>CAUDMG010002277.1:3165000-3220000 GCA_958450375.1 Homarus gammarus | reverse complement strand
CACAAGTTAGATCATCAGCCCGAATTACACCCCCCCCCCCGCCCACCGCCCACCCATCCGCCCACTGATAAATGATGCCACGCTGCCGTTCCTACCAAAATATGGGATCAAGTGACGCCCCCCCCCCCCCCACACACCCACCCATAACACCCTCCCCTCCCCCCCCCCCCTCTCTCTGGGTACCCACACGTATAGCTCTGTCTTGCCTTCAGGGAGGAGGGGAAGGGGAAAGTAAGGAGTGGTGTAAAGGGAGGGGAGGTGGGAGAAAGGGAGAAGAGGAGGGAAAGAGGGTTAGAGCGGACAAAGAGGGAGGGGAAAGAAAATAGAAAGAGGATGGTAGGAAGAAGTAATGAAGGAGGAAGGAATGAGAACCAGAGGAGGAAGAAGGAAGGAAGGAGAGAGAGGGAAAGGAAGGAGAAGGAAGAAGAGAGAGAGAGAGGGAAAGGAAGGAAGGAGAAGGAGAGAAAGGGAAAGGAGGAGAAAATCTGTCACAAATATAACACGTGTTCCCTAGAGACGACTGGATCAAAGGCTCTACTTCCTGGCCCGGGTAAAGGAGGGACAGAATCACCTCACAGTCACTATTTACATTAAGTATTTGTCAATGTCTTTCTCTCTCTCTCTGTCTGTCTACCTGTTTATCCGTCTATTATCTCTCTCTTTCTCTCTCTCTCTGTCTACCTGTTTATCCGTCTATTATCTCTCTCTCTCTCTCTCTCTCTCTCTCTCTCTCTCTCAATCTACCGACTTTTCAATTATTTTTTTCCATCTGTCTGTCTGTCTGTCTGTCTGTCTATCTCATAACTTGGGTTGCCTGTACTTGAAGAGAGCTGCTGCAGAGAACATGAAGAGGAGCCTACGTGTCCAAGGACACACACACACACACACACACACACACACACACACACACAGAACACACACACACACACACACACATACACACAGAACACACACACACACACACACACACACACACACAGAACACACACACACACACACACACACAGAACACACACACACACACACACACACTGCTAAGAGCTGTGAGGAATGTAAGATGGAGGGGAGGAGGATGCGTGAGGACTATGATTAATATTTCCTTTATGGTAAAACAGAGGATCTGGCTAGGTTAGGTTTGGTTAGGTTAGATTAGGTTAGGTTAGGTTAGGTTAGATTAGGTTAGTTTAGGTTCGGTTAGGTTTGGTTTGGTTTGGTTAGGTTAGGTTCGGTTTGGTTAGGTTTGGTTAGGTTAAGTTTGGTTAGGTTAGGTTAGATTAGATTAGGTTAGGTTCGGTTCGGTTAGGTTTGGTTTGGTTAGGTTTGGTTAGGTTAGGTTAGATTAGGTTAGGTTAGGTTCGGTTCGGTTAGGTTTGGTTTGGTTAGGTTTGGTTAGGTTTGGTTTGGTTAGGTTTGGTTAGGTTCCAGGTACATAGATTAACGAGACTCAGGACGATGGTTGAAGTCCACTACAACACTGATCATTATAGTAATGGCCACGTGAAGGCAGCGAGGGGCGGTGAACAAAGGAGGGGAAGGGAGTGAAGGGAAGGGGAGGGGAGGGGAGGGGAGGGGAGGGGAGGGGAAGTGAGGGGAGGGGAAGGGAGGGGAAGGAGAGGGGAGGGAAGGAAAGGGAGGGAGAGAGGGTGGATGAGATAGCCACCACATCATTGATAAAGCCTTCCGTCTCTGCACTGACGTCTTTCAAGAGGGAACTACAAGATACACACAGGAGAGAGAGAGAGAGAGAGAGAGAGAGAGAGAGAGAGAGAGAGAGAGAGAGAGAGATGGTATTCTTTTATAATCGTAAGGTGAAAGAACAGTCGTCATATATGGTCAAGGTGTTTCAGATTTACCTGTATTAATTAATATAAGGAGAGCGTTTCTACCTGTGGGTGTGTTGTGAGTGAAGGTAAAGGCTGTGTAGGAGGCGATGACTACGGCAGGTGTGATGAACATATTGATAGGGAAAATAAATATAGTTTAACATAATGCACTGTGCGATGATGGTCGATATAGTCTACTTATATATTTAAAATTAAAGGGACTCTTAACAACCCAACCCAACCCAACCCAACCTAACCTAACCTAACCTATCCTAACGTAACCCAACCCAACCCAACCCAACCTAACCTATCCTAACCTAACCGAACCTAAACTAACCTAACCTCACAATTACCACACAACCTTACCTGTCACCTTTAACAATACACACACACAAACATTACACAATTAAAACCCAAAATATGACCCACAACAAGCATATCAAAAGGTCTTTCACAATGAACCAAGAACAATGCCACAGTTGGGAGGTAATTGATCAAACAACCAGCAGTTATTTACACTCTATACATGGTAACTGTTGCTGAGGGCGCCCCCAAACAAGTGCACGGAGGGGAGGGGAGTGGGGGAGGGGGGGAGGGGGTGGGGAGAGGGGGAGTGGGGGGGTAACTTTAATCAATAGATCAAATAGCCAGACAAAATATAACTTAACTGTGTGTGTGTGTGTGTGTGTGTGTGTGTGTGTATGTGTGTGTGTATGTGTGTGTGTGTGTGTGTGTGTGTGTATGTGTGTGTGTGTGTGTGAGTGTGAGTGGGATATTAACTCCGTCGTCTGGTGTAGTGATCGGTAGTGAACGTCATACTATAGCGAATACTAAACTATAAATAAATAAATAAATTAATTAATAAATAGTAACAAAGATGAATAAACAGATTAAACTAATAATAAACTTAAACAATCACATAAACAAAAAATATGAAATACAAACAAAATAATCAAATGAAAATACAAAAACAGTGTCAATAAAAATTACAATAAAACACAAAAAAAAAAAATATTAAAAACCTCGACATAAAAATCAGATGCTTTAAAATTTGCGACAAAAAATTCCTAAAAATGTTTCCTTGTTCCCGGCAGGATGATGTGTTGGCCTTCTCGCTAACAACGTTTGAGTGACAAGGAATTTACGGACAGACGTAGAGGCGGAAAGGTCTAAATCAATATACCCCTTTATCTATGCCTCTCACGTCCCGGCCACTCCTACCCTCCTACTTACGAGGAGCATCAGGCGGGCACGTAGTGAGTGAGTGAGTGTGTGTGTGTGTGAGTGTGTGTGTCTGTGTGTGTGTGGTAATAAGCAATCACCTATCACCGACCCCCCCCCTCCTTACCCTCAAATGAGTCACACGTCCTCCTCGACCACAGTGAAGGAGGACTTGTGAGTGAGCTGTACTCGTCGTGATCAGTGCCAGGAGGTTTAGGCTCACTGAGTGTCCTGGAGGTTCTCTCACACCTGTGGGACTTGTTCAGTGTACTCCAGATGGATTGGTTCTCCTTCTCTTCCTCTCGTGGTTAAAGATGGCCTCGCCTGGGTATGGTATTATTACAGTTTCTTGGAGAATGTGTCCCCACTTGGTGTTTCCTTCCACGATCATCAGTTCATCTCTGCCTCAGTATGATGGAGCCATTATTACAGGTTGGACAACGTGGCAAAACACACACACACACACACACACACACAAACTCACGTATGTAAAACAAAATGGCATCGATATTCTATTATGACTACATTAACAAAATTATCGTAGGCAACACTGAAAAACCTGAACGTTGATTTGGTCTTGTATGTCGAGGTTTTAAATACGTGTGGCGGTGACCTGTGACCCTCAGTAGTGTGTGAGACGCGAGGGAGACCACACACAAACTCCCTTTAATATCATCACATTGACGAGACTCACCGAGGAGGTAAAACACACCAGCGTTAAGCACCGAGTTTCCTCCTCCGACATTACGTTAATATTGTTATGGTGGCTGTTGGGGGAGACGAGCGGTGAGGGAGGTGCAGAGATGGGGTGGCGTGGAGGGTGGGTGGGTGGGTGGAGATGGAGGGGGCTAGGAGAGTGAGAGGGCGGGTGGGGGGGTTGAAGTAGGTAAGGTGAGAGAGGGGGAGGGGGATGAGTCACCACTATACCTTATCACTAAGTATAGCACTGTTTTCCTCCCTCATAACACACAGATGACATTTTTTACACCTGACAACAGCACATGATGGTCGTAGTGTGTGTAAGGACTATCGACCCAGCTTTATCACCACCACGTTGGTAACACACACACACACACACACACGTCACATTAACACCTTGCTCTTACATCCATATACCTGATGATATAGCGAAAATAAACTTCCTAAATCACCAGAATCTCAGCAACTCTCACTATACGTACATGAATAAACAAACTGTGTCATCATCATCCACGTGGAGTACAAAACACCAACAAGTACAGTTCCTACACATTGCCGCTGCTGTGTCTGGGAGCGAGACAGAAAGACGGACAGACAGGCAGACAGACAGACAGACAGACAGACAGACACCTCTTTACGCCCACGTACACAAATGGAGATAACTTTGTCGCCATGTTGAAAAATCTAGTAATCCAATTTACCGCTAATCTCTTTCCCGCGAGTTAAGTAATTTATAACTCTCTGGGTATCGACGCTCCTGATTTATGGCGCCTGTCTCTTGTTTTCCTGCGGCCGCGTCAGTGTGGTGAGGAGGATGGTGTCTGACGTGATAAGGTTGTTCCAGTGTTAATTTTTTCTCAGCAAGATTTCATTCATTTTTTAAGTTATCAATTATTATCATCATCATCATTTAATCATAACCTCACCAAACCTACCTTAACATGGCTTAACGTAACTCAAACCTAATATACCATAACGTAAACCGAATCTAACCTAACCTAACTTAGATTAAACTAACATAACCTTAAACTAACCAAACAACCTGATCTAACCTAACCTAACACAAACTAACCAAACATAACCAAAAAAAAAAAACGAAGTTCTTAAAACAGAAATTCGAGACCGGATCCGGGTTCGCTTGAGGATCCGGTTCGGGGATCGGTATCAAAAGTTTCTGGCCAGCGCGCGTGCCTCTGACAGTTTCATTATGAAGCTGAGCAATGTTGTGCCTCAAGTGAATGCTGAAATAACATCAGAATTTACTATTTATCGCCACAATGAGGTTAAGGGAAGACGGTTGCAGGTGCAGCAGGGGCGGGAAGGGGTAGAGGAGGGGCGGGAAGGGGTGAAAGAGGTGAAAGAGGGCGGGGGGTTGAAGAGGAGTGGGAAGGGAAAGAGGAGGGGTGGGAGATGGTGGAGGAGGAGGTTATTCTGTGTGTGTGTGTGTGTGTGTGTGAGTCAATTCGAACAAAAACACCCAACACCCAAATCACAGCACACGTTAGAAACCCTTCATCAGTGGAGGTGTTGTCAGAAATACCCAAGGCGCGTCTAGACTGGTCGAAATATAATGAAATACCTCCAGAAAATCCCTAAAATAATGACCACGTTTAATCCTTTGACTACGGAATCTAAATTAACAAAAAAATGGTCAAATTTCAGGTAGTTTCGTGTTGGTGTCTGGTGGTCTGTCACAACACATCTCTTGGTTTTTTGTTGACAAATTTCACCTGAGGAAAATATATTATGATGGACTCGTGGGGTAAATTGTGTGTTTTATGGTGTTCGGTCTGACTTATAAGATATTCAATAAGGTCTTACTAGTCATGGAATAATATCAACAACAACAACAACAACAACAATAATAATAATAATAATAATAATAATAATGATAATAATTTAATGTGAAAAAAATATAATCAATGGGAAAGAAAATATAATATTGTTAAAGATGTGAATATCAAAGCCTGAGAGAGAGAGAGAGAGAGAGAGAGAGAGAGAGAGAGAGAGAGAGAATGGCGGGAACTAATATGCGGATTATTGCCTCATCTGTTCTGTTCCTTTCACAGACGCCTTTCTCTACCTACCTACCTACCTACCTCTCTCTCTCTCTCCACCAACCTACTCCACCTACTACCCAAAACACCGAAAATTAAGCCTATTTTAGCCAATATTCCCCCCACATTATCATAAAACAAAAACGGTAACTCAACCCCCGACTCCTGAATGACTGACTCTGTATCAACATTCTCAACACACAAGTAAGAAAAAAAAAATTCATAAAAAAGAACACCTCCAATGAATCTATGTGATGTGTTAATCGTTCTCCTGTCCACTGTTCTGCCTCACATGACATGCGATATATATATACATTCTGAACGACAGCCAAAATATCCTTTACGACTGAAGCGAATTCCGGATATAATCACAATTTATCACCGTGAAACAGAGACGCTATGAGCTCCAATTAATATGAAAAAATAAAATCAATATGAATCAATAAATATATCAAATAATATTTTTTTGTTTTTCTATCATATATGAGCCATCGAAAAATAATACCACGAATTTAATAGTAATATATGCAAATCTGGGTAAACAATCCTTTTATAAATGACCTTGTAACTAAGTTGGTGGCCCATTAATTCAGGTCAAAGGTCGAAGGTCAGTAATATATATATATAAATGAATAGTAAGTGAAATGTGGGTGGCAAGAACCGTAGACTTTCTGGTCTCTTACCCCCCCCCCGTATCGCTATTTGTGTGTTATGGTGAAGCAGTGAGGTTTGGTTAGGGGACAGACAGACAGACAGACACACAGAAGATATGAGACAAGAAGACTCATATCAATAAATCATGAGTCGACTGCTGGTAGACACATCAACAATCCTTTATGTCTCATGGCTGGCGACCCAACCTATAGCTACTGCTTATTGTATAAATGATAGAGGAACAGGTAATTATTGGTTGTTCCTCTGACAGTGTAAATGATCGGTGCCTTTATACGTTGAGAAGGAGATATTTATAACTGTTGAGATGAAAAGTTGTCCTGGGGGGTGTGGGGGGGGGGATGGGGGAGGGGGAGGGTTGGAGGAAGTGGAGGGTTGGGGGAAGTGGAGGGTTGGGGGAAGTGGAGGGTTGGGGTGACAGACACACAGACAGACAGACAGACAGCCCGTTATCAATCTAATGGTTAAAAACTCACCCCTAAAACCAAACCAATTCCACTATTTGTATTCCTATCACTATTTCCCCTCAAGACTGGAAGACAAAGCCCATTTTATGACCCCATTCCAATTCCAAGGTCCAATCTCATTCATATCCATGACGCCCCACCTCATTCCCATCAACATTCCCGCTTGTTCCCATTCCTATTCCGTCTGGACCAAACAGGCGGGAGAAGCCATCAGCAATATACATGTATAGATGTTAAGAATGTGAACAGCGTCTCGAGGCGGCCATCCTTCACGTGTTGATATTCATAGCTTTATTATTTCGCTTTCCTGACCTACGACCCCGTGTTGTTGACCTACGACCCCGTGTTGTTGACCTATGACACCGTGTTGTTGACCTACGACCCCGTGTTGTTGACCTATGACACCGTGTTCTCTTGACCCTCTAGCCCGTGTTTTAAGAATATATATATATATATATATGTATATATATATATATATATATATATATATATATATATATATATATATATATATATGTATATATATATATACAGTATATCCCGTATTAGTTTGATAATTCCGTGTTTTCTTTCTCCGCTGACCCCGTGTTCGTTTTACCCTTGACCCCTCGACCTTCACTTCCCTCTATGTGTGTGTGTGTGTACAGAGGAGAAGGAGCTTGCGTGCTTCGCTCACTAACTTGGCTGACCACCAACACCTGTCACACAAGTTAACCCCACGTGTCTCAGTCTCTTTCACACACACACACACACACACACACACACACACACACGCGTCCGAGCATCACCTTCCACCGTTGTCTACCGTTATCTCTCCTCTCCCTCATTTCTCTCAACATAAAAGAGAGACATGAAGAAGCAGAGATAACAGATAAAGAGAGATAAAGAGACAGGTAAATCATTGTTTTCTCCCCCACAGGAAAACTCGTCATTTCGGACTGTTCCACCAATGATTTATTTTCTATTTATCTATCCACAGTGATCGCTATTAAGACGTATCTGTACACCTTTGCATATGCTTACATATATTTACATAAGATCCTTTGTTTCTATGACTATTTTGCATTACATTCGTTACCTTTAAACACTA
Organism: Homarus gammarus; assembly: GCA_958450375.1. NCBI lineage: Eukaryota > Metazoa > Arthropoda > Malacostraca > Decapoda > Nephropidae > Homarus > Homarus gammarus. Next base: position 3,211,971 of record CAUDMG010002277.1, on the reverse strand, counting down.
TTACAATATATTATATCCTGCATTTATGATAATTTATTAATACTAAAAATAATGGAAATATATCACTATAGATGCACATGATCCCAAGCCAACCCAACCCAACCCAACCGACCCAACCCATCCCATCCCATCCCAACCCAACCCAAGCCAAGCCAAGCCAACCCAACCGACCCAACTCAAACCAAGCCAACCCAACCAACCCAACCCAACCCAACCCAACCTAACCATTAAAGAATTCACATCGTCAGGGGTGAACAGATGTGATTTACAACGAAAAAAACAATTGAGAATTCCATGTTTTATTTTCAATTAGTGTTTATCATTATCACCGTATGAAAAATAATGTGTCCAGCCAATGTTAATCACCTACTGGGCGTGGTCATCGCTACAGCTCGGTTAACCAATACGAAATGGCGAAATGACCTTTATTGCCGGCACGGTCACTTACAACAGCCGGTCACTACTCCACCTAATAACCGTAAACAACCGCACTTGACCTCACTTAACCTGGGCGTTGCCGTCACACCACCGGAACCACGACCAACATAGCCTATATTACAATAAACAACAAAAACAACAAAAATATCACCAACAATAAACAGAAACAATAACAAAACAACAATAACAGAGGAAGGTATGCAAAATATAATCAAGATGCCACCTGTTATCTTTTTATTGTATTCATAGACAAGAGGATAACAAGCGCAGGTGAGAGGATCAACGTAGAGTATACGAGGGCAGGACAGGTGAGGGAGAGAGCCACACCTGTATCACACTGCCCAGGTATCACACATCATCAGCCTCTCGTCTCTATTAAACGTTAACCTCTACACCTGTTTAATTAAGAGTAGTAAACTAATAATCTAACAACAACAACAAAGGTAATATCAATAGCTTAACGCCATACTAGTGGTAGAGATATCTGTTGACGTCACACAGGCAGACAGGTGGGTGACGGTGACGGGGCCGTAACAATTAGCCGAAAGGAGGTCACTAATATATTCACAATAATCTGTCTACCATCGAGCGAGGCCCCTTGTCACTTATCGTCTGGCGGCGCCTTTTTTAAAGTTGTGTAACCTTCATCTCTGACTACCTAACTGGACACACACACACACAGAGGAAGGGGAGAAGGAGGGTAGAAAAACAGGAGAACGAGGAGGAAGAGGGGTAAGGGAAGCAGGAGTTATTGATATTTCGATTCAGAGTATGATCTTTCACAACAAACTAAATATTACCACATAATATCTTATCTATACTTCTCTAACCTAACCTAATCTAACCTAGCCTAACCTAACCTAATCTAACCTAACCTAACCTAACCTAGCCTAGCCTAACCTAACCTAACCTAACCTAGCCTAATCTAACCTAACCTAAAGCTCATAAAACATTGAAAATAAAAGCCACATTAAAAGACAAACTTTTATATGAAATTAATATAAAAAATTCCCCAAAACGCTTGAGGTCACGAACAAAGAGAAAGAAACTCGTGGAAAAACTCGACTTTCTTCCCTCTTGACATTTTTTTCCTTGACAACACTTCAACTTTTTTTTCACTATTTTTTTCTAGTCTATTGTTATTCATGCACTGCTACGTGACGTTGTTCTTACTGAAGTATGAGAAGAAGACCTAACCTGACCTGACCTAACCTAACCTAACCCTAATCTATCCCTAATGTAACCTAATCTTTGCCTAACCAATATTAAAATAACCTATTCTATCCCTAATCCAGTTTAACCTCATCTACACTACCCCTAACCTAACGTAACTTAACATACCTTGACTTAACCTAACCTGACCTGACCTGACCTGACCTGACCTGATCTGACCTAACCTGATCTAACCTAACCAATTTCGGATCTGGTTCTGGGTCAAGGTCTTGGTACTTAGTTTAGCTAAATAAGAAAAACAAATATGATTTTTTTTTAATAGTAGTGATTAATTATTGGGTGGAGGTGGTCAGGTGGTTCTTAGGTCAGGTGAAGGAGGTAAGTGGAGGTCAGGTAGAGGTGGTCAGGGAGAGGTCAGGTGGAGGAGGTAAACAAAACACTATGACTGTGCAATAACAATAACAATAATTTAGTGTGAAGTCGAGAAGGTTAGCACATTACAGCCGATGGTCGACAGGTCCAGCCAGGCTAGTAGCTGACCCAAGAGCACCTGGTCCACTACACACCTGAGTCAGTGAGCACCTGGTCCACTACACACCTGAGTCAGTGAGCACCTGGTCCACTACACACCTGAGTCAGTGAGCATCTGGTCTACTACACACCTGAGTCAGTGAGCACCTGGTCTACTACACACCTGATTAAGTGAGCAAGTGGTCTACTACACACCTGATTTAGTAAGCACCTGGTCTACTACACACCTGATTCAGTGAGCACCTGATCTACTACAAACCTGATTCAGTGAGCACCTGGTCCAGTATACACCTGGTGGAATACACACCTGGCGAAGGAGGTGAAGGCGCGGGGTCTCGGCCTCATAATGAAAACATTCATCGTCACTAACAGCCTCCGGGGGATCCCTAACAAACTGGCCGCCATATTTCATCCTTTTCATTTCGTGTTAAATAACTGGCCGCCATGAATCAGCTCAAAGTCTTCGTGATGACGGCAGAAAAGAGCAGCCATGAATCACTAGCCGCCGTCGGCCGCTTCCCGCCACTCGCGGTGCCTCGGGGGATTTTCAGGTGTTAGTAAAGTAGCTCAGGGAACGTTTCGACTAACTTACTGACTTGTTCACTGAGAGACTTTTTATTGTGCTGCTCCTGATGACCACTCTAGTACCCTCCGTCAACACCAAACACACGTTCTGTAAATCATTTCATCCAGCCAGGTCCCGCCACTACTCGTATCATCGCGGTGAAACAATGTAACTCACTCACGGGGAAGCGTGAAGTGCGATTGATTTACAAAATTATATTTTAACAAATCAGTAAAATTTATTAACGTGATAAATGAACGAATCCCGGAGGTGACGCCCGCCACAACACCACAACTCGCTGTGCTGACTGGTCAAATGGCCCCGACTAACCATTAGGACTGAGGCCCACCAGCCCTAATGGACCCCACTCCTAAAGGGTCACAAATTCTGGTAGGTCTCGGTCCTACTGAGCCTCAACCTAAGTTACCCATTACATGTGGAGCCCAGACCTCATAACTAAGGCCAGGTTGGGTTGTGGCCCTGTAGGATTGAGGGCCATCTGACCCACAGTCCTCTCAATAACAATACATCGTTCACAAACCTTTTTTAGTCGAACAGAGAATATTTTGACGATATTAACCGGTCGATGAACCGGACAAGGGATCCTCACTTATGTACAAGATGGCCCAACGACCTGCCCCCTTTTACGGGTCAATATCACCTATATTACCCAAGGACTATCCACCCTCCAGCTGTGATGGATAGCACTATATTCTGTCCCACACTCGACCACTGATAACCTGACTTAATGTTCTTTGGGTGTTTTCATGACGGACCTCAAGGTCTCGGTAACTAGGGGTCGGTTGATGGTTGAGATGACATATGACAGTAGGCTTTGTGGTGTGATGAGGTTTAGCACTGTCCTGTCGCGGACTGGCAACTCAGGAGACTTGGGAACGTGCTGGAGGGGCGGCGAGAGGGCAGAGAAGAGGGAGGGAGGGAGGCCGGATAGTAGAGGAGGTACCTTGGAGAGAGAAAAGGAGGGCAGCCAGCTGGCAGGTCCAGAGTCCAGGGCCAGACCTCAGGGACACGCCTCACGCTAGGTGAGGGCGTGTCTGGCGAGGAGGGAGAGGCAGGGAGAGGGGAGGAGCCGCCGCAGAGAGAGCCAAGACCCAGATGGGGGAGGAATGAGGAGGAGGGGGGAGAAAGGAGGTAACTTAATAAAAATGAGGAGGTCAACAAGTAACTCAAGGTCGTCCTGGAGGCTCACTGAGGTCAACCACACCAGGTACCTAGGTCGAGTCTATTCCAACCACACCAGGTACCTAGGTCGAGTCTATTCCAACCACACCAGGTAACTAGGTCGAGTCTATTCCAACCACACCAGGTACCTAGGTCGAGTCTATTCCAACCACACCAGGTACCTACTCTACCTTTCCTCCTTCTCTCTTCTCTACTTGGTTACGTCAAGTAGCAGTGATGTAATTATTTCTTCTAACGAAACGGTTAAGAGACGTAACACACTGTTGTATTACCCACCGATTAAGCAGGACTTAGACGCAGAATTAGTAGCCAAGAAGCTAACCCATCACACTCACACACACACACACACACACACACACATAATAAGCTGATCAAACACACCCTAAATACATTGCTTTCATTACCCGTTTTTATCGGTATTTTTCTCTTATCCGAAAATTTCTCAGTTTATACGCATTTCTCTATTTTTATCCGTAGTTTTCTTTTTATCCATATTTTCTCCCTTTATCCGTATTTTACCTTTTTATCCGTATTTTATCTTTTTATCCGTATTTTTCTCGTCTCCCAGGTACTCACTGTTCACAACCATCGCGTCCACAACAGTCTCTAAAAGTACATCAAGACCCAATCAACCCTCCTCAAGACAATGAACCCAACAGCTACACACTTATACCATCGACCGAAACACCACTCCCTTCCACCCTACGCCTCCCACCCTACGCCTCCCAGCCTACGCCTCCCAGCCTTCGCCTCCCAGCCTTCTCTTACTAAATACAATCATCTTCTTTCTTCTCATTTACTCAATAACAATTTAGTCCTCTATATATATTATCTCATAACCACGATCATGAAACACCACATAAAAGAACAATCACTCCTTCCCTACCTCTCCTTCCTTCCTTCCTCCTTCCCATCTCTCCTTCCCTCCTTCCGTCTCTCTCCTCCTTCCCTCCCTCACCCCTCCCAACCTTCCTCACTTATTCCTCCTCACAGTCGTTCTTGAACACGTTTTTCCTTCCTTATGTAACCCTCTTCAAACACAGGTCACACACACACCTCCTCACCTGCCGTCATTAGTACTCGTCTCACCTTCATGATGTAAGGGAGTCATTGGCCGAGTCCCGAGTCTAATGCCCCTGAGTCAACCTGGCGTTACAAGAAGGAGGGGGAGGGGAGGATAGAAGGGGAGGATAGGAGGGTAGGGGAGGGGAGGATAGGAGGAGGAAGTGGAGGAAAAGAAGAAGAATTAGCAGGAGGAAAATGAGGGGGATGAGGAAGAAGGGGAAAAGGAGGAGGAAGAGAGATGTATATTCTTGAACAGTTGCTCGGAGGACAGCTTGAGGTCGCCAGAATTAACCAATAATAATAATAACAGTTAAGTCCCAACACATCACCACTACACACTGGAACGAACACCACCAACACACTACACATGTTACCACCGTCACTATAACACGTCACTATAACACGTCACTATAACACGACACACAAGTCACTAGTCAGGCAAGAAGAAGCTCCTATTGTTGTTATTATTATTATTATTATTATTATTATTATTATTATTATTTTGTTATTTTTCCCTGTGTAGTATATTATCATTGTGGGTGAGTGCGAGTGTAAATGGAGTGGCTGGGTGGGTGGGTAAGTGGGGTGGGTGTAGTGGGTGGAGTGGGTAAGTGGAGTGGGTGGGTAAGTGGAGTGGGTGGGTAAGTGGAGTGGGTGGGTAAGTGGAGTGGGTGGGTAAGTGGAGTGGGTGGGTAAGTGGAGTGGGTGCGTGAGTGGGTCGGAAGAGGTCAGGGTGTGTGTGTTTTAACCACCTCCCCACCACCAGACACTGAGATAATTCACTCATGAAGGACACGGAATCATCAGTGAATGACTCCTGAATAACACATTGGCATAATACCCTCTGCCTGAGTACCCCCGATCGGCCGTGCAGGGTTCGATGCCCCGAGAGGAGATACGACTATTGAGAGTGGAGTGGTTCATCTGCCCCAGCTGAATAAAACAGTGACTCAGTGAATACACCCACTACCACCCAGTACACCCACTACCACCCAGTACACCCACTACCACCCAATACACCCACTACCACCCAGTACACCCACTACCACCCAATACCACCCAATACACCCACTACCACCCAATACACCCACTACCACCCAGTACACCCACTACCACCCACTACCACCCAATACACCCACTACCACCCAATACACCCACTACCACCCAGTACACCCACTACCACCCAATACACCCACTACCACCCAGTACACCCACTACCACCCAATACACCCACTACCACCCAGTACACCCACTACCACCCAGTACACCCACGACTAACACACTCCCAAGATGCTGGCTGGTGGCGCTGAGGACGACAATAACGTGAGCGGAAGTAATGAAATTCACAATCATGAAACTTTAGAGCAAGGAAGAGAGAAAGCTAACTCTCTCTCTCTCTCTCTCTCTCTCTCTCTCTCTCTCTCTCTCGTTAGCAAGACGCTGATGATAAACCCCGGCTTTATGTTGCTATTGTGGTGATGGTGGTGGTGGACCCGTGATGCCGGAGACCGAACCTGAACCCCGAATCAGGACTTGTATTCGTACCCGGGTCTTCATTACTAAAAACCTCCCTGTAACCATTGTTTTTCTCCCTGGCATCCCTCGTACTCTCCCTGACACCTTTCATACTCTCCCTGGCATCCCTCGTACTCTCCCTGACACCCTCATACTCTTCCTGATACCCTCGTACTCTCCCTGACACCCTCGTACTCCCTGGCCAGTTATCTAAGGCTTCATCGTCTTGCTTGCAATTGACAGTCACCAATTAGCTCAGTGTACGTTGCCCACCCCACACTCTCCCCTCCCCACCCCACCCGCACCCCACCCCTCCTGCACCCCAACCCACCCGATCCCCTCCCCACCCCTCCTGCACCCCACCCCTCCTGCACCCAACCGCACCCCAACCCACCCGCACCCTACCCCTCCTGCACCCCACCCGCACCCCACCTCAACCGCTACCCACCCCCCTCTCTGACGCTATTACGATGGTGCTGTTAACTTGCTATGGTGCTGCTGGTGTTGTAGGCTGTTAGGTTGCTATGGTGACAAGGAGAGAGCGTGGTGGTGAGGAGAGAGTGTGGTGGTGAGGAGAGAGCGTGGTGGTGAGGAGAGAGTGTGGTGGTGAGGAGAGAGCATGGTGGTGAGGAGAGAGGGTGGTGGTGAGGAGAGAGTGTGGTGGTGAGGAGAGAGCGTGGTGGTGAGGAGAGAGGGTGGTGGTGAGGAGAGAGCGTGGTGGTGAGGAGAGAGCGTAATGGTGAGGAGAGTGTGGTGGTGAGGAGAGAGCATGGTGGTGAGGAGAGAGGGTGGTGGTGAGGAGAGACCGTGACGGTGAAGTAATAAAGAGGTAAGAAGAGTCATTGTCTGGCCCCATAAGGTTGGTCAATACACCTGAGGGAGAGCCATTGTCGTCCTAATGGAGGTATGGTGATGGTAGTGCCTCAGGACAGTCTCTCTCTCTCTCTCTCTCTCTCTCTCTCTCTCTCTCTTTGTTAACTATTTTTTAAGATATTTTTAAGGTAGTATTTTTCCCCCTATTCTCTTGTCTTCTCCCCCCACCCATTTTTCCCTTCCTTCCTCTATTCACATTCTCCCCATTTCACTCCTTCCTGCCTGCCTCTCTCTCTCTTCCTTTCTTCTCTTTCGCCCTCTTTACCCCTTTCCACTCCTGTACTCTCACAACCACCTGTTCCTTCCTCCATTCTTCTTGCCCTTCCTTCCTCACCCCTTCCCTTCCGCCTTTCACCATTCCATTGAAGAAATAAACGGAGAACAAGTGGTTTGTTTAGTATAAATATATGCGTTCTTGAATCCGGCCAATTAGTCGATCCTGAATCCGTATTTATAAAGTTTAGTCCCATTTTCTATATTATTTTATATCTCGTAATCGGTGATAAGAGAACGGTAAAATTTTAAGTTTTAGGTCTTAGGTCAGGTTAGGGTAGGTTAGGTTAGCATTAGGTTAGGTTTAGGTTAGGTTATATTAGGTAGAAATACTGTAACTCTTTTATCCGCTTCATAATTTTTATATAAGGCAGAATAGTTTTGCTGGCCAGACTACACCCTGAGTACCCGGCCACCAGTGTCCAGCCCGGCCTCAATATAATGGTGTAGTGCCGGGCCAGTTGTGTTTTGGAGGGAGTCACTCATGAAAAAAAAAAATTGTTGAGTTTTTGCTTTTAGTCCACCAACCAGAATAAAAATCCGCTAAATAAAGACTGATATTTGTCCGTCTGTTTGTCCGTCTGTTCACACACACACACACACACACACACACGGTATCACTCGATCCACGTAAAATAAATAAATAAATAAGTAAATAACGGAAATAATATAAATAAATACTGGAAATAAATAAATAAATACTGTAAATCAATAAATAAATAAAAATAAAAAACTACAAAAAACTCAGTACAATCACATAAGTCAAGACGCCGTTTCAACCCAGGTCATCTGAGACGCGCGGCGGCTATCACAACACTATATAAACACAGACACAGATAAAAGCAGCCCAGTGAAAGTCTGTCTGTCTGTCTGTCTGCCTGCCTGTCTGTCTGTCTGTCTCCCCCGGGGCCATACAACACGCTTCAGCAGCCTCGTCGACTCGTCTCTCCACCAGAAACATATTCCCAAGTGATGGACTAATCCTTTGATAATATTTCAGTTTCGTCGGGTTTAATGTGTGACGCCGTAACGAGGGAACAGAGAGATTTCTGATGATAAAGATACGAACGTCCTCTTTATCGCTCTTCCCCCCCCCCCCCCACCTCACCCCCTGATGTACGAGTCGGTGGGAGGAGGGAGGGGGGGGGGCTCCTCAGTTAGACTCTTCATAATACTACCTACCATCTCCCATCTCCCCCCCACCCTTATATACACCCACATGTGCTAGCTACTCCCACATCTACTCGCTACGCCCACCCGCCCACAAACATATAGATCTGTATTTAACCTTTAAGGAGTGTATTATTACTATTATCACTACAGTATTTCTTTAGGAGCACCCGACAGTACAATTCTTTCATTAATTACTAACATTAACGCATATTCTTCAGCAACATTTCTACAACCACAACCCGCACCAACCCACCCCCACTACCACAACCCGCACCAACCCACCCCCACAACCACAACCCGCACCAACCCACCCCCACACCACAACCCGCACCAACCCACCCCCCACTACCACAACTCGCACCAACCCACCCCCACTACCACAACCCGCACCAACCCACCCCCACTACCACAACCCGCACCAACCCACCCCTACAACCACAACCCGTACCAACCCACCCCCACTACCCGCACCAACCCATCCCCACTACCACAACCCGCACCAACCCACCCCTACAACCACAACCCGTACCAACCCACCCCCACAACCCGTACCAACCCACCCCCACCACTCACCAACCACCCCACAACCCGCACAACCCACCCCATACCAACGCACCAACCCACCCCCACACCCACCGCCCACCCTACACAACCCGTACCACCCACCCCCACAACCCGTACCAACCCACCCCCACAACCACAACCCGCACCAACCCACCCCCACTTCCACAACCCTCTCCAACACCACCCCCACCACCATGCCTGCTAAACACATAATTACCCCCAACTCGCCGCGGACTCACACGAGAACACAGAACGTCTTAGTGATGGTCTAATGCTCAGTTTATACACCAAAAGTTAGCCCTTACAACCTCTCACCTAGTGTGTGTGCGCTCGCCCTCTCTCTCTCTCTCTCTCTCTCACCTCACAAAAACACCAGAAGCAGTGACACTAGGTGAGAGGGGAGGTGTGGGTGAGAGGGGAGGTGTGGGAGAGAGGGAGGGAGAGGGAGAGAGGGAGGGAGAGGGAGGTAGTGGGAGAGAGCTACTGTACCATAAGCCACAGACACAAGGGAGGGTCTACGCTGCCCTGATGGAAGACTCGTGTACACACCCACGACCCTCGCTTAATCTAACCTAACCTAACCTCACTAGTGTCCGGGCCTTTCATACATGGGGCATCACCTCCTCCTCTTCTTCCTTCTCCTCCTCCTCCTCTATTTCCTTCTTCTCCTCTTCTGTCGTTTTTTCCTTTTTCTTCAGCTCCTTTTTTCCTGTTTTTCATCTTTTCCTCCTCGTGCTCCTCCTCTTCCTCCTTTGCTTCCTTCTCCTCCTCCTCAGTTTATCACCCACCTCCTATTGTACCTATTCCACCATCAGCTGTCTACCGCCCATTACCGGATATACTCTATTAACCTCTTGGTGAACGAATGAAATTGTCTGGTGTCCGCTAAATAAAATATCAAATGTGACGTCCAGTAGTGAAGGTGTTAAACAACAACAACAACAACAACAATAAAAATAACAATAACAATAATAATAATAATAATAATAATAATAATAATGATAATAATAATAATAATAACCAGAAAGAACAAGTTGAATATAACTAATTAATAAACAACAACCATGATAATAACAATAAATATGATAAACAATAATACAAATAAAGAAAATAAATATTGTCCTCATTATTCTGTTCTTATTACTAGACAAGACAGTCTCTCTCTCTCTCTCTCTCTCTCGTTTCCATATTCCTGACACACGCCCTCCTTGCCCCCTAGCCACACCCCCCCCCCCCGTTCCCCCGCCACGCCCCCTCACTTACGTTGCGACTCAGGTCTCGGCTGACCCCCTAACAAGGTCATTAAGTCATTAAATACGATGCCATGAGTTGCAAATTGCCTGAAAACAAGGTATAAAAATTCTGTGTTGATCATCCCTCTTCGTCTTGCTCGGTCACCTCCTTCTTCTTCCTCTTCCTCCTACTCTTCTTCCTCTTCCTCCTACTCTTCTTCTTCTTCCTCCTACTCTTCTTCCTCTTCCTCCTACTCTTCTTCCTCTTCCTCCTACTCTTCTTCCTCTTCCTCCTACTCTTCTTCCTCTTCCTCCTACTCTTCTTCCTCTTCCTCCTACTCTTCTTCCTCTTCCTCCTCCGGTTAGGGGTGGTCAGGGATTAGTGAAGGGTGGGTTAAGGGGTGGTGAGGGTGGGTTAGGGTAAGGCGAAGGATGGGATCTGAGGAAAATCAAGGTTAGGAGAGTGGTGGGTCAGGGCTAGGTCAGGAGAAGGCCAAGGTTAGATCAGGGTCAGGCCAAGGTTAGATCAGGAGAAGGGGCCATGGTTAGATCAGGGTTAGGTCAAGGTTAGGTCAGGAGAAGGGGCCATGGTTAGGTCAGGGTTAGGCCAAGGTTAGGTCAGGAGAAGGGGCCATGGTTAGATCAGGGTTAGGCCAAGGTTAGGTCAGGAGAAGGGGCCATGGCTAGGTCAGGAGAAGGCAAAGGTTAGGTCACTGGGAGGTCAGGGACTAAAATACTATTAAATTAAGGGTTTATCAACAGTGGTTCACATATCTGGTTGAGTCCTACGGGGGGGGGGGGGGGTTAGGGGGGTTAGGGGGGGTTAGGGGGGGGTTAGTGAATATTCAATGAGTGGTGGCGGCAGCTGGGTGATGGATGGCCTCCCTCCCACACCCTCCAGCCTGTCCCACACACTTGATTTCTACCCGACTGTGAAATACATCATTAATTCACATGATCCAGGACCCATTACACCGGCCTGGGGACCTGACCTTGTGCCCTCCCCCCCCCCTTTACCCATCACCCTTCAGCGACCCTTTCCTCTTGGCACCCGACTACCACCCTTCAGTATAGTATCCATAAGAGCGGTAGTTACGTGGTTCAAGCTGTACACAGACTATTTAGATGTCCCCTCTCCTCCTTCCCGTTTACGCCACACGACTCCCAGCCTTCCGTAGAGCGTCATTAACAGCCATATTTACGTACCTCAGGCATTTCAACCATCATATAAACGACGAACTTTCACGCTATCTGATTGGAGTCCCGTAAAAAGCTGTAAAATGGTTGGTTTAGAGTACTGGCTCCGGTAGTTAAAGAGAGGGGGTGGAGTGGGGGCGGGAGTGGAGCGGGAGGGGGGCGAGAGTGGAGCTGGAGTGGGGCGGGAGTGGGAGTGGGGGCGAGAGAGGGAGCAGGGAGGTGGAAGGTTGTGTACAGTATATATCAAGCCTAGGAACCTTTCACCCAACGTTTAAGGTCGACCTGTTAAAGGCTAACACACGATGTCGTTACTGATTACAGCATCTCTCTCTCTCTCTCTCTCTCTCTCTCTCTCTCTCTCTCCTCTCATCGTCAACGGTAGAATTTTGGGTTAAACTAATTCCTCAAACAAACAAACAAAAATTAATATTATTTTATGAGGTTAGATTAGATTAGATTAGGTTAGGTTAGATTAGGTTTGGTTAGGTTTGGTTAGGTTTGGTTAGATTAGGTTAGGTTAGGTTAGATTAGGTTAGGTTAGGTTAGGCTAGGTTAGAAAAGGTTTGGCTAGGTTTGGTTTGGTTAGGTTAGGTTAGGTTTGGTTAGGTTAGAACCCCCTCATATGGGAGTGGATGTCCCTCCTCGGCGCCTCTCCTCCCTACACTCACTAAGCGCATTAGAGACTGTGTCCCTCCACACATGTTGCCAACCCTCTTATAGCTACACCCTATGTTAGCACCACGACCTGCAGCCGTCACCATGAACCCTACTATCACCACCACCATCATCACCACCACCCTCAGCACCAACACCATCACCACCATCACTACTATCACCACCATCACCACCACCCTCATCACCACCACCCTCATCACCACCACCATCATCACCCTCATCACCAACACTATCACCACCAGCTCTCTCTGTTGTTGTGATGCCAGGTGGTGTTACAGCTGGTATCAATGTATCATAAATATTATCTCTCGAGTGTCAGTAAAATTTGTACTTCCCTCATAGTACTTTCCTTCCATGACCTTACCTTCCATGATCTTCTCTTCCATGACCTGACCTTCCATGACCCCCCCCCCCCTCCCCCAACCCTAGGAGGACAAAGCAGAGACTAACGACACCGGCAGTAGAAACTCATGGAGATTTGTTGACTAAACTTACCTGATTCAACTTCATTTAAACTTATCTGGGAGACTCGGGTGTGTTTTATGGTGGGACACACACACACATATAGAAGAAAAAGAAGGAGGGGGAGGAGGAAGAAAGGGAAGAAGGAAGAGAGCAAAGTAGCCAAACTACACCTTGGTCCCTCTTAAGTATTTCTGTAATAAACCCACGGATTTAGTTAGGTTAAGTTAGGTCAGGGGTTGGATTAAATTAAACAATGTTGGGTTAAGTATGATCATGGGGTTAAGCTACATGAGGTTAGGTTAGGTTAAGGTTATCTTGAGGTAGGTCAGATAAAGTTAGACGAGGCTAAATTAGGTTAGGTTAGTTTTGGTTAACTCAAGGTACATAAGATTAAATTAAGTTATATTAACTCAAGATTAGGTTATGTACGGTGAGTTAGGTTAAATAAGGTTAGCTTAGGTAGAAAAAGGTTAGGCAAAGTTAGGTTAGGTTATGTTAGGTTCCGTAAGTCTTGAAACCGAAAACTCTTGAAAGATCTTCCTATGGCCAACCCTCTTCACCTCTTTTTTCGTTCATCTCTTGTCGCAATTCTCTCTTATTCCACCATTCGTCATACATTCTCTGTTCCTTGTCCAATAACCTTCGCCGTTCAGCCTCCAGACTGCCCCTAAAACTCTCGTCCACTCGTTTACCTTTCGCCATTAACTTCTTTTTTTGTCGTCGCCTATCCCCCTTTCTCTTCTTCTCTGCTATGCCTCGTCCTTCACGTTTTTTCTCTTTATCCCTGCAATTCTCTTTCTCATTCGCTATTCCTGCTTTCGCTAACACTAAACGCAAGGTAACGGGATAGTGGTGTTAGCTAATTTACTTTTCTACTAACAGATGGCGCCACTTTTCGTCATAGTTCATCCTCCCAATAACAGATGGCGCCCCTTTTCTCACAGTTCATCCTCCCAATAACAGATGGCGCCCCTTTTCTCATAGTTCATCCTCCCAATAACAGATGGCGCCACTTATGCCATACTTCACCCTCCAGCTCATAGATGGCGCCACCAATGATACCTTTATTAAAGTTCTGACAAAGTTTTAAATCCTTGTACTATACTTAGCAGAGACAGGACGTAAACATTTTGATTATAAAACAAGAAACTACCAATGAACGACACTTCCGGCCGGGCGCTACTGGCAGGGCAATCACCAACCGCCCTCCTCTCACCCCTCCCCTGCCACATCCGCATTCAACTGATTTTGTTCTCCAATTATTTGACTTTTGGGGACAATTTTCAATCAAAATGTAATCACTCATTGCCAGTCATTAGGTTTATTTACCAAACAAACTTCAGTCGAAAATATTTAACCGTTGTTGATATAATTTGATGACACAGACAGACACAAACGCAGGCATGGACAGAAGTAGGGAAAAACACCCCTCCGCTACTATCAGCAGGGAGGGAATAATAAACCTTGTTCAGGGTCATACATCTAGCTTAGCATCTCAAACGTGGAGGAAAAATATACTTCTTTTCATCGTGTTTGGCGGAAAGGAAGTGACAAAAAAACAAATTCCCGTTTCTTGTCAAAAACAGGAAAAAAGTAGAAATTTCTGCTACAAAGGATATTTATATGATCTTATAAGAATATAAAAAAATATACGAGGATTGCGATATTTGCAATTAGTTAATTTTTTCACTAACAGATGGCGCCAATAAGGACCACTAGTTAACCCTCCCACTAACAGATGGCGCCACTAAGGCCAGGCTTACTCGTTCACTCTCCCATTAACAGATGGCGCCACTAACGACTACCAGTTCACCCTCCCTCTAACAGATGGCGTCACTAAGGAACACTAGCTCACCCTTTCATTAACAGATGGCGTCACTTAGGGGCACTAGTTCACCCTCCCTCTAACAGATGGCGTCACTAAGGAACACTAGCTCATCCTTCCATTAACAGATGGCGTCACTAAGGACCACTAGTTCACCCTCCCACTAACAGATGGCTCCTCTAATGGCAGGTTTTTTGCCATTCCACAAAAGATGGCGCCCTCGCTGACCATCTCCCACTCTGGGGTAACAAATGAGACCCAATTTACATAAGAGCCGCGCCAGGGCCACAAAACAATGGAAAAGTCGACCATCCAAGAGTAGTATTGTCAGAGGGTGGGGGGGGGTGGGGTATATAACACTGTATTGTGGTGGGTGTTGTGGGGGTGTGTGTTGTGGGGAGTATGTGTTGTGGAGAGTGTTGTAGGAGTAATGTGTTGTAGAGGTGTTGAGAGAATGTGAAAATGATAAATTAATAAAATTATAATAAATAACTAATCATTAAACTCAAACAAACAAAATAAATAAACAAGGAGGAAAATATTTATACGGCCGGGTAATAAAAACGTCATAGTGTTTATAGAAGGCGTAATTATCCTAATCAATTTAGATGATTTATCAAATAGGATTGGGTTAATTTAGTCAGAAGAGGAGGAAGGATAGGGAGGGCGGGAGGGGGAGGGAGAGAGGGGTAGGAGAGAAGGGGAGAGAGGGAGAGGAGAGGGGGAGAGAAGGAGGGGAAGGAGTGAGAGAATGGGGAGGGACCGACGAGGGTGATCAACGGGGGGGGGGAGGTGTCATTAACAGGCTATTAGTGTCGCCTCGTTACCCTCCACCTGGCACAAATATATGTTAATTAAGTCATTAAATTAGAGTACACCGTAATGACCAAAGGTAAGGTGAGGTCAACAGTAGCAGCGGGTATAAAGTCCAATCAATATTTTCTTATGTATGTATGTATGCATGTATGCATGTATGTATGTATGTATGCATGTATGTATGTATGTATGTAAGGCCCGTCATTTCACGTATGATTAAGTCTAATTACCGTTTTCTCTAACTTACTCTTATATAATAGCTAAAACCAATATCTCTTGTTTTCCATTTAGGAATGAAACTCTACGACGCTTTACACTGCATCTTTCTCCTCGATACACTGTTTACGTAATTCTGTGTCCTGGAAAACCTATCAGTGTACTTAACAATTAGAGTAACGTTTGTGTTTACCATTCAGAACCTCTATAGTTTATTTTATTCCTTTTGTTTAATCCACTACAGCAAGTAACCTACAGACTTCTGCCACAACATTAAGTGAAAATCCAGGAAAAGTTAAAAGTAAGAAAGTAATGGGTAGGTTGTGAGAAAAGGCAGACTTCCTCTACAAACTTGAGTTGGCCCTAAAACTAAATTTTCCCTCAATATGTTTCGTTTTCTTTGAAGGTCTCGAGTGGCAGAAAAATTTTACCTTTTGAACAGGGACTTAACTGATGTGTGTAATCGTCCTTTCTCATCCACTTGTGTCAATACCACTTCCTCTATACTTATACGCCAAACCGTATACCTGCATTGTCTATATACATCCTGAGTCAGCGTAAAATTGCAATGGCGATTTTACCATCTCTCTCTAAACACAGAACTACTTACTAGGTTAACAACACAGCAGATATAGATCACTATGTACACAGAGTTAATACCTGGAGTACATCAACACCTTAGTCAACACACTGCTGGCAGGGTGAGCTCATCCTCTCAGGCCGGTCGAGGATTTTTTAGGGTGAGGGAGCGTCAACGAGGGGGTGTGTGTGTGTGTGTGTGTCGGATGGTGGTAATGCATCAGTGTGTAACTAGAAGGAAGTAGAGTCCAGGTTGTATTATGGACTCAATCCCAGCGAGGAGTAACAAACCCAATCCATTATAAAAGGTATTCATTAGGACTGGAAAGAATTAAGACTCGACCTCAACTCTAATGGTTAGATTATGATGGAATAGGTCAACTAGCATTGGGATATATTAGGGGTGGGGTTCATATGATCAGTCAGTCGTGATCATTCATTTACGAATGGCTTACTTCGTCCGGACTCTTACTGCCACAAACTTAATAACTTAAGTCTAATTAATATTACAGTGTAAGTAAATACTTGTAATTCCTAAAAACAAATATTACTGTGGAAAAAGCAAAAGCCCAATCTAATTTATTGAGTAAAACACCGCCACTATGGTACAAAGAAGAGTGATGTGACCTATAAGAAGCCGCGCTTATATCAGTATCTACAGTCCTCCCTGAAATAAGAACTCGAGCATCAACGTTTTCTTCTACACACTTGATCATTCCTGTGTAAGAAAACGGGACCTAATGGAGGGGGTGGGGGTGGACAAGGTTTAGTGGCAGACTCCTTTATGTTGCAACACACACACACACACACACACACTTTCTCAATAAAACTTCAACACACCGTAAAAGTTACTTAAAAGAATGAGATTTAAAGGTTACTACAAGTTCATAAAGTTCATATATATTTTTTCCTGTTCTACATATCAGCGAAACTACCCGTGAACATTCAAGAACATTATTGATAAAAAACTTACCTTTCGTTAATGAGGTTAAGGTATTACACAAGAGACATGTTTCATGAGATATATATAAATAAGGAAGAGTCTTTGTTTACATATCAAAACTGTCCTTATCAACCTGTTGCCGAGTAACACTATGTAGTGATCGATGTGGTAACCAAACATTCGACAAAATCAAGGGAACTCTGAACAAATTCCTCAACGAATATGAAAGTCACCTGAAGTCAAAAGAAATTATTAACTAATCCAAAAGACATCTAATAGTCAACTACTTCCCTGGCCTCGCTGTAGGTACCTCTGTAAATTCAGCTACAAACGTCATACTTTTAGGTTCCTCTACTAACCTAACCTAACCTAACTTCACTGTAGGTTCCTCAAGAAAGTCACCTTTTACCTGGTCTAACTTGAGGCACAACAAGAGGGTCGCCTACGTGACAGAGAGCGGGTGTACTGACCTGCCTCGAAGGAGAGTTGTTCGTAGCCGGTGAAGTGGTCCATGTGCTCCATGGGCGGAGCCGAGGGCACGACCGCCCCCTCCTCACACGCCTCGCTGTCATGACCTGCAGGAGAAAGAAGAAAAAATTACTGCTGTGTTTTTTATGCAGTTCTCTCATTGAGGTATTTTACATAATGTTTATCTCCGAGTTGTTCTTCATACTTTTGTTATTGTGGTGCGTCTTAATTACCTGTGTTATTGTAGTGCGTCTTAATTACCTGTGTTATTGTAGTGCGCCTTAATTACTTTTGTTATTGTGGTGTAACCCCCCCCCCCTCACCACCAACACTTACCATCACCCTCTATCACCAGCACTACCACCCACAACCACCACCATTAATCACCACCACCAACAACCACCACCACCCGCTATCACCACCACCACCACTTACCACCACCTCGTGATGGCCTCAGGCAACTCGGCTCTTTTACGATATAATGACACAAGTTTCCAGGTCGTTGAAATGATAATTACGTTGCCACTCCCCCCTAAATCCTACCCTAGATATGATTGATTCTCCCCTGATAAGACTCTCCCCTGATAAGACTCTCCCCTGATAAGACTCTCCCTCCTTTCCAATGTTTACTCACACTCGTTCTTACCTCCTTAATGTTTACTTACTCTAACCGTAATATACTTGCCACATACCCGTAACGAGACAGACAGACAAACAGACAGAGGAGAGAGAAAGAGTAAGAATAGCCTCAAAGCGTAATAGTAAATGAAATCATATGGGACAGATCCGTAGACTTAATTCCGCAATTTACAAAACAATTAGTTAACAATTATCTCTCTCTCTCTCTCTCTCTACACACACACACACGTACGTCACCGCAATAATATTTTTCTGATTCCGTAAGGCACATAAGCAAAAATAACCTACAGTTAGGTTTAGGTTAGGTTCTAGGTGGTAGCGAGTTCTCAGTGGCACAACAATGAAGGTCACGTTAAACCAACTCTCTGGTGGTCCCTCCTCCTCCTTCTTCCCCTCCCCCCCTTCTCCTCCTCCCCTTCCTCTACTCCTCCTCCTCCCCCTCCTCCTCCAGCTTCTACTAATGAACTAAGGTAAATTATGCAGGTAAAATTACGTTAGGTATTAGGACTTGCCAGGTGAAATTTACATAGATTCAAGTTAACTCGGCCTGAGGGATGCTCATCACGACATAACACCGGTCTAAAAAAACTAAGAAATGTCGCGGTCTAAATTATTATTATTATTATTATTATTATTATGGTTTACAATAAATAGAATAGTTTATAATCTTCATATAATAGAAAGAAAGAAAGAAAGAAAGAAAGGTGTGAACAATGACACAGAAGGCGCCGGGAACTACTGAAGGTGTGATGATGATGATGATGGAAGAGAAAAGTTGGAGGACAGGACTTTAGGGCCGATAATCCTCACCTCATGAGAGAGAGCGAATCTTTAATATGAGAGATATGATTCGTTAAGGGAGAGAGGGAGGGAGGGAGGGAGGGAGGTAGAGGGGTCGGGACTACTATCCACCAGACTAAGTGCACAAAAGAATTGGCCAATTTCCATCATTATACATCGAATACCCATGAAATAGGTTGGTCCTTTTGTGCTTTTCGGAGCCTGGGGAGGGGGGGGGATAGCCATGGGGGGTAGCCAGGAGGGGTTAGCTAGGGGGAGGGTAGCCAGGGGGGGGTGGTATTGTGTTCCTGACCCCGGGTTTAAACGTCATTGGTAAGGTTAAGTAATTACGACTGAAAAAAAGACACTGCAAAAATTATAAGTACATAAATTATAAGTAAATAAAATATAATTAGATAAATTATAAGTCAATTATTAATGGACACTACAATGATTATAAGTAGGTAAATTATAAGAGTCAGACCTTAATTGTATCTAAAATGAGAATAAAATAATATTAAAAAAGAGATAGATCCTAAAGTGATGTAATTCAACCAAATAAAACTATTGATGGAGAACACAGGTTAGGTTAGGTTAGGTTAGGCTAGGTCAGGTCAGGTTAGGTTAGGTTAGGTTAGGTTAGGTAAGGTAAGGTAAGGTTAAGTTAGGTTAGGTAAGGTTAGGTAAGGTTAGGCTAGGTTAGGTAAGGTTAAGTTAGGTTAGGTTAGGCTAGGTTAGGTAAGGTTAGGTTAGGTTAGGTTAGGTGGCTACTGACATGAATATCTTTTCTATCTGTTAAATGATTCCTTATAACTCGTCTATAAACACTTAGAAGTTAGCTCAAAATACTACAGGTAAGAATTTTTAGAACTCATTGGAAAGTCATTTTAAAACACACTTAATCACCTCACAACACACTCAACCACCTCACAACACACTCAACCACCTCACAACACACTTAACCACCTCACAACACACTCAACCACCTCACAACACACTCAACCACCTCACAACACACTCAACCACCTCACAACACACTCAACCACCTCACAACACACTCAACCACCTCACAACACACTCAACCACCTCACAACACACTCAACCACCTCACAACACACTCAACCACCTCACAACACACTCGACCACCTCACAACACACTCAACCACCTCACAACACACTCGACCACCTCAACACACTCAACCGAACCTACATAACCCCCCCCCCCCACACACACGCCCAAGATTAAAATAAAAATAAAAATCACAACCCCGTTAACTTGGTTTCATGAAGGTTTTTAAAAACAGCTGAAAACTTTGGAGAAAACACGTAAATTGTCGAGATAAAACATGCATGAGGTGGCGTGGTAACAGGGAGAGGCTCTCACTGGCCACCACGACACCGGGAGGAGCAGGAGGGTGAGGGGGGTGAGAGGGGAGGGCGAAGGAGGGTAAGGGGGTGAGATGGTGAGGGGTGAGGGGGGTGAGATGGTGAGATGGTGAGGGATGAGGGGGGTGAGAGGGGAGGGCGAAGAAGGGTAAGGGGGTGAGAGGGTGACGGGGTGAGAGGGGAGGGCAAAGGAGGGAAAGGGGGGAGAGGGTGAGGGGTGAGGGAAGTGAGGGGTGAGGGGGGGAGAGGGGAAGGCGAAGGAGGGTAAGGGGGTGAGGGGTGAGGGGGGTGAGAGGGGAGGGCGAAGAAGGGTAAGGGGGTGAGAGGGTGAGGGGTGAGGGGGTGAGAGGGGAGGGCAAAGGAGAGTTAAGGGGGTGAGAGGGTGGGGGGTGAGAGGGTGGGGGGTGAGGGGGGTGAGAGGGGAGGGCGAAGGAGGGTAAGGGGGTGAGAGGGTGAGGGGTGAGGGGGGTGAGAGGGGAGGGCGAAGGAGGGTAAGGGGGTGAGGGGGGATACAAGGAGGGAGTGGGTGAAGGTTTGAGAGGGGGTGTGATGGGGAAGAGGAGGGAGGGGATGAGAGGGGAAGGAAAGAAAGAACGAGGAAGAAGGAACTGAGAGGAGGGCCGGGGAAGGGAGAGGAGGTAAGAGACGAGTAATGGGAGGGAGAGGGGGTATGAGTGGAATGGAAGGGGGAGTGTAATGGGGAGTGGAAGGGGAAGGGGGGTGATGGAATTATAAAAATGCCAAACTTAGGAAAAATATTTGTAAATCACTACTCAGTATGTGGGAGGAGAGAACCTAGTGTTGATGCTGATGTGATGTGTGTGTGTGGCAGTGTTGTGACGGCTGGGTGTTCCTGTAGGATGCTGGTGCAGATGGGTGGTGATGTGGGTGGGTGGGTGGGTGGGTGGGGTGGTGGTGTAGGTGGGTTGGTGGGTGGGGTGGTGGGGTGGTGGTGTAGGTGGGGTGGTGGGTGGGTGGGGTGATGATGTGGGTGGGTGGGGTGGTGGTGGTGTAGGTGGGTTGGTGAGTGGGTGGGATGGTGGTGTAGGTGGGTGGGGTGGTGGGGTGGTGGTGTAGGTGGGTTGGTGGGTGGGTGGGTGGGATGGTAGTGTAGGTGTAAGGAACTGATTCAAGTAGGAGTGGCGTAGGATCCTGTATAAATGGTCTAGGATACAAACACAGGTGAGATAACTATCGTAGGATACTGTAAGTGGTGAAGGATATTGGTGACTGGTATAGGATGACTGGTATTACAGTGCTACGACATCCTAACCTAATAAACCCAAACCTAACTTAACCAAACCAAACCAAACCTAACCTAACCTAACCTAACCTAACCACCGGGGCTGAGTGAGTGTAATGCCGTGTGTACCTGACTGACTATATTAACATTCCTCGCTTCACGGGTTCATGAATACTAATTATATCCGTGTTGACGACTGTGTAGTGAAGGCGCCCCTGGCTCATGAATTCACCCATATATCCACATGTTAAACTTTTCCATTTGGTTTGGTGAGGTTAGGTAAGGTTAGGTAAGGTAAGGTTGGGTAAGATTAGGTGAGGTTAGGTTAGGTTAGATAACAATAGATCTCGGCCCTAAACCCAATCGTTAAGTCAGGTTGGATTGGACTCACACCTATTAGGAATTGGGCCCATCTGACCTGACCTATTACACTATAGCAGTGGTCCCCAACCTTTTGTGGAGGGCGACACAACTTTGGATCTACAATAGAAAGACAAAGATCTCATATATACTCTAACAGTTATTAACAGTTTTACACATCTAACTGTTACCATTTACATATTTTTTTTACATTTACCCTTGGACGGGACGTGTGTATTTACCCTAGTGAGAAGGCTGGCTCTCTCTGGGCCTGGTCTGGGGTAAGTACACACGTCCTGTACAAGACAGACTCGGGACAAACCACCTCTTGTTCAACCTTATTACTGTACAACCCAGGTTGTACTGCTCCCCCATTATACTACTGTTTTTAGATTCCACTCTAATTTATATGTGTATGTGTATGTATGTCTGTGTGTATATATATATATATATATATAATATATATATATATATATATATATATATATATATATATATATATATATATATATATGTATGTATATATGTATATGTATGTGTATATGAATGTATAAATAAATAAACAAACAAAATAACAAAAAAATAAAAATAAATAAATAGATAATAAATAATAAAATAAATAAATATTGAAGTGATAACCGAGGAAACATTATGAGATGTACTTATTACCACCATGCTATTGTACTATTCCAGATGATACTAAATGTTACATAATACTTCCTTGAGATAAATGTATAGTATATATCAGGTGCCTCAAAGAGAGCTCAGGTTCTCAACTGGCTCAGCCATGTTAATATTGTTATTATTATCCACTCTGTATCTGTGTTTTTCTGGCTAAATAAACTGTTACAATTCAATTCAAACCATAGAGACACTAACCAGCCTCACTCCCTCCTCCTCCCCTCATTAACACCCTTCCCAGCCTCCCTCCCTCCTCCCCCCCCCCCCACTCTTGGCCCTGTGTCAACAAATTATCGGCAACTTCACAAACATGTAAATCTTGCCTCAATGACCTTGTTAATTTGGCGATGTTTGACTATCGATGTGTGTGTGTGTGTGTGTGTGTTTGTTTTATCTGCCGTCAGCCATTAATGTCAGCGATGTCAACTACAAGATTTATAACTACAGATGTTTTGGTTGTGTAATGACACCTGTTGTAAGCACACCTGTAACACCTGTTGTAAGCACACCTGTAACACCTGTTGTAAGCACACCTGTAACACCTGTTGTAAGCACACCTGGAACACCTGTTGTAAGCACACCTGTAACACCTGTTGTAAGCACACCTGTAACACCTGTTGTAAGGACACTTGGAACACCTGTTGTAAGCACACCTGGAACATGCTGTTACCTGTCTATGAATCAGCTGGAGTTACCGTATTCCTGTCTAAATATATTCCTTTCACAATGATTATATACTGTCTATTAATATGTTCAATCTGTCTGTCTGTCTGTCTGTCTGTTCATCTGTTTATTAACGCCCGGACGTCCACAAAATTCCACCGATCGTAATGCAATTTTCACAGTTGATCTGGCCGGACTTATTGGCAGCTGCACGTCAATAAATTCTGGTCAAAAATGGTTGAGAGTAAAAAATTGACTTTATGAGCGACGTGTCATTAACATCTTCACTACGGGGACGCCATGTTAAATACTTTATTTGGTCCGCGTCACACGAACTTATTGATCTCAGAGGGGAGCAGTAAACAAAGGGATAATTTTACCTATATTTCTTGGTCAAAAATTTGTTGAACACTTAATATGATGTGAATATACGTAGGAACATACATATACACATCAATTATATACATATCCATACATACTCTTATATTTTACTGGTGGTAATTTATTATATCTGAGACCTTGACTATAAATAATAATAATAATAATAATAATAATAATAATAAAAATAATAATAATGATAATGATAATAATAATAATAATCGTCATATTTCAATCCTCACAAACTTTTATACAAAAACTTTGCTAAACGTGACCAAAAAAACAAACATACAAAGGGTAAAGTTTGCTGTAAAAACTAAATACAAAAATATCTAGACAAAATGAGCCAATATGCTCCGCCATTAACGTGTCTGTTTTCTCGTACAATGTCTAAGGAATTAATCTCGTTAAATTAGTGTTATACTTCACAGACTAGCAGACAGAGACGGAAAAAGACAGAGGAACAGCTAAATAGACAGAAAAACAAGTACTTTTTAACCCAGTTCTTTGCAGGAAAACGTAAAAACAGACAGACTGACATAAGAAAGACAGAATAACATCGAGACAGACAGCTAAGCAGACAGAAACAAGCACTTAATACCTCCAGGTTTTAGCACACAGGGACATAAAACCCACCAACCACACTACTAACCCGAGCTGCATAACAAGGACAGATAAACAAATACCTAGTGAGGAGAATTGTCCCCACACATTCTATAAATCCCAGAAACAACTTAAAACTCCGTGACGGGAATCCAAACCTACCAGAAGAGGATTTGAATAAAGGGGTGGGGGATTTAAACCAATGTCTTATGAATGTGAACTAATATGAATGGGTTTTAAACATCTATTGTAATTATTTGGGATTTCTGGGGATTTAAAACGACACGGGGGAGCTGGGGAGAGGACAAAAAGGGGATTCGAACCCAATTCTTCGGGATTAATTCGATATTAAGAGGATTTACTCCCAATTAGCGGCCATCACGGCCTCACACCTGACCCACCTGGGCGACATACCGCGTGTTTACAAGGCACTTCAGACCACCACCCATTAATTAACAGTCAGGTCAACGCTGTATGGTCAGGTAAGCAATAGGCTATTTAACATGCATTAAGTTAAAGGTGTTAATAATAAGTTAATTTAAGGTACATGTGAAGGCTAGGTGACTATGTCAACAATGTGTTAATTAAAATGAAAGCTCCAGCTACAATTAACAATAGGCTAATTAACTTAGACGAGGGCTAAATGACCATGTTAATAAGTTAATCAACAGAAAGGTGGAGCATAACTTACCGTGCTAACAATAAACATGAGAGCCAAGACCTTCAGTACTGTTGAAGGATGAACAGTGTGGTGTAGGAAGAACAGTGTTCCAGGGTATTCGGTAGTCAGGGGTGAGAGTGATATTGTTCTGAAGAAACTCTCAGTGCTAACTATAAAAGATATTTTATGGCGTGGCAAATTAAGTAACATGTAGGACAACGTGCCCCCCCCCCCCCCCACAAGAAACTCACATGTAGAGCGGAGGAAGACTGGTCGGGTCATCTCAGGTGACCAGGACCCGGGGCCCCTTAGAGGCGTCCTGCGACATGTCGACTCCCGGAATTTCTTGAGTTCCCTCCTGTTGCCTCGGCGAGTGAACCTAGGGGAGCTGGAGGGGGAGGAGTAGGGTAGGAACTCCTCCTCCTCCTCGATGATCTTGTGGACCAGTGGGTGGACGCCGGGCTCGTCCAGGGAGCCATACCTCCGGGCGAAGTCCTTCGCCTTGTCCACCGGGAAGAATATCTCGCTGTGTTGCATCCTGGTACGTGGAGACGCTGAGTGCCTCGGCTGCTTTATGTTTCTCGGTCACTGTGTTTCTCCCTTCCTCACTTTATCATCATTCTCACTGTGTTATTGCTTCACCTCCTTCATCATCTTTACCACTAGTTTACTGCCTCACCTCCTTCATCATCCTCTGTTACCGCCTTCTCTCACCTCCTCATCTTTATCACTGTCTCACTTTTCTTCACTGTTATTTTCATATGTCTGTTTTTTCCTAACACCTACTTTCTTATCTCGTGTTCCTTCAAGTCATTATTAGTTTGAGGTCAACAGTCCTCACTCAGGCACTACATTTCGTCATCTAATAAAATCAATGTTTGTTCTCATATCCTTGCCTCAGTTTCCTGTCAACACATCGTATATAAACACTGCGTGAGGTCCCTGGAGCGGCCCCCGGCACCACCAGGCAGCATCGTGGTGATCCGTCACTTGAGGGAGCGAGGCGGCGGGGAAGACATACTAGTGAGGGCAGTAGACAGTGTGGGCGGTGAGTATTATTAAGTTCCCCTACAATAGAGTTATGACCTTAGATGACCACAAGGGTGACTAAGACTGGATCACTCTAGTATATTTTCTCAAGTGCGTCCGTGAATATACGTCAAGTCATGTCGTCAGTCAGTCAGTCAGTCAGAATAGGCAATATCTGGACTTCTATCGTAAGCAGACATCATTTTCTACTCCATAAATAATTTGTCTTTGTAAATACGACACAAACACACTTAGAAAAAAACGTAAAATTACATCTTTACCAAAATTAGTAAAGAAAAAGAATTAATGTCTACAAATGTTAAAGACAGACACCCGATACTCTCTCAAGCCGGTAAGAACGCCCACCCCGCCCACACACTACTACCCCACACTGCTACACAAAACCACAGCCAAAAATGTCATAGGCGGCAAATGGAACTCCTGGAGGTGGTGTCCTCACTAAGGGGCCCCCCGACGTTTTTCCATCTCTGACAATGAAGAAGATCCCCCGAGCCACCGAGTGAGCGTGACACGTAAACAAGGTTAGCCAAGGCGCGCATGACTGTGGGGCGGAGGGTAAAACCACTCACCTGGTCAGCCCTGGTTGGGTAGTTGGTGGGGGAAGGTTGGGGGGGAGGGGAGAGATAACCAGTTGGTGGAGAACGTGGTGGTGATGTTGGTGGTGATAGAAAAGGTGGTGGTGATGGTGAAGATTATTGTTGAGGTAATGATGAAGAAGGTGAAGGTAGTATGAGTCACTCGTTAGGGAATAATTGGATTATGATAGAGATCTTCTGAACAGCTGAGTACCCCCCCCCCCCTCCCTCCCTGATCCTCTTTCACAGTCAATAAAAGACTCTCTCTCTCTCTCTCTCTCTCTCTCTCTCACTATAACGAGGCGGACACCATTTCACAAGGATCAGTCACACTCACCACACATCCAACGTCTTCACACTGTAACTCACGGGTATCACAATATCACAATACACACACATAACACTGTACTTTAAACACCTAACACTGTACCCTTTGAAACACCTAACACTGTACCTTCAGAAATACAAACACTGTGGGAGAAGGTACAGAATCCAAATCCCTCACCCAAGGAAAGACAGTCTCCTTTAGAGGTTCTGATCCCATATAATAAGAGGCTGGAGACAATTGATAGAGGGTCTGAATATGTGTTTATAGTGGCGGGAAAATATTGGTCGGGGAGGAGCAGTATAATGTCTCCTCTTCCCTCCTCTTCTTCCTCATTCTCTTCCTGTCTCTCCCCCTCCTCCTCTTCCATCTCCCACTACTTCTCCTTCACCTCCTCCTCCTCTTTTTCTTATTTCTCCTCCTCCTCCTCCTCTTGCACCTCCTCTTCCCCTTCCTCCATCTCCCACTTCTTCTCCTCCTCCCCCTCCATCTCACCCACGCCTCTTCCACCCATTCTTCCTCCTCGTCCTCTCTCTCTTTTCCTCCCCCTCTCTTCTCCTCCCCCACAACACATTACTGACGAGACTTACTGGGTGTGGTTCCTTCCGGGAAAATTTTTTACCAAGCGTTTTATTTTTTGTATTAATGTTTAACTTATTAATTTTCTTCTAATTTTCTATCTTATTTAATTTTGTTTTAAATTTTATTATTTTATGTTTGATTTATTTATAATTATAATTTATTATCGTATTGTATTATCTATTTTATTATTTTATATTCCTATATTTTATTTTATTTTAGTTTAAATTCTATCGCAGGTAAGACGCCAATTACCGAGATGAACCTTTAATTTATTTTCATTAATTAGCACCAAATATCTTCTCATCTGGCCGTCATATCACTCTTATTCTCAATGACTAATTTATCGGAAATTTATTCATTATCTAAAAAAATAATTATCATGTGTTATATTTTTCTTAATTAAATATGCTATTTACTATGAGGATTTTTTTATTTAAATTATATCTGTCTAATAATAATAATAATAATAATAATAAACCATATACCGTCAACACAGAACAAAACATTAAACTTTACAAGAAAACAAAATAATAATAGCTGATCACTCATAAATTAGACTCATTACCACATAAATCACTCAAAAGACGCAGGAGATTCTGATTATTAATTTGACATGAATGGCCAGTAATTTGGGCCGGATGGACCAGGGGGGATGGACCAGGGGTGAACCAGACAGAACCAAGGGGAGTGAACCAGGAAAGACCAGGCTTCACTTTTAAGGTTTTTGAAGGCTTTAATATGTAAATTTATTCAGATAAGAAATTCATGCCTCAGTTGATAGTATTTTCTCCTTTTCTTATCAATTTAATAACTAATGGTGTAATATGGTGATGATTTAATAGTGATTATAGTGAAAAAGATTATCTTTTCATAAGCTTATTTAGGCCTACTACAACTACTACCACCACCACCAGTTGGCCACAATCATTTACTACCACAACCAATTACTATTACCCCTCGTTACTATTACTACTACTACCACCACTACTACCACCACTTACTATTTCTACTACTACCACCACTTACTATTACTACTACCACCACTTACTATTACTACTACCACTTACTATTACTATTACTACCACCACTTACTATTACTACTACTACCACCACTTACTATTACTACTACTACCACCACTTACTATTACTACTACTACCACCACTTACTATTACTACTACTACCACCACTTACTATTACTACTACTACCACCACTTACTATTACTACTACTACTACCACTTACTATTACTACTACTACCACCACTTACTATTACTACTACTACCACCACTTACTCTTACCACTACTACCACCACTTACTATTACTACTACTACCACTTACTATTACTACTACTGCCACCACTTACTACTACTACTACCACCACTTACTATTACTATTACTACCACCACTTACAATTACTACTACTGCCACCACTTACTATTACTACTACTACCACCACTTACTATTACTACTACCACCACTTACTATTACTACTACTACCACCACTTACTATTACTACTACTACCAGCACTTACAATTACTACTACTGCCACCACTTACTATTACTACTACTACCACCACTTACAATTACTACTACTACCACCACTTACAATTACTACTACTACCACCACTTACTATTACTACTACTACTACCACCACTTACTATTACTACTACTACCACCACTTACTATTACTACTACTACCACCACTTACTATTTCTACTACTACCACCACTTACTATTACTACTACTACCACCACTTACTATTACTACTACCACCACTTACTATTACTACCACCACTTACTATTACTACTACTACCACTTACTACTACTACACCTTACCACTACCACCACTTACACAGATCTGCACTAATGCATTTCTAAGTGTCTCTAAAATTTACCACCTTACCCCTGGCTCGTGCAAGGTCTGGGTACACTGTATTATGTATGTGAGTATATATTAGTTTCCTAGTGTGTGTGTGTGTGTGTGTGTTTTATTGGACACACACACACACACTCAACACGAGCTGGTTCCAACCGGTGTGGACTAACCTACTCTCTCTTTCCTGGGTTGAGTCACTATCAACCACCCCCCTACAACCACCACCACCACTCCCCCAACCTCTCCATCACCTACCAGCCCCTATTACCAACATCTCACCACCTACCACAACTACCAACCTCTACTAGTGTCTGGCCCACAGGTAAAGGGGACAGCAGGTAAATATTTGTCACCTTGTGTAAACCGCTGACTGCTGGGAGTCGAGTCTTACTGCGGAGAGGTAGCCTGAGTTTACAGTTAGGAGGGCGTGCGTTCAGGTGTCCGTGAGAGTGCGTTCTAATCCTTTTGTGTGTGTGTGTGTGTGTGAGAGAGAGAGAGAGAGAGAGAGAGAGAGAGAGAGAGAGGAGAGAGTATTTTACAGTGAGGCAGAGAGAAATAAATGAAAAGAGAAAGAGGGAGAGAAAATTGTACAAAAAGAGAGAGAGAGAGAAGGTTGGCTGGTCAGTGAGATAGTGTCAAGCAGTGAGTTATATTGCTCCTGAACTGTCATCTAATGGGGAGACGGGGAGAGTAAAAAGTGAAGAGGAGGGGCAGGAATATGAAGAAGGGTGGGAGGAAGAGTGAAGGCAGAAAAGGAGGAGGAGGAGGAGGGGGAGGAAGAAGAGGGAAAGGTATAAAATGAGGAGGAGGAGGAAAATGGGGAGGAGGAGGAAAATGAAGAATGAGTAAAAAAAATAGAGAAAGATCACCAGATAAAAAAGATGATGAGAGAAAGAGGAAAGGAGAGAATGGTGGGCAGAAAAGGTCTATGGTAGGGGACACACACACACAACACACAGATAAACATACACACAGACATACTATACATGAATTCCTGGTACACAAACTAACACTCGTAAACATCACTTCCATAAACAGGTATTAATAGCAGCCAATGAAAACGTCTGGGCCAGAGGTTGGTAGCCCTTGCCTACTGCCCCAGAGGTTGGTAGCCCTTGTCCACTGTCCCAGAGGTTGGTAGCCCTTGCCTACTGCCCCAGAGGTTGGTAGCCCTTGCCTACTGCCCCAGAGGTTGGTAGCCCTTGTCCACTGCCCCAGAGGTTGGTAGCCCTTGCCCACTGCCCCAGAGGTTGGTAGCCCTTGCCCACTGCCCCAGAGGTTGGTAGCCCTTGTCCACTGCCCCAGAGGTTGGTAGCCCTTGTCCACTGCCCCAGAGGTTGGTAGCCCTTGCCCACTGCCCCAGAGGTTGGTAGCCCTTGCCCACTGCCCCAGAGGTTGGTAGCCCTTGTCCACTGCCCCAGAGGTTGGTAGCCCTTGTCCACTGCCCCAGAGGTTGGTAGCCCTTGTCCACTGCCCCAGTCTATCTGAAGTTATCGTACAGGAAGTGAGCCTCACACCGTTGCCGGAAGTACTAACGACGCGTCATCACATTGGTAGGAGTGATCTATTATTCCGCTAGGAGGTGGTGGTGGTAGTAGTGGGTCTAGTAGGTGGTAGGAGGTAGTGGTGGTTGTAGGAAGAGGTGATAGGTGATGGTAGGAGGTAGTAGTGGTGGTAATAGTGGTCTTCAATTAAACAAGGTAGATGCAGAAAGTCACAATATTCTAGAGTTATATTTATCATACCTCGTCAACACACAGCACTAAAGAATGTCCCAGTATATCATCATAACCTCACAAGACCACTAGCCAGGAGAATCATACACCATCACAACACTCCATCACTCACCCTCCACAGGTATGATAACCCTCCCTCCTTACCACTGGGCGAGTCAACCTGCCACGTCACAGCCACAGGTAACCAAGTCTTTCACCTCCACGCTAACCTGAATCAACACATTCCATTACTCAATTGCAAGATAAACATATTCTAACTCTCTGAATCTCGCTGCCAGACATACATATCGCTTTGACCTTATGAACCCCGCTGCCTGACGCACCCCCCCCTCCCCCCCACCATGATGCGTGACATACATACAGACATACCATTTGACCTTTAAAAAAAAAAAAATCCCCCAGCCAGGCGCACCACACCGTCACCGCTGCCAGACCAACGAGAGAGATGTGTTCACCTTTAATAGTACGTGATGGTGAGAGGCGGTGCAGTAAAACATTTCTACAGTCATTCACACAGTACCATGACCCGCTATAAACCCTTCCACTGAACGACGCCGCCGCCAGTACCGACCTGACGCTGAGGATGATGGTACGGCGACCCTCTCCACCAGTACCTCTTCACGCTGTTGGAGGACCTGAGTCTGTGAGAAGTTATTTAAGATGATTCCTCTCACCTGACGTTAATTCTGTCTCCTTACTGGTGCTAAGTCAATATTTACAGCTAAGGAAACATCAGTGTAGTATTGGCTCTTTATTCACGTTAATTTTTACTACTTCAGCTTAAGTAACTCATGACAGCTCTGAGCACACCTGTGAAAACGATCCCCACCGCTGCCTTGTTTCCCCCTTATTTCCCCTCCCTATCACCCTTCCCCATCCTCCCCCCCTCCTTACCCACGCCATACCAACCCTCCCCATTCACACCCCCCCCCCCCCCCACTAACAGGGACACTCGATTATCCATTATTTCCCTCATTTCTCCCCTGCCTCGGGTCACACGCTGTAAATTATTCAAATGAGCAGCATTTTTCTTCCTCGCCAAGAAAAAAAAAACGTAGTTAAGACATTTTCGTCCATATTTCATATTTTAGTATATCGCCTGGAATAATGGTCGCTCCCCACGCTACCGACCCGACTAAACCGATCGACCCGACTAAACCGATCGACCCGACTAAACCGACCAATCCAACTGACCCGTCCAAACCGACCGATCCGACGAACCCGAC
Organism: Homarus gammarus; assembly: GCA_958450375.1. Taxonomy (NCBI): domain Eukaryota; kingdom Metazoa; phylum Arthropoda; class Malacostraca; order Decapoda; family Nephropidae; genus Homarus; species Homarus gammarus. Next base: position 3,179,414 of record CAUDMG010002277.1, on the reverse strand, counting down.
TAATCCGAGTAACCCGACTAAACCGACCAACTTAACCAACCCGACCAACCTATTTTCTCGCCGTGACTCAGATTTAATGAACAAGGATTAATTACATTACTATGATATGGTCGTGATTTGTTCGTTATGTAAACCAAATAATAACATGATTTAAACACATAAATAAGAGAGGCTAGCATGATAATATAACAGTAAGATATATCACCTTCAAATCACGTCTCCACCACTCTTCCGCTATATCACGCCACCTAGCTATCCCTCCATCACCTCTCCACTATATCACGCTAATATCTCACCTTCTACACCACATATCACGCGAGTCATATAATATATACCATGTTATTATTTATTTCAGTATCTTATATAGCGTAAAATTTATCTCCTCCTCTCACCCCTACACCCCCCTCCCTCCTCCTCACCCCTACACCCCCCAGCCCCTCCCTCCTCCTCACCCCTACACCCCTCCCTCCTCCTCACCCCTACACCCCCCAGCCCCTCCCTCCTCATCACCCCCCCAGCCCCTCCCTCCTCCTCACCCCTACACCCCCCAGCCCCTCCCTCCTCCTCACCCCTACACCCCCCCAGCCCCTCCCTCCTCCTCACCCCTACACCCCCCTCCTCACCTCAGGAAACAAACAATGTCCTCTCCATCCTTATATAACCTGGATATAAAGGTCATTATCCACATGCAAGTTGCTGTAATATGTCCTTATATCATTATCTTGACCCTGCATCATGTGATATATACTCACACCATAACACGACCTGATACATTTCACTGGTAATAGATGGAGGAATTACGGCTCTACACATTCACAACTTTATCTCCCTCTACCCGGATTTAACAACGATATAAAATATTCAAGTGTGTATAAAAACACTACATTTCTTCCGGTTTATAATATATGGACTAATTAATATTATATACGATAGCTTGGTATATTTCAGCGGGGTATAACCAATGAGATTACCTGAACTTTCGCATCTAGAGCTTATTTTACCTGAACATTAACTACCTAAATGCTAACTTAACCTAATCTAACCGAAACTAACCTAAGTTAACCTAACCTAACCTAACCACCCTGGAGAATGTTAGGTCGGTTTATCTTCAGGTAAAATAAGCTGAGTTGTCTTAAATATCAGGTAAATTAAGTCAGGTCATATAAGCTGAGGAGGTCTGGGATGTCTAATCTTCAGGTAATGCATAATCGTTATCACCAAGACGGACATGAGAGTGAGAAGTCAGGAAAGTAAGGTTAGGTTAGGTTAGGTCAGGTTAGGTCAGGTTAGGTTAGGTCAGGTCAGGTCAGGTTAGGTTAGGTCAGGTCAGGTCAGGTTAGGTTAGGTTAAGTCAGGTCAGGTTAGGTTAGGTCAGGTCAGGTCAGGTTAGGTTAGGTTCGGTCAGGTTAGGTTAGGTCAGGTCAGGTCAGGTCAGGTTAGGTCAGGTCAGGTCATGTCAGGTGTGATAAACCCGGGTTGAGGATCTGGGTTAAAGTGGGGCATGTCGAAAGAAACTGTATATTTCTATAGGTTGACATTACGAAAAGACTTGGTAAATTGTTTGTGGCTTGGAGGATGCTGGGGGCAGTGAGAGGGCGTGGGAGAAGGGAGAGGAGAGAGGGGAAGGATAGAAGATGAATTAGGAGAGAAAGAAAATGGAAGGAGGAATGGGAAACCAAGAGGAGTGTTATTACTACCATGACTCTTCCTTTATACTGCAGAGAGAGAGAGAGAGAGAGAGAGAGAGAGAGAGAGAGAGAGAGAGAGAGAACAGGAAGAAGAGGAGGAAGAGCAGGAAGAAGAAGAGGAGGAGGAGGGGTAGGAGGATGAGGAGGAGGAGGAGGAAGAGGAGGAGGAGGAAGAAGAAGAGAGGAAACGAGAGGGACGGGAAAAAAAAAAGAAAAGTTAAATAGAGAAGTAGAGGAAATGGAGAGAGAGAGAGAGAGAGAGAGAGAGAGAGAGAGAGAGAGAGAGAGAGAGATGGAAGAAGGTAAAGGGAGAGAAGGAGAAGAGGGAGAGAGTGAAACTGGAGAGAAGGGGAAGGATAAAGTGAGAGGGTTACGAGGAGAGGAAATAAAATAAGAAGCGACATATGAAGAAAAAGACAAAAATATGTGAGGGAGAGAAGACTAATCCCATTACTCTCCCTCCAGTAACACTAGTGAGAGGGAGAAGAGGAGAATGAAAGGGAGAGTGGCACACCTGGTTTGAGAGAGAGAGAGAAAGAGAGAGAAAACGGGAAGAGAGACAGGTGAAAGAAAATGTTTATGAGGGGAGACTACAACAAACTCCCCTCTCCCCAACCAAACTTCTCTCTCCCCAACCAAACTCCTCTCTCCCCAACCAAAATCCCCTCTCCCCAACCAAACTCCTCTCTCCCCAACCAAACTTCTCTCTCCCCAACCAAACTCCCCTCTCCCCAACCAAACTCCCCTCTCCTCAACCAAACTCCTCTCAGGTTAGGTCGTCTCAGTGTCACCTCAGAAACAACGATATAGATTCAATAATTTTACCCTGAATCATTAATTATCTATCAAATCTTCTAAACAAAAAAGTCGTTGTAATTATCAAAAATCGTTAAAATCCGTTATGGGAAATTGAAAAAAAAAATCGAATGTAACCTTGTTTTAGTTACAAGTTTTTGAATTGTCCTAAACGAATATAACCTCGTAAATCCTGTAAATAAGGTTATAATACTATTTTTTTTACAAGACAATCATGTAAATAGTAAATATAGACCATTTTTACAAGTCAATCATGTAAATAGTAAATACGGACCATTATTTTACAATTTTCTGTAAATAATAATAAAAATTGGTCTATTTACAAACGACAATAATATAAATACATAATTTTATCCCCAGGCGGTAGTGTTAATAGAAGGTTTACAAGGAAGAGGTCACCTTTAAAGCCTCCTATAAAAAAAAAGTGTTGAGAAACCTCGGACACACTAAGTCTTACTATTCAAGCGGAAGGTGAAAGGATTTAGGAAGGATGGGAAGAGGAAGAGGAGGATAAAAGAGGAGAGGAAAGGGAAGATTTAAAAGTAGGAGAAGAGGAAGGGTGAGGAGGATGAGGAGGAGGAAAAAAAGGATGAGGAAGAGAAGGAGGAGGAGAGGGGTTGGGGAGGACTACCAGCGTGGAAGTGAAGGAGAGAGAAGGATGAAGAGGAATAAGGGTGAGAAGGAGAAGAAGAAGGAGAGATTAGGAAGAAGAATAAATGGGTGAAGATAAAGAGACGTGGATGATAGGAAGGGTGGCAGGGTGGCATAGGGAGGGAGGACACACACACACACACACACACACACACACACACTTGGTGCTGATGAACCTCACTAACGAGTACATTCACCACCACCAGGAACCCGCCCCCCCCCCCCTCTGGCAGGCTGATTCATGTATATAATCCACGGTGCCCAAAGACACTGAACATTTATATACTGTATAATAATGTGTATACGATAGAGTTTATGTATGAATCTATATAGTGTATGTAGTGTAAGTATAATCTATGGGGGTAGGGTGTGTGTGTGTGTGGACGGAAAAGCTGAAAAAGTGTGTGTGCCAAGGCTTAAAGGAGTGCTCTCTCTCTCTCTCTCTCTCTCTCTCTCTCTCTCTCTCTCTCTCCTCCTTCATAAGTCCACTCCTCTGAATGAACCATATATTCCTGGCACTGCCCTAGTTGGCTCCTCTGCCCGGTCTCCCCTCCCCTCACTAGGCACTGTGGCACTCTCGGGGAGGGAACGGATGAAGGAGAGGCAAGAGATTAGGGAGAGAGAAGGGGAATGGAAGGAGAGAGAGAGAGAGAGAGAGAGAGAGGATAAAACTCGAGACGGGGAGAAGGAAACACACACACACACAGTCTTCAACTCCCAGTCAGCCACTTGCTAAAATTTAGAAACATTTTTTTTCCCTTCAGCATCAATTGTCCCTCAACTTTAGTCAAACTGTGGTCGTGCTTCTTGCCTCCGCCTCCACAACTTTAGCGAGGCGAAAGTTAGCGAGTGTTTGGCCGCTGCTTCTTGTGGCTGCACTTTAGTCAGCTGCTGAACCATCCTGGTGCTGTATTGTACCTATCTCAGCTGATTAACTCACACACACACACACACACACACACACACACACACACACACACGCACACGCACACACACACACACACACTGACAGTTATAACCTCTTCTCTGTAAAAGTAGTCTACGGTCCTTACCACTCACGTTTGACTAACACACAAATAATATATTAATATCTTTTGGCCATTAATATACTGTATACAGGGAAACATATACAAAATAAACAGCTTAGCGTTTGGAAGTCTTATGTATTAACAACAACAACAACAATAATAACAACAATAATAACAATAACAATAACAATAACAATAATAATAACAATAACAATAATAATAATAATAATAATAATAATAAATACAAATATAAAATAAATAAATAAAGTAATAAAATAAGCTACCGACATATAATGAAAAGTAAAATAACTGAAATAATAATCAGAAGAATCACCGCCCGCCAATATCAAGAAGGGAATAAAAACACCAAGAAAAACAATAAGTGGTAACACTACTGGGTGGCCGGAGTGTTGCCGTCTTAGGGAGCATCGTGGCGTCCTCCCCGCCTGGCTCCACCAAGCTTAAAAATGGTGAAAATACTCCGTTGAAAACACCACCAGGAAGAGGAAGAGGAGGAGAAAGAGGAAGAGGGGGAGCGGTAGGAGGGGGGGCGGTAGGAGGGGGAGCGGTAGGAGGGGGAGAGGTACGAGAGGGGGGAGGGGTAGGAGGAGGAGGGGAGATTCAGCGTGGGCGAGAGGTAGGGAGAAGGCTATGAAGGCATGTTTCGAGTGGGAGTTGGTGGGGAGTAAGTAAGAGGATGAGTGGGGATGAGTGAAAGAGTGAGTGGGGATGAGCAAGAGGTTATGAGAGGATGCCTGTGGGGGATTTAAAATGTGCGTGAGGAAGGGGCAAGAAAGTGTGCGTGAAGAACGACTGGGTATACGACTATGGAAGAGAGAGAGAGAGGGGGGGGAGAGAGGGGGGGGAGAGAGAGAGGGGGGGGGCGTGGTAGTATAGGGGAGATCCCATGACCACTCAGGTAATGATGGGGTGGTGTAATGGCCTTGTTAGTGACCACCTGATTAGGAGGAGTAGGGAGGGGGGGTGAGGGAGGTGACGGGGTGAAGGGGGAATGGAAGAAGAGAGGAAAGAGAATAGGAGAAGAAGAGGAGGAGAGGAAGAGAAGGAAGGGGAAGGGGAAGGAAGAAGAGGAAAAGGAAGGGAAAGAGGAGGAGGAGGGGGGAAAGAGGAGGAAGAGGAGAAGAGAGAAAAGGAGGAGGAGGAGGGGAAAGAAGAATAAGAGAAAGAGAGGCGAGGAGGAGGGGAGAAGAGGGAGGGAAGAGGGAGAGGAAGGGAAAGAGGGTGGGGAGGGGAGGGAGGCAGGGAGGAGATGGTGACATTATTAAATTTCTCTAAAGGAACTGAGATAAAGTTTCTGAGTCGGTAATATAGTTGTATAATATATGAAGGATATGTATTATATAGTCTCTCTCTCTCTCTCTCTCTCTCTCTCTCTCTCTAAACGTATATAAATATGTAAGTGTTTATACATGTATTTGAATGTATGTATGTATGTATGTCCATCTTGCCCCGTATTTTATTCTTTATCACACACGTATTTTCCTTCACCAGAACAACACACAACCAACTGTGCACGAGAACAAGGTGACACTCGAGCCTTGTGACACTCGAGCCTTGTGACACTCGAGCCTTGTGACACTCGAGCCTTGTGACACTAGAGCCTTGTGACACTCGAGCCTTGTGACACTCGAGCCTTGTGACACTCGAGCCTTGTGACACTCGAGCCTTGTGACACTAGAGCCTTGTGACACTCGAGCCTTGTGACACTCGAGCCTTGTGACACTCGAGCCTTGTGACACTAGAGCCTTGTGACACTAGAGCCTTGTGACACTAGAGCCTTGTGACACTCGAGCCTTGTGACACTCGAGCCTTGTGACACTCGAGCCTTGTGACACTCGAGCCTTGTGACACTAGAGCCTTGTGACACTAGAGCCTTGTGACACTAGAGCCTTGTGACCTTCACCTAATACAACAATAAAGGAAGAGCATTGTCGGTGATTCTTAAGATTAATATATAAGTCGGGGATGAACAATGAGGCTCTTTCCTCCCTCCTGCACACCTACATCCACACACTGAGACAGACAGACACAGACAGACACAGACACACGCAGACAGACACAGACACACGCAGACAGACACAGACACAGACAGACACAGACAGTCCTCGTTAGTGTGAGTAAATACGTAAAAGTAACTATTAATCCGTAGTAAACAATGTGGTGGTCTGAAGATTTTCTCAGCTATCAACACAAGTCAGTTTTCGTTACTATTGTGTGTGCGTGGAATCAAAGTTTTCCAGCCACTGTTGAGGAAACAATTTAGTTCCTCGCTTGACTAACTCACCTGTCTGTGACGTCACGTTGTCAGAAGTGTTGCCATACATCACAAAGAGACATAATTAATACTGTATATAAAACGAATAAAGAAAGACAATTATTATTTAAATTTTTTGGGGCGGAATTGTTCTAAAGAGTCAATGTTAAAAAAAAATAGTTAAAATACTTTGAAAATAGAACAAATGGAAGAAAAAAAAATATTCGGCAACGGTTCATTCAGTGGCCCTTTGTTGAAAGTTGCGGAGGCTGTTACAAGGATCCGCACAAGTTTTATAAGTGAGTTAAAGTTGAGGAAAGTTCAATCGCCCCTTCCCCAGGACCATCTTCCCCCACTCCCTCTCCCCCGGGCCTCTTCCCTTAGTTCTAGTCACCCACACGGGGCTTTTCTCCTACCAGATCTCTCTCTCTCTCTCTGGCCATTTATTTCAACTCGTTGCTCTCCCAGTGGTATAATACTTAACACTCACCTCCTCCTCCACGTGTTATTTCTCCAGTCCTTAAGTCACCCTGCTATCCTGCCGTCCTCCTATCCTTACTGACCCACAAAAAGCTAGAAGCCTCACCCTCCTATCCCGTCGTGGGCAGCAGTGATTGGCCTGAGCCTCGATACATATGTCCTGGGAGAGTCGGCCAATATTAAAGAGGTTGTTGCTCGTCCCTCCCCCTGTGTCACTTCATTATCTATTCAATAACTTTACCCAACCTGGTCAGATCTGAATCACAATTTAATACAGAGCAATACCAGTTGACTGCCTTTCCTGCCTCCCCACCGTCATCACTACCACCATCACCACAACAACCACCATCATCATCACAACAACCACCATCACCACAACAACAACCATCACCACAACAACCACCATCAACATCACCATCAGAACCACCACTACCAACATCACTATCATAACAACCATCACCACTACCGTCACTACCAACAGTGCTCCTCCTCCCCACCACCACCCTCACCATCTCCACAACCATCACCACCCTCACCATCACCACCCTCACCATCACCACCCTCACCATCACCACCCTCACCATCTCCACAACCATCACCACCCTCACCATCACCGCCCTCACCATCGCCACCCTCACCATCACCACCCTCACCATCTCCACAACCATCACCACCCTCACCATCACCGCCCTCACCACCCTCACCGCCCTCACCATCACCACCCTCACCACCCTCACCATCACCACCCTCACCCCCCCCCCCCCCCAGAGAGGAGAGGATTAAGGCTGATATGGATTTATTGAAGGTCTCGGGAGTCTCTCTGGATGAAGGTCAGGAAGCCATGACACTGAGGTCATGATGTGAGGCCATGGCCCACCTGCACCACACACCTGGCCCTGGCCCACCTGCACTACACACCTGGCCCTGGCACACCTTCACCACATATACGTCCCTGTTCCACCTACACCATACACCTGGCCCTGGTCCACCATCACAACGCACCTGGCCCTAGCACATCTACACTACACACCTGGCCATTGGCCCAACTACACTACACACCTGGCCCTGGTCCACCTACACCACACACCTGGCCCTGGCCCACCTTTACACACCTGACAACACCGGGCCAGCCTCACCTGGTCTATACAGAGCACACTGATCCTTCGTTAATTATGTATCGCGGGTCACTCATTACAGCCATCGAGCGCCGCCACGACAACACAGGGTCATGACACGCAGCTCAGGTCAAGTGGGGGTCACAGGTCACCAGGAAGTGGAGGAAAGAAGGAAAAAGATGAAATAAGGTCACCAGAAAGAGGAAGAGAATGGAGGTTGAAGAGAAGAGATGAAGAAAATGAAGGGAATTGAGATAAGAGATCGAGGAATAAAGAGGTAAAGAGATAATACGACAACAGGTCACATCATCCACGTCAGGTCATGTAAGGTCATTAGTGATTACAAATAAAAAGAACGTTGGTGTGATTATCATGTGCACTTGGGGAGAGAGAGAGAGAGAGAGAGAGAGAGAGAGAGAGAGAGAGAGAGAGAGAGAGAGAGAGAGAGAGAGAGAGAGAGAGAGAGAGAGGACAAAGTTGGTGTGTGTGTGTGTGTGTGTTCAAGGAGATGGATGCAGAGAAACAACTTACAAACAAAACAAAACAACAACAAACACTCATCTCTCTCCTTCACCCGAGTATCAAGTGTCTTAGGTCGACCTTCAGGACGCTGTTGACACTCGGTAACGGGTTTGTCTTAGGAGTTGACACACACACACACACACACACACCCACACACACACACACACACACACACCTACCCGGGTTAAAATTCAACTCCTATTAATCTCTCTGAATTGACTTTAAAAAAAAATCGAAATTAACTTCATCAAATATTAAAAAAATGCCGATAACTCATTAATTCATTTAAAAACATCAATAGAATCATTAGTTTAAAATTCATCTAAGTTTATGGGAGTTATTTACAGGTTATAATAACCTCAACAGTTCTCACACACTTACATAAACTTAGTATAATTATCTTCTCTTTGTTTAATTTCCTGTATAATTGCTAATTATTATAATAACACCGAATATAATTAAGTCTGGAAAAACACAAAGTAAAACTTAACACACACACACACACACACACACACACACACACACATCCTTGACCACCAGGCTGAGCAGCGGTCCCCCTTGGCCATGTTCAGCCCCATTCCTGAAGCTCCTCTCCCCGACCCATCCTCACCACCGGGGTATCAACATAATCAAAAGTGACCATTTCGTTTCGGAAAGAAGTGGGATCAGTTTTGAACAGTGTTTAAAGCTAGTGAATTCAGCACTAGACAGTACCAGTGAGAACCGTGACCCACCAGTGAGATAAGCACCCCTGGGAACTGACCGCCATCTTCTGACCAGGAGGTGCTAATTAGTCCACCGTGGGAACAACAGTGGGTCGGCTTCACACCTGACTAAGATATAACAAAACACCACCCAGCAGAGAGTGAGGTACTGTGACACCACGCCACACCACACGATATCTCATGACCACGTGAGAGCATTCATATCAACACCTACGGACGAGTTACTGAACCACGAGACTATGTGACCTCACACAGTATGGCTAGAGACCAGCCCGGCCATCAACTGTAAACTATTATAATTTGTATGTTCAATTCATGTTCCTTCTCCTTTCAGTAATGACACCTTTTATTAAACACCCTACCCACCCCATGGCTTTGTATGTAATAAGTAATTTTTGTCTAATGTACAGTATATTTTCAGCCTTTGGGTTGCAGAACTTTCTCAATAAACCGTTAATTATTATTATTATTAATTATTATACACACACACACACACACACACAGCGAGAATTATATTTTTTGGAGTTATACAGAACATGAGAACACGACCAGCCAAAAACACGAATGGCCAAGAACACGAACATCCAAGAACGCCCACGAACGAGTGAGAGCATTTCTTAGGCCTTGTGTGTAAGTCCCCGCTAAAAAAAAAAAAAAAAAATAATCCCCACCTCTAACGCCTCCCACCACCCCGACCCCCAACAAGCAAAAACAATGAGGGGAGAGCTAGGACTGTCTGGGGAAGTGGGAGGAATAGGAGGAAGGTGGGGGATGGATAGTAAGAAAGGGGGGGGGGACATGAGAGGGAGTGGGAGAAGGAGTGGCGTTCCACAATACCCCATCCCTCCAACTCACCTCCTGGCATGTCGTTCTCATTGGTGGAGTAATTACAGGTAGGCGTGGCTTAGTGTCTCTGGCTTTCCGTTTATTCGTCCCGCCCTTCCCCCCCCCCCAACCCCCCCCTCCAAAAGGGACCTACCACACGCACATCCGCACACCGCCTAATTTAATCACTCCCGAGTCTTTATAACCGAGACGGCGTCGACCCTCCTGACGGGGAAACTGCCCTTCTTCAGCCCCTACATAGAGTCGTGTTTAGGGGTAAGGACCGGCTGCTGGAGGATCAGGGAGGGAGACTAGCCGGGGTGAAACAATAGGAAGAAAGGAAGCCGAGATATACAATAGGTTGCCTCGACTACTAAATTAGCTCCCGTCGTCACAGCGCCAGTAGTGGAGTACAGCATCGCCTCCTCCCTCTCACTCACCTCTCACTATCTCATTCCCACTCGCCCCTCACATCTCACCTGATCCCAAATAAAAATGAAAGTATCCACACAATCTGAATACCCACACCTGCACAACACCCAGAGGACAGGTGAGCAGGTAGGACGGACAGGTCCAGGTAGAACAGGCAAGGAAGGCAGGTCAGACATGTAGGTTGGCACTTGACCCCTGGAGCAGCCTGCGTCTTGGTGTGTCCATCAGACTGTCAGTCCCGCCCCCTCACGACACAGCCAGTTCATCACGACCACCTCATGTGAAGGACAATTTCCTGGGCACCTGGCCTTGATATTAACACGTAATGAGTAATTAAGTGAACTACCCATCCTAAACGTCACAAGATAAGAGTATTGTTGGTTGACCTGATTTGACCCGACTCTAGCTAGAATAGGCTAACCTAACCTAACCTCCTTTAACTTATACTAAACTAACTTCATTCTAACCTAATCTAATGTATGCCAATCTGATTTAACCTGACCTAACTCAAACTGGCTGAAGCTATGTTACCTTAATCTAACTCTAACCTGATTCAATGTACCTTAATCTGACCTGATCTGACCTAACCCAGCCTTATTTACTAGCTTAGCTTAATGTACGCTGCCATGACCTTATCTGACCTGAACACGTCACCGCTGTTTGCACTCGACATTATCCTCTTCCTCCTGGCAGCCTCACCTTACACCACCCCCCCTACCATTCACAGTGACTCACACACGTACCAACTTACACCCGACACTCTCTCTCTCTCTCTCTCTCTCTCTCTCTCTCTCTCTCTCTCGTACGCACGCATACTCCTCCTTATTCACCAATCACTCCACACAACTTAATTCCACTCACTCACCCACCCACCCACTCACTCACTCACTCACTCATTGACCTCCTCGCCCCCGCCCTCTCACGCCTCACCTCAGCACCTCATCACTTGATAGTTCTAAACTGAAAGAGTAATTAAGGTTAGTAGGGGAGGGGAGGGGAGAGGCGGGGGAGGGGCGGGGAGAGGAGGAGAGGGGCGGGGAGGAGAGGGGAGGAGAGGGGCGGGGAGGGGGAGGAAGCGATTATTGAGTCTCTCAGCATGTCTTGATGAGAGAGAGAGAGAGAGAGAGAGAGAGAGAGAGAGAGAGAGAGAGAGAGAGAGAGAGAGAGAGAGGGGTAAGTTTGTAAGTAACATTCTTAACTGCAGTTTAAGTTTTATAGCTTCACAGTGGTTCAATTACCGTTAATGATGGTAGTGGTGGTGGTAGTGGTGGTAGTGGTGGTGGTGGTGGTAGTGGTGGTAGTAGTGGTGGTTGTTGTTGTGGGAGGGAGGGTGTGGGGGAGGCGTGGGTCAATGAGGGAGGTATGAGGAAGGTGTGAATAAAGTGAGGGAGATGTGAGTAAAGTGAGATAATATGAGAGAGGTGTGAAGGAAGTCTGGGAGGTAAGGCTGCAGTGCGGGTGGTAACAGGTGTGTTGATCAGTTGGCCCTACCACCACCACACCTACCACCCCCACCACCACACCTACCACCACCAACACCACCACACCTACCACCCCCACCACTATCACACCTACCACTACCTACACCACCACCACCACCACACCTACCACCTCCACCACCAACACCACCCCCATCACCACACCTACCACCCCCACCACCACACCTACCACCTTCACCACCACCACACCTACCACCCCCACCACCACCACACTTACCACCACCACCACCACACCTACTACCGCCACCACCCCCACCACCACACCTACCAACCCCACCACTATCACACCTACCACCCCCACCCCTACCACCACCACCACTATCACACCTACCACTACCTACACCATCACTACCAACACCACCACTACCAACACCACCGCCATCACCACCACCCCTTCCTACCCTCTTCCCTCCTCCTCACGTACCCCCCCCCCCTCCACCCACCCATCAGGCAACAGCAGAGGGCGAGAAGCAGCAGACGAGCTTATATGATAGTCCCCTTGAGGATATCTTCCTATATCTTCTTCCTCCTCCTCCGCCTCCTCCTCCTCCTCCTCCTCCTCCTCTTCCTTCTTCCCCTCCTCCCCCTCCTCCTCCTCCTCCTCTTCTTCCGCCTTCTGCTGTATAGGGAAGAGGATGAGGACCAACTCTTAGACTCACGTTGTGTCTTCTTTCTCTTCCTCTTCCTCTTCCTCCTCCTCTTTCTCTTCCTCTTCCTCCTCCTCCTCTTCCTCTTCCTCCTCTTCCTTCTCATCTTCTTCCTTTTCTTCCTCCTCATATCTCTCCCCACTCCCTCAATTCTGCTGGAAGAAGGAAGAGAGAAGAGGCAAGGAGAAGGGAGAGAGAAAGCGAGGAGAGGGGAAGAGAGGGAAGAGAGAGGGCAGGATAAGGGTCAACGGTGGGAGGACAGGTGAGAGGGGATGACAAAGGGCATCACAGGGAGGCGACCACTTGTCTAATGGAGGAAGTGTGGGTCAAGGAGCGGCTGTCTGTCCTCTCACACCAGACGCGGTACCTGGGGAGGGATAGGAGGAGGTGGAGGGAAGAAGGAAGGATAGTGGAGGAGGGGGAAGGATGGAGGAGGTGGAGGGAAGAAGGAAGGATAGAGGAGGAGGGGGAAGGATGGAGGAGGTGGAGGGAAGAAGGAAGGATAGTGGAGGAGGGGGAAGGATGGAGGAGGTGGAGGGAAGAAGGAAGGATAGAGGAGGGGGAAGGATGGAGGAGGTGGAGGGAAGAGGGAAGGATAGAGGAGGAGGGGGGGGAAGGATGGAGGAGGAGGGGGAAGGATGGAGGAGGAGGAGGGAAGAGGGAAGGATAGTGGAGGAGGGGGAAGGATGGAGAAGGAGGAGAGAAGAGGGAAGGATAGTGGAGGAGGGGGAAGGATGGAGGAGGAGGAGGGAAGAGGGAAGGATAGTGGAGGAAGGATGGGGAAGTAAGGAGTATGAGGAGGGATAATGAAAGGATGGAGTGTAGGGGAGATGGAAGGATGAAGCGATTGAGATGGAAAGGAAGAAGGATGGGGAGGAGGAGGAGAAACCCCAATACAACCACTTCTACCACACTCAACCACCACCACTACCACAATTACCACACTACAACACCAAGTTCCTACCTCACCACACACACACACACACACACACACACACACATATCAGAAACAGGTGAACACGATAAATACAGATCTGAGCACCCTACACCTGCCTACCATCCTCGGTCTTAACACCTGTATATACGTGCTCACAGGTGTTCAATGTATAGATTTAGCAGCGTCCTAAACACCACACCGCCTCCCGATATTGCTGAAGAAACTTTTACCACAAACAATGCGGCTGTGGTGGAGGGGAGGGGGGGGGGGAGGAGTCCAGATTCTCAAATGTTTCGTACAAGAGGTAAGAGATTTTCATTTACCTGATCTACATAAACATAACACCTAAATAGCATAAACATTGTATTAAAACCTCTACCTAAACTAAACACATTCACTAGGCACCAGATATTAGACAAATACCTAAGAGAAATACTCGTACGAAATATTTTGGATCTAGACTCCGAGGAATAATAAATTAAACTCCCGCGCTCCTACACGGGCGAAAACTGGGCACCAGGTGGAGTGAAATTATATCTTACGTCTTAAGCAACCGATGTAAACAGTGTGGAGAAGAGGGGGCCAAAAAGTATACCACAGTGTGTTTCAAGAGCCTCGCTGGACACACAAGGTTAGGTTAGGTTAGGTTAGGTTAGGTTAGATTGTCACTAGCTGCAACCAACCTGAATGACGGGCGCTCTCTAGTCGCCAGTGTCTTTCCCTCACCCAACAAACACAAACCAAGCCCAGCCCCTCATCCCACGGGAGCCAATT
>CAUDMG010002277.1:3150000-3160000 GCA_958450375.1 Homarus gammarus | reverse complement strand
TCCTTCCTTCCACCCTCACACTCTTATCCTTCCTTCCACCCTCACACTCTTATAGTCCACAACACGACTCCACCCTAACATCCCTCCCCTTCAACGTATATCCACACCTCATCCTAATACTCCACCCTCACTCTAATCCTCCACCATCTCCCTCCACCCTCACCCTCCACCCTCACTCTAATCCTCCACCCTCGCCCTCCACCCTCACTCTAATCCTCCACCCTCACCCTCCACCCTCACCCTCCACCCTCACTCTAATCCTCCACCCTCGCCCTCCACCCTCACTCTAATCCTCCACCCTCACCCTCCACCCTCACCCTCCACCCTCACTCTAATCCTCCACCCTCACCCTCCAACACAAAACTCTCGCCTCCCCGCCTTCCAATAGCTTTTCCCTAAGGTGGAGTTTGAGGTCCACTCTTTTTTTTTCCGACGAAGGCATTGTTAACTCCCTGGGATGGGTGGGGAGGGGAGGGGAGACAAGGGGAGGGGAGACAAGGGGAGGGGAAGAGAGGAAGTGAGGCAAGGGGACAGGAGGGAGGGTAGAAGAGGGGGAGGGGATGGGAGAGAGGGGAGAGAGGAGGGGAGGCGAAGAGAGAGGAGGGAAGGCGAGGGAATTGGAGAGGGGAGAGAGACAGGAAATAGAGAGACGGCAGAGGGGGAAGGGGAGAGAGAGAGAGGGGAAAGGAAGGGAGGCAAGGGGACATTCGAAGCAGTGGAAAGGGTAAGAGTCAAACGAGGTCATATATTTCAGTCCCTTAAGTGCCCTGTCCACTGGGTGTTACCTCCAGCCACACACTAACTGATGTTCGGTAACAAAAACATACGTGATCAGTCCTAATCCTCTTGCTATCATCATCATCATCATCATCATCATCATCGTCATCATCATCGTCGTCATCATCATCATCATCATCATCATCATCACATTTGCTTATTTGGTTACTTGTGTCTCTAGGTGTACTTAGTCGTTTATAATTGCCTCTGTCTTTCTCAATGTCTGTCTATATATTCCTCTGCCTGTCTGTCTGTCCCGTCTCTGTATGTCTGTCTTCCTAACCGTTTTGTCTGTCTGTCTGCTTCAGTGTCCCAGGACGGCTGCTGAGTTACAAACTTACAGAAACAAAGTTTGCAACAACTGTGGCAGTGTCACGGCCAGGACTGAATACTGGGAGGAACTAACACACTCACGCTGACACACTCATGCTGAAACACACACACACTGACACACTCACTACTCTGACACACTCACTACTCTGACACACTCACCACACACACACACACACACTTACTACTCTGACACACTCACCACACTGACACACACACACTTACTACTCTGACACACTCACTACTCTGACACACTCACCACACTCACACACACACACACACACTGAAAAACATACTGACAGTGTGGGCGTGGTAGTGTGCCTGCTGTGGCGTGGATGTGGTAGCGTGGGAGAGGTGGCGTGGATGTGGTGGCGTGGGAGAGGTGGCGTGGCTATTGAGGCACGAACACGGAGGAGGCGTGGTCGTGAAAGTTAGGCAAGGACATAGGCCGTTAAGCAGTGGGCGTGTGGGCGTGTGTGTTGGAGCGGAGTCATGTATATGGACGTTGAGCTGTAGGCATGTGGGCGTAGTCGGCAAGAACAAGTGAAGCAGAGTACTGTGTGGGACGGGGTGGGGAATGGTCGGTGAAAATGACACACAGGGGAAGGGGGAAAGGGGAGAGGGAAAGGGGAAGGGGGAGGGGGAAGGGGGAAGGGGGAAGGGAGAGGAGAAAGGGGGACAAGGGTGGTGGCAGATAGTACGAGGTGGTGGCAGGGTGTGTGAGGTTGGGTCATGGGTTGTGGTACAGGATGCCGGGTTACATTACATCCTGTTACAGGTTACACTACGTCCTGCAGGAGGTAGTGCAGGGCGTCAGTGTTACAGGTCATACGCCTTTAAGAGTCGCCAGGGCGTGTAGGGAGAGCTGACATGATTCACAAAAGTTCACCAACACCTCAAGCGTCAATCAACACCGTCACCTCTCACTCTTTCTCCCGTCACTCTGACCTACAACTTTCACTCTGGTCTACAACTTTCACTCTGGCCTACAACTTTCACTCTGACCTACAACTTTCACCCTGGTCTACAACTTTCACTCTGGTCTACAACTTTCACTCTGGCCTACAACTTTCACTCTGACCTACAACTTTCACTCTGGTCTACAACTTTCACTCTGGTCTACAACTTTCACTCTGGCCTACAACTTTCACTCTGGTCTACAACTTTCACTCTGACCTACAACTTTCACTCTGACCTACAACTTTCACTCTGGCCTACAACTTTCACTCTGACCTACAACTTTCACCCTGGTCTACAACTTTCACTCTGGTCTACAACTTTCACTCTGGCCTACAACTTTCACTCTGGCCTACAACTTTCACTCTGACCTACAACTTTCACTCTGACCTACAACTTTCACTCTGGCCTACAACTTTCACTCTAACCTACAACTTTCACTCTAACCTACAACTTTCACTCTGGCCTACAACTTTCACTCTGACCTACAACTTTCACTCTGACCTACAACTTTCACTCTGGCCTACAACTTTCACTCTGACCTACAACTTTCACTCTGGCCTACAACTTTCACTCTGACCTACAACTTTCACCCTGGTCTACAACTTTCACTCTGGTCTACAACTTTCACTCTGTCCTACAACTTTCACTCTGGCCTACAACTTTCACTCTGACCTACAACTTTCACCCTGGTCTACAACTTTCACTCTGGTCTACAACTTTCACTCTGGCCTACAACTTTCACTCTGGCCTACAACTTTCACTCTGACCTACAACTTTCACTCTGACCTACAACTTTCACCCTGGTCTACAACTTTCACTCTGGTCTACAACTTTCACTCTGGCCTACAACTTTCACTCTGGCCTACAACTTTCACTCTGACCTACAACTTTCACTCTGACCTACAACTTTCACTCTGGCCTACAACTTTCACTCTGTCCTACAACTTTCACTCTGGGCTAAAAACCTTCACTCTGGGGTCTACGGTGAGACATATATTCACTCCAGAATTCCAGAGGCGAGGAAAAACAAGTTACATTTTCAATTTTGTGAACATACATACATACATTTATACATACATACACACACACATACACACATACACATACACACATACATACATACTCTCTCATAGCCTGAACAAAAGTTTATACGATAACTTGTACAAAATATTGGCATCACCATCAACATCCTCTTTAAATTAAATGCCACATACCGATTGAATTTTTATACATAACTCCCAACTTTAATCATCAAAACTAACTACATTAAAATTACCTAAATTAAATACAACCATTTATATAATATTAATAAACTAAATAATTTATTATCTTTTAGTGGAACTGAATATTTGAATTATTATACATCTGGCAATATCGCTATGGGGGACTATATACAGTAATGAACACGGCGGTGAAGCTCAGTGGTGACTCGGCTGTCAGAGGGGGCGAGTGAATTAGTTTTAATAAAGCATTCTCTGTGTGTCTATATTTTTCATTTATTATTGTATTATATTTGATTTGTTTTTTTTTTAATTCCCGTGTAAACTGACGTCAGATTCGGTTATTGAAAGATATTTTTGATTATATTGAAGAAGCTGTATCAGATATTGTAATTAATGTGGATCTTATTCGAGTAAGGTTAGGTACGGGCCCCTCTTATGATGTCACGAGTACGGTTAGGTACGGGCCCCTCTTATGATGTCACGAGTACGGTTAGGTACGGGCCCCTCTTATGACGTCACGAGTATGGTTAGGTACGGACCCCTCTTATGACGTCACGAGTATGGTTAGGTACGGGCCCCTCATATGACGTCACGAGTAAGGTTAGGTACGGGCCCCTCTTATGACGTCACGAGTACGGTTAGGTACGGGCCCCTCTTATGACGTCACGAGTACGGTTAGGTACGGACCCCTCTTATGATGTCACGAGTACGGTTAGGTACGGGCCCCTCATATGACGTCACGAGTACGGTTAGGTACGGACCCCTCTTATGACGTCACCAGTTCAGTGTTGACCAATATTGGAACCAAAGTAACGCATTTTTTTATATATATATTGTAAAGTATCAACAACAACACAGAATAAAATACAAAACAATAAAATTAATCTCTAAATTTCATTACCTAGAAAAAAAATAAATAAAAACAAGATTAACCTCCAGTAAAAAAAAAAAAAAATACAAAATTACATATATCTTACACAAGAGAGATAAACACACGTATAAAATAACGTAGGAGGAAGAAGAGGAGCAGGAGGAGAAAGAGGAAGAGGAAGAACATTAACACAGACCCCAGAAATGGTTGTTGTTGTTGTGAGAAACCTTACCTCAAGACCCTCGACGATTTCCACTTCTCTCTCTTCCCATGGCGGCTATCTTGAATTTATAATGAAAATGTAAACAAAAATATAACCCGGTAAACAAACAACAGGAAAAACAAATACTATACTAGTGTTTGGAGGGTGATGTTAGAGGTTTTGGAGGGTGATGTTAGAGGTTTGGAGGGTGATGTTAGAGGTTTGGAGGGTGATGTTAGAGGTTTGGAGGGTGATGTTAGAGGTTTGGAGGGTGATGTTAGAGGTTTTGGAGGGTGATGTTAGAGGTTTGGAGGGTGATGTTAGAGGTTTGGAGGGTGATGTTAGAGGTTTGGAGGGTGATGTTAGAGGTTTGGAGGGTGATGTTAGAGGTTTGGAGGGTGATGTTAGAGGTTTGGAGGGTGATGTTAGAGGTTTGGAGGGTGACGTTAGAGGTTTGGAGGGTGACGTTAGAGGTTTGGAGGGTGACGTTAGAGGTTGAGGTGGTAGAGGTTGGAGGGTGATGTTAGAGGTTTGGAGGGTGATGTTAGAGGTTTGGAGGGTGATGTTAGAGGTTTGGAGGGTGATGTTAGAGGTTTGGAGGGTGACGTTAGAGGTTTGGAGGGTGACGTTAGAGGTTTGGAGGGTGACGTTAGAGGTTTGGAGGGTGATGTTAGAGGTTTGGAGGGTGACGTTAGAGGTTTGGAGGGTGACGTTAGAGGTTTGGAGGGTGATGTTAGAGGTTTGGAGGGTGACGTTAGAGGTTTGGAGGGTGACGTTAAGGTTTGGAGGGTGACGTCAGTAAAGTTAGTAGGACGGTAGTGTACAACGTAGGCTTGTTAGCAGGGGCAGGGCGGGGCTGAGAGAGAGAGAGAGAGAGAGAGAGAGAGATAATGAAACCTGGGTTGTAAACTCCATAGATTCCATCGCGTGAGGAAGGTGTGTCGGGTGAGGAACATATGAGAGAGGGAGGGGAGGGAAATGAGGTAAAGGAAGGAGAGATATGGAGGAGGTGAAGAAAGGAAGGAAGGATGAAGGAAGGAAGAAGGGAGGAAAGAAAGATGAAAATATAAAACCAGAAAAAGAGGGAAGGAGGTAGGGAGGGAAAGGGGGGAAGGAAGGGGGGAAGGAAGGAAGGAAGGGGGTAGGAAGGAAGGAAGGGTGAAAATACGAAGCCAGGGAGAAAGGGAGGGAGGTTCTAATGAGAAATACTACACAAAAATAGAGACGTGTTTGGCGGGTAAAAATACACAAAACAAAATGTTGAAAAATTAGATAAAAACTCGGTCGGTCGGTCGGTCGGTCGGTCGGTCGGTCGGTCGTCAGTTTAAAAATATAATACGGTAATTCAAAGACTCGTACAGTATATAAATTATCCTTCGGCTACACGGACGGATAGACAGGTGGACAGGTGGACAGATGGACGGACAGGTGGACAGGTGGACAGATGGACGGGCAGGTAGACAGGTGGACAGGTGGACAGGTGGACAGGTGGACAGGTGGACAGATGGACGGACAGGTGAACAGGTGGACAGATAGACGAACAGGTGGACAGATGGGCGGACAGGTGGACAGATGGGCGGACAGGTAGACAGGTGGACAGGTGGACAGATGGACGGACAGGTGAACAGGTGGACAGATAGACGAACAGGTGGACAGATGGGCGGACAGGTGGACAGATGGGCGGACAGGTGGACAGATGGGCGTACAGGTGGACAGATGGACAGGTGGACAGATAGGCGGACAGGTGGACAGATGGACGGACAGGTGGACAGATAGACGGATGGAAAAAAGAATCCCCACCTACATACACAAAGGAAAAATAATAAAAATAAATAATTTAAACAAAAGAGAAGTGAGGAAATAACTTGATAAAAATGACGTCGTTATTTATTGATAAAATAATAAAAGAGAGAAATAGGAGATAGAAAGAAGAGGAAATGAAGACAAAAGAAGAGAGAGAGAGAGAGAGAGAGAGAGAGAGAGAGAGAGAGAGAGAGAGAGAGAGAGAACTGGAGACTCTTGGATCTTTGTTGACGTTTCAGGAGCATCAATAACTCCACCTGCGTCGACTAGCTCTATGGCTATCAATCCTGACTTGACTTGACTTGACTTGACTTGACTTGATTTGATTTGACTGACTGACTGACTGACTCTGCAACGACGTACCTACTGACAAACTTTCTTGGTAAACTGGAGATGAAAAAAATATAAGGAAAAATATGAAACAGAGTCACCAAGACGAAAATCACCCGCACGTGTAACTTTCCTTCCATCGTCTTTAAAGAAATACCAAAAAAAATTATTGCACTGGGGGGTAGGGAGGGGTAGGGGAAGGGTAAGAGGAGGGGTTAGGGGGGATAGGTAGGTGGGTTAAGGGGAGGGGGTAGGATGGGGAGGGGGGGGAGTGCAAGAGACGCCAGCGCTCAAGGTGGAAAACTTTTACCTCGCCGTCGTGATAAACTAGCCGACCCAGCGACTTTATCTCCGGGTGAAATCTCTACATAAAAGACACAGGAATTTCGACCCACAATACACGCGTGGGATAGCATTTTTTTGAGTAGGTGGAGGGTAAGGTGGGATTGAGGGGGGGGGGGTCTTATTTCTCCAACCACTCCCCCTTTGCCCCCCTCCCCTAGACCTACAGTTACATGTTCAATCACTAGCCAATGGTCATCCAGGTCTCAGAATCACTTGTGGACTAAATGTCAACGTTAATTGGTGGTTGAGAATCAAGTTGGCGGAATTTTAGGGCCAATTGTCGGGTCTAGGAACTATTAAGTGCCAAGGTCTTTGTTGCATTCGCGGTCAGACCCCAACTGCGGCCGCCACTGAAACGAGACCAGGCCATAGGAGAGAGAGAGAGAGAGAGAGAGAGAGAGAGAGAGAGAGAGAGAGAGAGAGAGAGAGAGTTATACAATCAGTGTCCAGTATTATTAATCAAAAGTTGCCACATCTTGCACACTAAGCTTTAACCGATAACACACGATGACCCTCCACTTCTCTTCCTCCTCCTTCACCCACGTATTCCCTCCACGCTCCTCCTCAAGACTGCGCTCTCTCTTCCTACCACCCCCCCCCCTCCTCCCTTCCTCCTCATTCCCCCCAGCTATCAGTACCCACCAATAGCATCACTAGTTTCAGGCCTTAATTAAACAATAACAGAGCCTCTAACTGGTCTACTGCTATGTGTCTTCGTTACCCGGGATGAGGCGAATTATGCCACACCAGAGCCTCCACGGTGCCATAGCTTACTGTCGCCTTGATATTTGCCATAATACCAATATAACTCATCAATATAACTCACTGTTGCTATATTGTCAACACTACTGCCATCATATCTTATCGTCGCCATTACATCATACCATAACAATAACACGCAACCATAACATAACACCTCATAACAATAACACACAACTATAACATCAAACAATAACACCTCACCGCCCCATAACACCTCACAGTATCACGGGGCGGCCACCAAGGGGGAATTACATTACCGTGAACGAGGAACAATTGGCGTTATGGCCGCAACAAAGGAGCCAATCTGTGCTGCAGGAAACAACATTCAGGTGTGTATGGATGTTACCTGCAGGTATTAATGTTCGCTCACCTACCAAACCGTCCTAGGCCAAAGACTTGACGATCCTAACTTGGGCCTAAGGTGAATTAAGTTCATTTGTCCTAACTTACCTGTAGGTTAAATTTATCTAATATACGAATATAACTAAGCAAACGAATATTCATCCTAACCAAACCTAATCTACCCTTACGCTACCTGGAGTGAATAATGATAGGTCAAATTGGGTCAGATTAGATTAACTTAAAATAGGCGAGCGTTAAGTTAAGTTAGGTTAGGGTGATTAATCTTCAGGTGATATAAATATTACCACATCAAAATTTCAATATTACTTTATGGTCAAACAAATAATAAAATAGAACACAAAGAGGGAAGAAAGAAGAATAAGAAAGAATAATAAGAAGATAAAATAAAGAATGTAAATATCTTTTTAACAATTCTCGTACTACAATAAATCACTTGGTCATACAATATACATAAATTAAAACTAATACATCATACAATTTATACAATTTATGGCTCTCGTAAATATCAATTAGTTTCATGTATAACTAATGACCTTAGACAAATATTGAAACAAGATATTATGACGGTAATTATACTGTAGTGTTTGTTGATGTAATTAAATATGAGAGGGGCAGGCACACAAACAGACAGACATACATACAGTGACAGACAGACAGATATATAGACAGACAGACAGACAGAGATAGAGATATAGGGACAGACATAGACAGATAAAAATAAACAGAGAAAATAGGAAGGGAAACATAATGACAAAGACAGAGATAACGAGAGAGAGAGAGAGAGAGAGAGAGAGAGAGAGAGAGAGAGAGAGAGAGAGAGAAAAAAGAGACAGAGATAACGAGAGAGAGAGAGAGAGAAAAAAAAAGAGAGAGAGAGAAAGACAGAGAGAGAGAGAAAAAGAGAGAGAGAGAGAGAGAGAGAGAGAGAGAGAGAGAGGGGCAGGTGGTCGTGGGGTCGTAGAGAAGGTAAGCAGGTCCTTAAGAAGCGAGGAAGGTGGTGAACGAGGAGTCAGAATACTTAAGAAGAATCCAAGGACTTCCTGACTGTCACTCTCTGGCCTTAATCAAGTCCACTGGTCCTTAAACGTCCGCCTTCACTTGGGGGGGTGGGGGGAGGGGAGGGGGGGGAGGGGACTCGGTAATACTCCAACACCGACCCTATCCTCACCTAACGTGCCTCTAATGTAACCTAGCCTAGCCTAGCCTAACCTAACCTTACGTGACCTAATATAACCTAACCTTGCGTAGCCTTAACTTACCTAATCTAACCTAACCTAACCTAACCAAACCAAACCTAACCTAACATAACCTAACCTTACGTAGCCTTAACTTACCTAATCTAACCTAACCTAACCTAACCTATACACATCACGGCGGCCTCTAGCCAGCGTTTTATCAGTATAATTTCATTGCCGCGAGACGTTTATCTTAACACTTCCGCCTTCAGGAAATATATATTTTTTTTAATATTATTTCTTAGTTATTGTTGTTTTTGTTATGTTTTTGTTAGTGTTGTTGTTGTTATGTTGTTATGTTGTTATTGTTGTTGTTATTATTATTATTATTATTATTATCCACAGAAACACAAATAACAACAAAGAACAATAATTACCCCTAAATAAAAACAGAAGACAAAAACCTTTAAACCAAAGATCAGAGAAAAGTTAAACAAATTATATAGTATAAATAACTGTAATATACGATCGATTATTCAGGTAAGATTAATAAGATGAAATTAGACCAAAATAAACTTCATTTACCAGACTTGACCTCGACTTTCACCCCCACTGACGCTAACGTAAACAACACCTTTGACCTGTGTTGACCCCCCGGTGACCCTGGCTAGTAGAGGAGCTTTTACACACACACACACACACACACACACACACACACCTAAGAAAATAAATAGTAAAATAAACAATAAAAACTACAGGTAAAAATATATGACACATTAGTATGAAAATAGACAGGTGAGGTGAGGGCCCGAGCAGGTGTGCCTTTCATAAAGTTAAGAAGTAAACACCGCTAGAAATT
>CAUDMG010002277.1:3120000-3145000 GCA_958450375.1 Homarus gammarus | reverse complement strand
ATAAAAAATATAATAAATATTTTATTCTGTGATCAGTGAAAAAGTTTTATATACGAAATAATTATTGGTTGTCGTTTGTCGCGTATTTTGCATATTATGATATATTTTGGGGGGTAATTATAGCTGTCTGTGTGTGTGTGTGTGTGTGTGTGTGTGTGTCTGTCTGTGTGTGTGTCTGTCTGTCTGTCTGTCTGTCTGTCTGTGTGTGTGTGTGTGTGTGTTATGTAAGTATATAAATAGACATCTTTCGGTATATCTCTCTGTATCAATAAAACTGTTTAATGTATCGTTAAAACCTCGTAAACTTTCTCTTTAAATATTGTGAAGTCTCTCTCTCTCTCTCTCTCTCTCTCTCTCTCTCTCTCTCTCTGTAGAAAGAAAAATAAATACGCAACTACAAAAACAATCATTCCTCACCCCCCAGGGACACTCATGCTATCATTCCGTATAATAATTAACACTGAGGCTTTATAATCACAGGACATAACCTGTAATTAGTTCACGTGGTGGTAATAAAGATTTCCGCTTCATGTTATGGCTGTGGTCTCATAATACACCAAAAAAGACGCATAAACTCCTAACCTAACCAAACCCAACCCAACCCAACCCAACCTAACGTAACCTTACCCTAACCTATCCTAACCTAACCCCATCACCATTATATAACACGTAAGGATGATGATTGTAACGGTACAGTATATTGCTAAATACGGTTCATAATTACCATAGTGAATTAATGAATGTGTTCATGTGATTTTATTTACGATATTCTTATGAAAAACCCACACTGGCCCTGACTCACCCTGGCCCTGACCCACCCTGGCCCTGACCCACCCTGGCCCTGACCCACCCTGGCCCTG
This sequence comes from Homarus gammarus, assembly GCA_958450375.1. Lineage (NCBI taxonomy): Eukaryota > Metazoa > Arthropoda > Malacostraca > Decapoda > Nephropidae > Homarus > Homarus gammarus. Next base: position 3,144,140 of record CAUDMG010002277.1, on the reverse strand, counting down.
ACCCACCCCTGGCCCTGACCCACCCCTGGCCCTTAATCTCTAGGGTAGGTAGATGGATTGATCCAGTGCGGACAACTAAGGAACCAGAGCAATTAAAGTGACCTCTGCGTTATCTATCTATCTATCTATCTATCTACACTACTCGAAGTAGGTGCCAACTTACGACCAATAGTAGATACCTTTTGACGTTGACCTTTGACCTCTAAATCACACACAAACGTACACACATCGACCCCCACCTACACACACACAATGAGACAGACATAATACAGACGGGAAAGAGTAATGTTTCCCACAGAATAGAGAAACGGTCCTTGGCCCCAGTCTCATCCATCATTGGGGTAAGCTGCGGCCTGGAGCTGGTGCCCCCCCCCCCCCTCCCTCTCATCCTCTCCACACACACACACACACACACAAATGGTCCATAATTTTTAAATTCTTGTAATAGGAAAATGTTATAATCTACGTATAAAATTAGTTGTAAAATTTGAATTATTTTGTGGAATTTCTGAATACTTAACGTCTAGAAAGAATTATAATTTGGACCATCGAAAATTATCTGAAAATGTCATCAAGGTTTTTGGTTCCATTCATTCAAAAAAATCCTACAAGATTTGTCTTGGTCAACTTGTCTCCGTGTAATCCTGCTATCAAGTGAGGATAACAGGATGGACAGAAGGACGGGGGAAAACTAAGATAATTGAGCTGTCAGTGGACAGACGCGGACACGAGCGTCTTCTCTCTCTCTCAAACAACTGCCTGACAATACTGTTTCATCAAGAGCGTCATTCCCTCCCTCAACTGCCAGGGCTCAGTCTTATACAAGACAGGTGGAATTAGCTAAATTGCACACCATTTTTACCAAGTATGGTCATCCTGTGTTTTGGTGTGGGACGGTTAGGTTAGGTTTTACCGGGCCCCAACCCGACCCAAATTAGCCTAAACTATGCATTTGGATTGAGGACTCTTCAACTACAGCCTCATAGGATCAGAAACCCTCAAACTCTGGCCTATTACGATTGGAACCCCCATTAAGACTCAGCCCCAATCCAGCTGGTTTCATTAAGTTGGGGCCCAAACACCTGTCACCAAGGGCCCAAACAACAAGGGCCCAAACACCAGTCTCCAGATGTAATCATTTTTAACACCAAATTACGAATCTACTTTAACCTACCTTCCTCACTGCCAGAGATAGACCTTCCCAGGAATAATAATAATAATAATAATAATAATAATAATAATAATAATAATAATGAGGGTAATGACTCGGTTCTTTCCTGGGTCATCGATTTCGTGTCTCAAGGTTGACGCTGATGCAATGTGAGAGGCGCTCAATAATTCTTCATTAACTCTGTCACGTCTAGTTCCCCGTCGACTACCCCAACATCAATTGAGTTTTACCGTGAGTGTTGCCTCTGTTCAGTATATCAAAAGGTGTATTGGTTCTGCCACTTGAGGGAGATGCCAGCCTCCCTCCCTCCCTCTACCCTCATTTCTAAGTCAGTGGGATATGTTATTGTCAAAGTATCACCAGAATACCTTTAATGTCATACCTTAATTAATGTTACCTTTCGGAGTACCTGGACCATTAGGGTGTTGTGTAAAGGTGATCACACAAGACAGACGATGTAAACGAAATACCACGAACAGGACAGATGATAAGATGTTAAATCAATTATCAAAACAGATGGCGTAAACCAATTAAACCCAGGAAAATCACACTAAACCTTAAAGAAGAGTAACTTAACAATTCGATGATATTTTTTTTTATCTTTTATTAGGTTAGATTAGCAATGGTTAGGCTTTGTTGCATTGTATCATGTACTCAAATTCACGCCTTAGTCTCCGTCCCGTTCGTGGTACTTTTCTTACATTATCTAGCAAAACATTTCTGCGACAGCCTAGCACCAGAGAAACCCCCTGACCCAGGTTCAAGCTCTCCATAGCGAGCAGAACGTAAGCTTGATTGAGAGACCTAAGCTTGACGGGAGGTAGTAGCCTGACGGAGGTGGTCTTGGGTGGGGGTCTGGTTTAGCGATTATTGATAGCCAATACGCTTCATCCTCAAGTTTCATCATAGAACCTTCTCAAGAAAGCTTACTCAAAACTTATCTGCATGAAATATGAGGCAGGACCACTTACTTCATCAGGAGAGAGAGAGAGAGAGAAAAAAGGTTAGGTTAGGTTATTACACGAGTTGATTAGGTTAGGAATGGTTAGATTGGGTAAGCTAGGTTAGGTTACGGGTTAGATTAAGTGAACTCAAATTAGGTTAGGAATAGGTCAGGTCAGGTCAGATATATTTAAGTGTGTACCACCCAATGTACCGTCCCTCTCCACCCAATGTACCGTCCCTTATCACCCAATGTACCGTCCCTCTCCACCTAATGTACCGTCCCTTATCACCCAATGTACCACCAATGTACCACCAGGGGAGAGACCCACAAGACAGGAGAGTTCAGCTTTAAAGTGTACATTACTGAGGTTCTGTCCAGCGCCCGCCGTGGTTTACCGCCTCGCTCACCCACATCAAAGTCCTCCCCACTCCCCAACCCATCCTCCCCGTCCAACTCCACTACCTCCCCAATGCCCCTCCTTCCCGTCCACCATCACTATCTCCCCCTCCCCCTCCCGTCGCTGATCCGGATTCATTACTGCCACACTACCGAGCCACACTACTGTGCCACACTACCTAGCCACACCTGCTGTGGAATCGGATCCAAATTGGGTGTATAAAAGAGGCATTAAAGCAATAAACTAACCTAACCTAACCTATCTCCTTCATACAGTCTTCCCAAACAGACCCTTCGTGTGTATATATGTGTATGTATGTATGTATGTATGTATGTATGTATGTATGTGTATGTGTGTGTGTGTGTGTACATAACAAGGGTCACAGACAAAAATGGCCTCTTCCCCCCTGTGCCTCGTATCGTCTCTCTCCCCACAACATTATTTTTCATCTCTGTAATTATGATATACAGTGTGGCTTATGAAATACCACTTCCTCTTTAGGTGTGGGGTGGTCCAGGGAGGAGCGTCTCTCTTGGCTTCACTGATGGAGGAATATTGCGTGAGGGATCTTTTTATTTCTTGTTTATCCTTGGTTTAATTACTCGATGGTTATTGTTTACTGTAGGTTGTTTAAGGAGTGGTTAAATAAGTTCCAGGTACAGTAGGTCTTAATCCTGATAAACTCTAATCTAATCTAACGTATTTTAACCTAACCCAAACAAATATTTTTAAACTAATTGGCTTATAAAATCATGATAGCCTAATGTAATAACTGCATAACACCACACCACACCACATGACCTTCACACCACATACCACACTACCACATGACCTTCACACCACATACCACACTACCACATGACCTTCACACCACATACCACACTACCACACTACCACATGACCTTCACACCACATACCACACTACCACATGACCTTCACACCCCATACCACCACACCACATGACCTTCACACCACATACCACACTACCACCACACCACATGACCTTCACACCCCATACCACACTACCACATGACCTTCACACCCCATACCACACTACCACATGACCTTCACACCCTATACCACCACACCACATGACCTTCACACCCCATACCACACTACCACATGACCTTCACACCCCATACCACACTACCACCACACCACATGACCTTCACACCACACTAACAACAAACACACAAGCCACCTACTTCACCAGCAGGCTCTCTGTACCCATAATACTAAGCTTAGAATCACCTTTAAACAGCCGGAAATTCTCTCACTGTTCCTCACGGCGAGAAATATTGGACATTAAGCCTTGAAAACTTCAGCACGCCGGAGCATCATAACAAAACACTTGAGGTAAATGTTGAGTTTATTATATTCATTTGGGTATAACTTTTGAGGTGTAATGAAGTGTATGTGAGTTTGTTTTTCGTCTTTGTTATTTGTTAATTGCCTTTAGCACTCTCTTTCTCACTCCCTTTCTCACTATCTCTCTCACTCTCTTTCTCACTCTCTCTCTCTTTCGGATTCTCTCCACCATCTTCCATCTCCCTTTATTTCTCTTTATCTCTTTCCTCTCTTCCTTATCTTTACCTCCTTCCTTCCTTCCTTCCTTCCCTTTCCTATCTATCCATCCCTCCCCTCCCTATCCCTTACTTACCTTACCTATCCCTCCCTCTTCCCCCCTACCTATTCCTCCCTTCATCCCTATTCCACCCCCCTCCCCCATTAAGGCCAGACAGGGTCACGCCAGTCAACGAGTGAGAACAGAACACAAACACCCCCCTCTCCCTACACCCACTCCCCGCCCTCACACCCACTGTTTACAACGCCACCATACACCTCATAAACCGACCTCCCTACCTCTACAACTCAGACCCACACGCGCCATGGTGACACACACACACACACGGCGGGGGAAGGTCACGGTATACAATAAAAAAAAATATGACAGACAAAATACATAGCTACGGTATATATTATTTTACATACGGTATATAATATTTGCATAGAGAGTGACAGATAGAGTAAAATATATATATATATAAATTCCATTGACACTAAGACCAGGAAAAATAGACAAAATATATAGACGGAAATATATAAATTCCATACAGCACGGTATATAGGAAATTTACATAGCCTACTGGATGGGACAAATGATGTGTCCTACTATAGAAATGGGAACCCCAAAAGACATTATATATGCGATAAATTATATAATCACCTAAACTAGTACCTGTGCATAAATTAGTATCTGCTAATATCCTCGCACCTGTGGCTTTAACTATATCAATTAACAAGTTTACCTGAACTTAAAATCATCTACTTGCCCTCGTATCTCTGTCTCTCCTTCTTCTCTGTATCTGTTACCTGTCCTCGCACCTGTAATCATGGACTCGATACACACCTTCAGTGAATTCAGCTCAGCTCCACCACCTGGTAATTTCAGAGAGTGTTTTCAGATAATCCAGACTAAACCTCTCTACCCCCACGACGGGAAACAGCGCCCACGAAATAAACAAGAGAGTGGTGTGTTGTGACAGGTAAATAATTCAAACACGTCGACAGATACAAATACAACGATAAATACAGTTACAAAGACATACAATTACAGTCACACGAACACAGATATAAATAGAGCTACAAATATAGTTACAAAGAAAACTATAGTGACATAAAATACAGCTCCTGATACAAATACAGCGAAAAATACAGAATAGAACTAACACACATACGTAGATCAACAGATACTGATAATATTAACCTAAATCACAGACACACACACACAGCTAAATCCCAGAGGTAAGAAAGATTTAAATTATAATGCATCGCCGCAACAGATCCACAATGCAGCCGTAACAATAATGACTCTGAGGTTAAATAAAGAGAAAAATTTCCCTGTTATTGGCACCCACAAACTGCCTCCATTACACCTTTATTATCCCGCCACACTGCCATAACCTCCTCCTCCCCCTCCTCCTCCTCCCGTCCCACAGCTCACCTCACGCACGATTCATAATGACTTCAACACACAAATAAAACACACACACACACACACACACACACACACACACATTTAACTCAGCATACAGATGTTAATTTAAAACTAACATAACACTAAGAATGACCCGCGCAATAACTTGACTGTGGGAAGGAAACAGCACATAAAACAAAGAGGGTGAAATAACAAAGTCCCAGTCAGTCGTGAAACTATCGTCAACATCATGACTGGTGGGACGGATTTACGAGAACCAGAGAACCTCGTACAGTATCATGTATAATGGCTATAACAAGAGTGAGTCCTGGTGGAGAGCGGGAGAGATGCATAATCCGCCTCAGAGTCCCGCCGGTAACAAGACTAATGGACGATAATGCACCACCCCCTCGTCCCCCTTACACACACGTCATATCACAAACTAAGATGATGTAATGAGGCGTGAGGAGAGTTGGGGAGGTTGGTGGACCGCAGAGAGTAAGTGAGCGAGACTTACATGAGGTTTGCCCCACACACACACAAACAAACAACCCGAGTAGTGTCCACATGACCAGCAGGAGGGAGGGAAGTTATGGGTAGTAAACTCCAGTGATTCTTGGACCTCTTCCAGTTGTAGCGTGGCTGGAGCTCTGATAGTAACCAGCCAGCCAACACAGCCAGCCAGCTCATACCACCATCACGACTCACTTGAATATGACCACAAGGAACACATTTTTCCACCAGTAGTTTTGTTGTTGTCGTTTTAGGAAAAATTTTGTAGTTCAAGTCTAGAATGACGGGAGACTTATCTCGTTCTCTAAGGCGAGTAACACATACAGGAGGAGACGCACCAGTGTCTCCTACATCACCCTGGAGAACATACATCACTCGCCTGCGATAAGGAACAACCGGCGTCTCCCCGTCCATTCATCACGTCGGACAACTTTGTTTACATCCTATTGATTCCACTACAGTCACCAGCAACATGAATATTTTACTCTTACTACTGCTGCTACTACTACTACTACTACTACTACTACTACTACTGCTGCTACTACTACTGCTGCTACTACTACTACTGCGACTTATTACTACTACGTGGATCTGATAACCCGAGTCTACCACCACCACCACTGCGACAAGTGTGGTGGTGAAGGACAGTTACCACACCACACGCTGACGGACCTTGAGTACTGCCGCCGAGTCGCTCACACACCCCACCACATGCTAACACTCCCTCCCGCCACACAGCCCAGAACACGACTGTCCTCCTCGCTGTGTTGCCTCCTCCCTATACCCCCATCCCTCCCCTACCCCTCCCTCCCTCCCTCTCTCCGTCTCATACCCTCTCTCTCTCCCTTTCCCTCTCATCATCATCATCATCCTTACCATCATCCACGCGTCCACATGAATGTCGTGTCGCTCAGTCATTATACATGACATCATTTATCACCAGCTTTCCCCATTGTTCAAGAGCTAATTCTACACATTTTCCTTACCTCTCTCTCTCTCTCTCTCTCTCTCTCTCTCTCTATTCTGTTTTTCTTTGTTGCTATTATATATTCAGAGGAGCTCATACTTGTCCCTGGAGAAGTTTCTGGAAGGAACCTTTTGAATGAGATCTTTGGTTATAATCTGTGTGTGTGTGTGAGACCCCGGAACAACATCACAGAGAGGATTCAATAGAATTTCTGAAAGGTTCTGAGTTCAATATATACCAAGGATCTCTCTCTCTCTCTCTCTCTCTCTCTCTCTCTCTCTCTCTCTCTCAAATTCCTGGTATTCATAGTTACAAGGAAGGTTTACAATTCTACAAGTCTACAATGGGGTCATGCAATGGGGTCATGCAGTGGGGTCATGCAGTGTGGGCCATGAAGTGTGGGTCATGAAGTGTGGGTCATGAAGTGTGGGTCATGAAGTATGGGTTTTACGCAAGTCCAGTGTGGGTCATGCAGGGTAAAAATAACAGGTCTACAGTGTGGGTCATGCAGGGTAAAAATAACATAGATCTACAGTGTGGGTCAAGCAGGATAAAAATAGCATAAATCTACAGCATGGGTCAGGCAGTGTGGGTCAGGCAGTGTGGGTCATGGAGGCAGCGTACGTCAGTGTGGGTCGGAGTAAAGGCTGTGAATGAAACAGATCAATGAAAACCTCCTCGCGCGTCCCAGAGCTCTGCAGTAAGCTCCCTCCCCCGAAATGGAACTATCGACTGGGACGACCCACTCCCCGAGGCTGCCGCTTCCGGGGGGACTCTGAATGGAAACCTCTGAATGGAAACCTAAGACGTGTTCCGACGACTGTTTGGGGCAATGGTTCTTATTGACACCTAAAATCGACAGAAAAACAAAAAAAATTACTTAATCAAAAGGTAAATATAGAATGAAGCGGTTTTATATAAGAATTCCATAAAAAAAATAATACAACTTCAGACCAGATTTTCCCTTGTAAAAGATACTAATTAATTTCTCACATGACATCAAATAAAGATAAGAGGCCTAGCTTGAACACCCCCTCCCACCCATCCCTCCCTCGCACCTAGGCCTATCCCTAAGTTCCTCCTTGATTTGAAAAATAAAACCTACAAAGAAAAGAATAAAAAAAAAAACAAGATATAACTAAGACTTGCAAACGCGATTTTTTCTTATTCAATGTTTATTCTTATTGTAAACTCCTGGTCAAAACAAGGCCCCCTACCCCCCAAAAAAGAGGGTAATTGGAATAAATTTCAAAAGGAAAAAAAAAGTCAAAACTGCCCAAATAACAAATACTTTCACTCCGGAATTGTACCCGAAAAAGCGACCTGTGACTGGTGACCTAAAACACCTGTGCTCACCTTTATTTGCATGAAGTCTGTAGGTAAAAGTGGAAAGCGAATTCTTGAACGAGACTGAATGCAAATAACGCATATATAATTTTCTCTTGTATACCTGAAGAAAAAATAAGCACAACACAAAATATTCTGATGTGTGTGTGTGTGTGTGTGAGTCGAAGGCTTTAAAGCGAACAGCGAGGGAAATAAACCTTGAACGAGAGAGAGAGAGAGAGAGAGAGAGAGAGAGAGGCATTAACACCCTCCCTAGTGCCAGTGCCAATTGAATAGATTTCTTTTACACTGAATAGCGAGAGAAAAACCTTCAACGAAAAAGAAATCAAATGGAAACGAATTATTCTCTCTAAATAATTGTTTTCCATAGAGAATAACATAACGAAAAAAGACAAAACTACAGTTACCAGTGTTGTCCGAATGAATGTTTTCACGCCGAAATGTACAACGAAAAAAAAAATCAATTAACGAAACAGAATGGAAATGAGACGTTTTTTTTTTAAACGAACTCAGATGAAAAAGATGAAACTGGTGAATAGAAAAAATCATAAAAAAAAAAAGAGGGAGGAAAAAAAATGTGAATTGGTGGAAAATTAAATTCTTTCATGGCGAATTAGTGTAAATTCTTCAACGATGAATTGAGCAAATAACGTTTTTTGGGTCTTTTTTTATATAAATTCTAGTAAAATAAATATGGGTCACTAAAGGTAGTCTGGTTCACACACACAGACACACACACTGACGTTGACGAATGGGCCACACACAGGTTGATTCATGCATACGAGGATTATGAGAAAGAGAAGGAGGAGGACAAATTGGAAGAGAATGAGGAGGAGAAAAGGGAAGAGGTGGAGAAGGAGGAGGATAGAGAGGAAGAGAAGGAGGGGGAGGAAGAGAAGAAAGATGATGAGAAGGAAGAGAAAGAGGAGGAGGAAGAAGAGAAAGAGGAGGAGGAGGAGGAGGAGGAAGAAGAGAAAGAGGCGAAAGATGAGAGAGAGAGAGAGAGAGAGGAAGATGAGGAAGAGCAGTGATAATATTTACATGTGTGATAGTTCACCCTTAAAGCAGTCTCCGCCTAGCCCCGACCAGCGCCCGCCCGCCAGCCACACTTTAAAGGAGACGTCGTGGGGATCCTGGGGGGGGGGGGGGGGGGGGGGGGAGGGTAGGAGGATTGCAGGACGAGGGGAAGGAGGGAGAGAGAGTGTGGGAGTCCTTGGAGGGGAGGATAAAGGAACTTGTTGGAGGGAGGTGAGGATGGGGAGATCCTTAAGAGAGAAGGGTGAAAGGTAGGAAGGTCGAGTAGGATGTCCTTAAAGGTAGGGGGGAGGAAGGAAGGAAGGACACCACACTAAGGACAATGACTGGACTTTCTTGGCCTACAAAGGAAGTCAATTACTTTACTTGATCTATATTTACCTGTGTTGACCCCCTTAGACCTCTCGCTGCCTCATTAATGGTATTACCTCTCTCTCTCTCTCTCTCTCTCTCTCTCTCTCTCTCTCTCTCTCTCTTATTAGCGAGATTATTACGAGGTTCAGAACTTAAGGACCGGGGGAGTATAGTGTTAAGTGGGTCGTGACGTCATTCTCACAACAGGGATTGCTTTTAAATAAGAGAGAGAGAGAGAGAGAGAGAGAGAGAGAGAGAGAGAGAGCAAAACCAGAAAATGACGGCCGCGTTATTGTGGAGGAGGAGGAGGAGGGGGGTCAGTCGGTGTTTGTAACCACTGGAGGAGGAAAGTTTCAAAAGCTGTGAGGAAGGTGAATAAGTCTCCTCCCTCCATTACCATACAACTAACACTATCATCACGTCTCCAATGCCACGTTCTTTTTCTTAACTCATTGTAACTCACTCATCTGCCTATACTGATCTGACTGATAATGACTCCCTCCCTCCCCTCCGTGTGTGAGAGAGACGGTCACCCTTAATGAGAGATAAACATTTGTTACCTTAACTAGACCGACACATTACCCTCGTCATAAACTCGGTCGACTTAAAACAAAAAAAAAACGAATAATTTATTGTCTGGGGATAAAGAAATGGTGTGTGTGTGTGTGTGTGTATTCAGGGCGTCGAGGAAAAAGCTCTCAAACTTTACTCGTAAACGACTCGACCTGGGAATAAATCCGGCACGTGACATCATTAGCCACCCCTGACAGCCGAATAGAAATTGATTATCAGGCCGAGTTGATTTTCGTCTGCCACCTTCGAAATTGCGCTTGCCCTACCCCCCTTTCCCCACCCCCACCCCCATCCACCAACCCACCCCTTCCTTTCTTGACCCACCTTCCCCCTCCCCTGCCTGCCCTCTCCCCCTTCGCAGTTTTACCTGGAGTTTTGCAGGCGAGGGACGTAACCCGTAATCAGGTGTGTGGGTTTTGTCCAGGTTTCTCGGTTTTTGTTGGTCAGGTTTTGTCCAGAGGATTTTCGTTTGGTTCAGGTTTTGTTTTTTAGATTGTGTTTATGTCCGGGTTTACGGTTCACTGTTTTACTACTACTGTTGTGGCCATCCCTTCTATGTCTCACCTGTGCCCACCCCGTGTCTCACCTGTACCCACCCCGGTGTCTCACCTGTACCCCCCCCCCCCCCGCCCCGCCCCTAAAAAAACCCCTTTCTATCACAGGTTTTGTTCCATTGAAATTCTGGCTGACAGTCGAGTAAAAACGACCACGAACACCGATACTGTGATCCCAATAAAAGGTGATGTGCGTACGTTAGTTCACACACACACACACGCACGCCAAATGAGAGTGGTCGTGGGTGTGTGGGGCGGGACTGATAGTGGGTTTCTAACAATATAAAAGGAGTTAAAAGGTCACACTTTATCAACTAGTGCACGGTACTTGACGGTAACGTACGATACGTCCCGCCAGCAACAGTATGTCATCATAAGTCCCTTCTAAGTTAATTTCACAGAGTGTCCGTGTGAAACAAAGGAGTCTTAAATTTATGTGCGCTGGGTGGGAAAGCTTGGTGAGTGGCCGCCGTTAATGGTGCCTTATAGAAGGCGCTGCTGGGGAGATACTGAGCTAGAAAGGTTGCTGAGGGGCTCCCTCCAGTATTTGGGGGAAGGAGATGTCACAAACGCTCGCTGGGTGACTCCTCCAACAGAGAAGTGTCACGAGAAATGTTCACCGAGTGGCCCTGTCAATGAACTTTCAAAAGATCATCATACGCTCGGTGGGAGGCCCGTGTGTGGGTGTTCGATGAGTGGCTCCTGGGGTAACTATATTAAACTTTAATGAACCTTCAACAAGTCACATTTATTCAGGCTGTCCGTATTGTGCTCACTGACTGGACCAGGCAGTTAGCTAAAGTGTGACTGTCAGTGACAACAGAAAAATACAGTTTGGGTACAGTTACACAACACAGATAATTGGTAAAAAAATCCACATTTACTGAATCAAAAAGGTTGATGACAACTACAGCGGTTGTTTTAGTTTGTGGCTTTATTACTTTTATTAAAATGCCTCCCTGCCTCCTCCTCTCCTTTCACTCTCTCCAGACAATATGCATCCATCTTCTTCCTTCCTTCTATTTCTAATCTCTCTACCTTCATCTTCTCCCTTTCCTTCTTCCCTCCTTCTTGTATTCTTCTTCCTCTCCTCTCCCCCCGTTCTTATCACAAAATCACGGCATGAAAGGAACAACAACAACAACAACAACAACAACAATAATAATAATAATAATAAGTGTGTGTGTATGAGTATGTGAACAAACACACACATATGTACAAGCACAAACACACACACAACAAAACACCCCACACTAGCCTTCATTAGACTAAATTGACAATACACCGAGGGAGGGACGAGGGGAATAACAAGCCAAGTGCTAACTATCTAATTGCCAATCACTCTCTTTAATAAGGCAATTACTTCAAGTTGGACCCAGCGAACTACCGTAAGCTTAGGTGAGTTAGTTTATTGTTCAGGTGAGTTAATTTGTTCAGGTGAGTTAGTTTATTGTTCAGGTGAGTTAATTTGTTCAGGTGAGTTAGTTAATTTGTTCAGGTGAGTTAGTTTATTGTTCAGGTGAGTTAATTTGTTCAGGTGAGTTAATGTGTTTAGGCGAGTTAGTTAATTTGTTCAGGTGAGTTAGTTAATTTGTTCAGGTGAGTTAATTTGTTCAGGTGAGTTAGTTAATTTGTTCAGGTGAGTTAGTTAATTTGTTCAGGTGAGTTAGTTTATTGCTCAGGTGAGTTAATTTGTTCAGGTGAGTTAGTTAATTTGTTTAGGTGAGTTAGTTAATTTGTTCAGGTGAGTTAATTTGTTCAGGTGAGTTAATTTGTTCAGGTGAGTTAGTTAATTTTTTCAGGTGAGTTAGCGTAAAAATTTCCTCCTGAATTTGATCCAATGGAAAAAAGAAGTTTATCAAAAGTCCCAATGGGAAATATTTGCCTCCCGCACTTGAGACACAATAAAATAATGTTTCTCAATGGCTCTTATACAATATCCCCCCCAAGACTTGAGATACAACACAAGGTAAAAAAAGTGTCCAGTTACGACATGGTCCAGTTACGACATGGTCCAGTTACGACATGGTCCAGGTCAATAACATCATTATATCCAGGGCTAAGAGTACCCCTCGAGTGTAACAGTCGGGTTCGTTCATATATAGTTTTTTTTACGTTACGTTACGTTACCTAACCTAATGTAACATAACATAACATCCATTTATATAACCTAAACCTACCGTCAACCACCACCACCACTACAACAACCACCACCACTACAACCACCACCACCACAACCACTACCACCACTACAACCACCACCACCACCACCACTACAACAACCACCACCACCACCACCGCCACTACAACAACCACCACCACAACAACAACCACCACTACCACAATCAACTACCACCACTATCACCATCACTACCAACAGCACAGCCAAAATAAATTGAGAGATAAGCAGGTGTTGTGAGCGGTCCCCCGACAGGATAAAGACATCGCCTGGTAGAGGACAATTACCCCTAAGACGCTGGGTCACAAGGGTCAGTCTTCCACAATGTCAAAGTTCACAGAGTTGGGAAGACTTTGAACCCCCCCCTCCCTCGTGACGTCAACCCATCTGCTGTCTGGGTACATCGCATTTTGGGGGGTCCAGTACAGGGGGTGGGGGTAGGAGGAGGGGGGGATGGGGGTAGGAGGAGGAGGGGGATGGGGGAGGAGGAGGAGGGGGGATGGGGGTAGGAGGAGGAGGGGGGATGGGGGTAGGAGGAGGGGGGATGGGGGTAGGAGGAGGAGGGGGGATGGGGAGGAGGAGGGGAAATGGATGTAGGAGGAGGTGGGAGGATGGTAGGGATAAAAGATAAATTATTACCTTTATCCTCTTGGTCACTGTACACAACACCATCGTTTGCTTCAGGTACGTACACACACACACACACACACACACACTCTTCACCTGATCACTCGCTAAATGTTAATGTTATTCCATGGTTAAGTCGCCGCACAGACTGACATGTACTCCTCAATCTGTCCTCAGGATCAACAAGAGACACGACGTGGCCTTAAAATGTACAGTAACCAGGGACGGAAAACGCTAACCTGGTGACACAGTTTTGAAAAGAGAATCATCCATGGAATATATTTGTGAGGTTTTCAGTAAGTTCCGACCAGTCCACAGTTAATTAAATGCGACGATCACGAAGTTGGGCCGTCAGCTGTTACACGAGGAAGTTTGTTGTGGAGGTCCAGTTGAGTCCTCCCGCAGACTAGGTCACGTGAGGAAAGCGGTATAAGCACCGTATGTGTATGTATCTTTTTAATACTTTTGTTGATAACGTAATTCTAAGACAAGAAGAGTTATAATCTCCTGAACTCTGTAAACATTGTACTCATTATGAACTCCACACCTTGTGACTCACTCCTTCACCACCACACCCTACGACCCACTCCTTCACCACCACACCCTACGACCCACTCCTTCACCTCCACACCCTGTGACCCACTCCTTCACCACCACACCCTACGACCCACTCCTTCACCACCACACCCTACGACCCACTCCTTCACCACCACACCCTACGACCCACTCCTTCACCTCCACACCCTACGACCCATTCCTTCACCTCCACACCCTACGACCCACTCCTTCACCTCCACACCCTGCGACCCACTCCTTCACCTCCACACCCTGCGACCCACTCCTTCACCTCCACACCCTGTGACCCACTCCTTCACCACCACACCCTACGACCCACTCCTTCACCACCACACCCTGTGACCTCCGCCAACTGGTCCGCGGCCGTCACCAACACATCTTCCCCCTAAACAAATATCCCTCCTCCTTCAGGCCTGACTCTTGACATTATTAAGGACCTGCCACGCTTTGTCATAAACAGCAACAACGAAAAAATACAAATAAGAGCCTTCCCTCTGCCCTCACCCCACTCCCATTGTCTTCACCCCACTCCCACTGCTCTCATCCCACTCCCATTGTCCTCATCCCACTCCCTCTGTCCTCACCCCACTCCCACTGTCCTCACCCCTCTTACACTGTCCTCACCCCTCTCACACTGTCCTCACCCCTCTCACACTGTCCTCACCCCTCTCACACTGTCCTCACCCCTCTCCCCTTTACCATCCCTTACCCTTCCCCTCCCTCTGTCCTCGCTTGGCCTTCCTCTGGCACATAGCTATATTTTTTCCCTTCCCCCTTTCCTAAATCTCCTCTCCCCCTTGGTCCCCCTCCCTTCTCCACCCTCACCACGCCCCTAGTAGCTGTGTGATGCGCCACTGGTCTGACACACACAAAGCACGTAACATCTCCTCCTTTGCCCTACCATCCCTCCCTCCCCAGAGTGATCAATGCTCTCCATCAGTCTCCCACATCACCACCACCTCCCAAACATCTCTGGCCTATGTTTATCCCCTGACGAGAAACCTCTAATTATTGTTCAACACGGTGTAAGTAATGTCTCTTTGACCCAACCCACCCCATATATTAATTCATGTTTGAGGTTTAATATACACCCTAAGTCAGGTTTAACCCCCCCCCCCTCTTCTAATTGACCCCTAACTAATTAATCGTCTTTAGAAGTGTTTACGTTTTATCACTCTAATTTCTATTTATGTTTGAACTACCCTAATTAATGGTAAAGTTTTAAATAACCAACTTAATAACAAATTATATTTTAGTATTATAAATTCTGCTAATTTTTGTACAAAGGTCAACTAATTATTAAGAGTCAGTTTACAAGTTGTCGAGTGAGACTATTATTCTGTCTTCTCCTCCTTTACTTCCTTCCACCTCTACTAATCGACTACTTCTTGCTCTCTTTCTTCATCCACCTCTTCTTGCTCTCTTTCCTCATCCACCTCTTCTTCTTGCTCTCTTTCCTCATCCACCTCTTCTTGCTCTCCTTCCTCATCCACCTCTTCTTGCTCTCTTTCCTCATCCACTTCTTCTTCTTGCTCTCTTTCCTCATCCACCTCTTCTTGCTCTCTTTCCTCATCCACCTCTTCTTGCTCTTTCCTCATCCACCTCTTCTTGCTCTCTTTCCTCATCCACCTCCTACTGTTCCTCCAATTTTCCCACAACACTTAACAAACCCTGTAGGTCATGGATGCAAGGTCAAGCAAGGTCTTATTTACGAGGTCACGCGAGACCAGACGAGGACAGACGAGACCACAAGACCCCACGCTACGCCCCAGGAGTCCCAGCGAGGTCACAAGATCTTACACGAGGCCACTGGAGGTCTTAAGAGGCCACTGGAGGTCTCACGAGGCCACAAGAGCCACCAAAAGTCAATCCGGTAAGTGTAAACTCAGTCCATTGACCCGAGACTACCAGAGATTACCTCATCGATCCTCTCTCTCTCTCTCTCTCTCTCTCTCTCCATGTCTCCCTTTCTTCCATCATAAAATATCCACAATACCCTTATTTATCTTCCAGTGATGATGATGATGATGATGTATGCCAAAATGCATAGTTTATTTCTTTTATATCGTAATATTTAGAAGACGCCCAAGCAATACATTATTTTATGGAGATTAATATATGATGAAATTATTCTATGTCTTACTTTTATTTTTCAGACGACACGAGTCAACCTAACCTAAACTAACCAGAACTAACGTAAGATTTTTAGGTCAGGCTAAGTCGTGTGTGTGACCCTCACTACCAAACATCACAAGTTTCCCGCAGTTCAGTTTCCTCCTGTACTAACACTGGATAGACCAACCGCCCGAAAGACACATCGATACATCAGGTGCCACTACAGATATCACACAATCTGATGAACATCTGTATACAAAGATGTTCACATACAAAAATATAAGTAGACAAAACTCACCTATGGATTTCACCTATGGATTCAACGCCAACCCGCCAGAAAGTAGCTTTAAAATATTCTTACCTGAAATAAAAGAAAATAAACATATTAGAAATATCAGAGAATAAACCTCCCTCAATGAAATGCTAGCAGTATACAAGCATAATAATATGTGTGTACTGCATATAATTTATATATTACCCCGGAAATATTCTGTCAACAAGACAACAATAACTGTATAAAACCGATCCATTCCCAACAAAAATACGCTAAGGTTGTTATATTGTGTTGACTGCCTTATTTAACAAATACATTATGGCTTAACAGTATTATTATGGATTATTTGCATTAAAACTGGCTATGAGGAAGGTATTTGTCGACGAGGAGATACCTTAGATCCCCCTAGGAATGTTAGGAAAGAAAATGAGTCTAATCCTGGTGTTAGAGAAAACGAACATACCAGGACACACTGTTGTATTATCTGCTACACACATGGATTACTGTATTTCATGCTTCAACAACATATAACACAAATGTGGATTATACAGTACTTTCAAAATAGTGTAATATATGATACGTCTCAAGCTTATGTAGTGTGATTCATATGGAGAGGTAGTCATGACAAAACTTAAGTACAAGTGAAGATCACAGGTCTTTATTTCCGTATTACAAATATTTATCTCGTAATGTTTACACAATTCTAAAACATATTTCTTCTATGATATTTCCACCGAAAATTAAGGATAACCGAGATATTAATCGTTCAAGATTATTACTTTCACTCGTTCACAAGTGTCGCCGTGATTTGTGTTCTTACGGCCCATTGCTCTAGGCCTCCGTCTTCGCTCTTTAAGCATCTGGAGCATGAACAACGGGTTAGGTTAGGTTTTCTTGGTTGGTTGGTGATATTATTTAATATTTAATCCAAAAAAAGAAATCGAACTTTTTCTGTTATTATTGTTGGGTGTAGGGGGAGGGGGGGGGGGGTGTAAAAAATAAATAAATAAATAAAAATCATCAAAATACATCGGAAAAACCAATTTTTAATATCTAAATAAAGACCGGTGTGATACTATAAATTGACCTTAGAAACGTCCTTCGGTGACTGATAAATATCAACCAAACTCTGAAGTCTTGTCTGTTTATAAAGTCATGAAATATGGAACACCTGAGTCTTATTATTCTCAAACATCTCGGTTCATTCCGTCTGATCGATGTTTCAATGTTCCAAAACCCCTCCACTAATGACTAGGTCCTCCCTTGTGCTCTACTGGTATAGTCCATTGTTGTACGCATACATATTTTTATCTTCTTTTGTGACGCTGTAATACACGACCTAGGGGTTAGATACGTGATGCTTTCCATAACGTGACAATTTGTGAACATTTGTTTGGGTAATTAACTCTTACCTTCACGTCACCCTCCTTATGTAGTCGTCTGCTCCGCTCCGCTAACCTTCAACATTTCACTATAGAAGGACCAACGTTATCGCCCGCGTCATACTGGCACTTTTGACGTAATTTTCTTTCATCTCTCTGTCTGCCACACACACACACACAGTACCAACACGAGTCACTCCTCGTCTGTCACTCAGCTGCTGTTCCTTTAACCCCGGCCAAGGACTCCGAATGTAGACAAACATATCATCATTAAAAAACTGTTTGTAAACTTAAGCAATTTATTAAAAATGTATTACTGAATTATATTAAATTTAGTTATTTTACGTGGCTCAATGTGTTATTTTATAAAACTATCCTCATTATCGAGTATGAACCTTGACTTGACCACGGGCATCGGCGACTTTTGGTGTAAGCCAATCAGGTGGAAACAAACGCTTCGCGACACGCTCCAGGAAAGACGATAACTGCCTATTAGGTAGTTAATACGTCCATTACTTCTAAACTCATTATCGTTACTCAGTACAGATTAACATTATATTTTCTAGTGATAATCTTATCTTAAATAACACATTTTCTTGTTTTGTTTAATACTAATGTTTACAGTATAATAAATTTTTGTTCGTCATGTTTTAAATGTTTTATATATTTGCATTTCTTAAGATATAAACAGACAAAACAACCATCATTTATAATATCAGAAGCCGTAATTTTTCTCTAGTAAACAAAATAATTAGTTAAAATTAATACTGATTGGATAAATTATGTTGCATTAAGGTCAGGTTGTGTTAAAAGATTATTGGATAGAGTCAGTTGAGGTTATGTCAGGAACTCTACTCCGCGGATCAGTGAGGCCTTGAGAGTGAACTTTGAGTGAATGCTTGGAATTTAATTCATAATTTATTTTCAACTGGTAACTTTAAAATGTCAACAATACTTATTAGACAGTGTGTTGGGCTGTATAAAAACACCACTGCCACAAGAGACACGCCAGGCTCGCTGTCGTCAGCTGGCAGGGCCACAAAGGCCTGCCACCCCTCACTACCCATAGTCAAATATCTCTGTGTTGTTCCTGCTATATATAACTACGTAGGATGGTGACCTCTGTCGGTACTTCACCATAAGTATTAGTAATGATGACAATGAGAGTTTATTCTGGTTTTAATTTCAGTATGTAAAGATAATTAAACAAAAAACAAACATATTAATGTGTCAGTTTCTCTTATTCTAAAAGTTGATGATAAATAAATAACTCAGCCATCACCTGTCTTAGTGACGTCATGATGGCTATATTATTACTCCAAGATGCTACAGGTAATTATTTTGTTTTGTTATATTGGGCACCCCCCTACATCCTTGTAGCAGGTGAAGCGCAGAAGCGTTTACAGCGCCCAACAGGGAAGCATGCTAAGTTCATGCGTGCCTTTATGTCTCACGAGTTAAGGGCGTAGAACCCTGAAGAGTCAAGGGCGTAGAAGCCTGAAGAGTCAGTGGTTTATGTCATCAAGTTATTGGAAGCTCCAACAACTCCCTTAATACGAATTCGCAACTTTCGACTTACACCAGGTACCTACTTTACTGCTAGGTGAACAGGGACTAATGGGGGCTAGGAAGTAAGTCCAAACAACTTCCACCGGCCCGGGAATTGAACCCGTGACATCTTGCTTGCGACGTAAGAGCGACACCGCTTCTACCACCCCCCCCCCCCCCCCAAGATGCTAATGTGTACTATATGAAGGGTCAGGTTAGGTTAGTTTACGTTAGGTTAAACATTACCAGTCACCCAAAACTGTAATTGAAACCATCTATGTTTAACAGTATGTCACGAACCATCACCACAATGAGAAAAAACGGTAGAGAAATGCTATAAATAAACGGCTAAAACATTTCTAAAAAACAATTAAAACAATTTGTCACTGATTGGTATACCTCTAAGTGTTGGTCAAATCCTACCTCACATAAGGGCCCGGTAGCTATGTGAATCAGGGTCGCCACAGTATACTTCCGCCTTGGTCTGAACTTATAATTTAACTCAAGATATTCACTGATTTAATTTGTTACCTTTCCTTAAATATATCCCCCTGTGTGTTGGCGAGAGGCAGTGCTGTATAGGTGATTTAAATAGGAAAAAAATATAGTAAAAATCCTAAGTGCCAGAATTTAAGTGCCAGAGTTTAGGTGCCAGAGTTTAAGTGCCAGACGACTCTTAAAATATCATGTTTAATTATCTGACAGGTAAAGGAAGGAACCAGAGAGTAAAACAGATGCCAACATAATATTCCTTGTAGCTGAACGTCACATCATAAACTTTACTACAGCGAACGTCTACAGTAACTACATATAAAATAATGTCTACTGTAGTTCAGGTCGACGTAAATAATCACAGGTAAAACACTCACTTCATATGAAAATGTTGTGTAGGAATGTCTCACTTGATGACGACCCAGACAACGGTGTAGGGGGGGAGGAGGAGGGGGCGAGGGGGAGGAGGGGTGGAGGAGGCGGGGGAGAGGAGGACGAGGGGGAGAGGACAAGGGGGAAAGGAGGATGAGGGACGGGGGGTAATGGAAAGTGGGAGGAGAGGGGGTGATTGGTGAGTGGGGAATGGGAGACGAGCGAGAGTGGGTAATGGGAGAGGAAGACGAGCGAGGAGTGGGGGAGAGAAGGGCGAGTGGAGGAAAGTGGGAAGAGAAGGGGGGGTGGGGTGGTGGGATGACGGGGGAAATTTTTGCAGATCTCCCGAGCCATGGCGTAAATCAGTCGCCGTAAGGAGTGATTTAAGCAGCATTAGGTCATTTTTATCACTGACTGACGACCCCACGAAGCTAACGACCGAGACTCTAACAGTGATGTAGGTCCTGTGTGGTACAACCCTCACTGACAGATTATCAAAATGTTTTATATATTTCACAAATTTATTTTTTTAATACGAAATTTATATACTGAAAAAATTAGTTACCCTCTTTAATTTATGTTCTATATCAATTATATATTTTAGACCTTTTATTATATCACCTGTGTTTTAGTTAATTCGTTTTTCATTCAATCATAATCTTTATCTCATTAAACTAGTTACACTTGTCTAAAATTTTAACAATAATCAAAATCAGAAAATAATTTAAATGTTCCTTCAATGAAACTAAAAACCTCAAAATTCTGACTAAAGCCCTTAATTAGATACATTCCTAAAACCATCAAACTCAAATCCAAAACCTTTACTCCCATACAAAATTACAGGTACACATATTAAACCATAGGTACAGGTGAATAAAGTTCTTTCCGCCTCAAGCTGTGATAACGGAGGTGGGCTATGGACCTATTTGTGTTTATATAGTTGGCGCCTTAACACCGACACGGGTATAAACGACGTCAGTCTATAAGGTGACTCTTGTTTACGCTACAGTGTGGGTGGTGCCTCGAGTGCAGAAATAGTTGAACCAAAAATAAAAAGCAAAATATCTCGTTTATCGTATAATGAACGACTCTCAAACATTAATATGTAAATTTTGGTTCATATCGCACTAGTTAAGTCTACTGTCAGTATATGTTCTGTCAGATTGGTTATTTCTGTCTGTGTGTCTGTTGTTGTTGTTGCTACTACTACGTCATGAGGGCCAATGACCTTCTGTGTAAGCAAAAACACTCTCTGGGTGCACCTCTTCCTGCCAGGTACTGTGTCTGTTGATAGTTTTGTTCTGTCTGTGTGTCTGTTGGCAGCCCTGTTCTATCTGTGTGTCTGTTGGCAGCTCTG
Organism: Homarus gammarus; assembly: GCA_958450375.1. Classification (NCBI taxonomy): domain Eukaryota; kingdom Metazoa; phylum Arthropoda; class Malacostraca; order Decapoda; family Nephropidae; genus Homarus; species Homarus gammarus. The sequence continues at coordinate 3,122,384 of CAUDMG010002277.1, read as the reverse complement.
TTCTGTCTGTGTGTCTGTTGGCAGCCCTGTTCTGTCTGTGTCTCTGTTGCCAGCCCTATTCTGTCTGTGTGTCTGTTGGCAGCCCTGTTCTGTCTGTGTGTCTGTTGCCAACCCTGTTCTGTCTGTGTGTCTGTTGCCAACCTTATCTCATCACAACCATGTAACCCAGAATAAAGACGACTTATTACACCCAGACACTATCACCAACCACATCTTATTATTTAATGTTAAAATAAATCCCACTACTTTATTATGACTTGAACCAATAATAATAATAATAATAACAATAATAATAATAATAATAACAATAATAATAATAATAATAATAATAATAAGACTCACGAGTATAAGGTACAGTATGTAAGCTATTGGATCTCAAGTTACAATACAACACCTTTTAAAGAACACTGTATCTCTTATATATCTGTAAGGTTGTTTTAAGGATAATTAATACACTTTAAGGAGATATTACCTTTCGGAGTGTTATAAATTTAAGACTTTGGTATTATATTTAAGGTATGTTAGTGTATTTAAAGGGATATATTACATTTTAGGGAGATATTTTTGTTTTAGTATTACATTTAAGGGAAAATTACATATACAAATAACGAAATACGATCATCCCATTAACCAGAGTGAAGGTGGGGGGGAGGGGGGGGGGGGGAGGGGGGAGGGGGGTATGACGTCAGTGAAGGAGTGTCGATGGAGATAAGCGATAGGCTGAGCAACAGGTAGTTAAGTATGAAGTCATTAATCACGAGAGCTTAATTAATGAGAGGGTGGCTATTACTCAGTGTTAAGCCAGATCATTAAAACTCCGAGACGGTGTTTATCTCCGAGATGTCATTAAGAGGGCCAGGGATGTAATTACCACTATCAGTCAGTCAGTCAGTCAGTCGGTCAGTCAGTCGGTCAGTCGGTAATAGAGAGAAGAAATGACAGATTCCTTTGTTATGGTAGAGTTTCTGAGCAATATCGCCGCCATTTTTCGCCATATGTGTTTAGTATTTATCATCAGCCAATCAGATGCGTGCATTTACTTCCTGTTACGGAGGAAAATTGAATTGAGTAGCTAATCTCTCAAACTACTACTATTGATCGTCTAACTGTTGTTGTAACTAACTTAAACAATGTCTCTGTTATAATGGCGTCGACATTACACTGAGACCGTAACCTAACTAGAAGCGTTTATCTTATCTTTTAGTTACGATGACATGAACAACGAACTTATGAACCTTTGAGAACCTCGGCGGGGCAGATGAGTGAGCCCCCCCCACAGGTGTACCCCCCTCACAGGTGCACCTCCCCCCTCACAGGTGTACCCCCCCCACAGGTGCCCCCCTACCTCAGAGGTGCTACCCCCCTCCCCTCCCCCCAATACCCCCTCCCCATAATCAGGAGGTCGGGGGCTGAACCAGGGATTAAGGCGAGAATTCTAATGACCACAACTACTGCGCCGGCTTACACACACACACACACACTTCACTCTCACCATACCATTAGTCGGTCTGTGCCTTAGTCATCATACTCCAGAAAGAGACATCATACAGATAGACAGACAGATAGACAGACAGACAGAAAAGGCACGGTACTGACAGACAAACAGTACAGTACAGACAAACAGACAGATATAGACTCGGCACAGACAGAAAGAGGCACAGTACAAACAGACAGACAGACAGGCAAAGTACAGTACTGACAGACACACAGACAGAGACACACAGACCGACACAGACAGACACAGACAGACACAGACCTCGGTAATCAAGCCATACAGCGAGCGTGGTGTCACTCAGCCCGGCCATATTAGTATTTCCGGTGGTGTGTAGTTTATGGGCGGCGGCAGCTGGTCCAGATGGTTCCCAAGGCCCTCTGTGAGGCAGCAGGTGGCTCGGATGGTCCTCCTGAGGCCTGGCCCAAGAACAGCTGGTGCAGATGGTTGTGTTGCTACTTAGTGAACCTTCCCCACTATCACAGATGGTACTTAGTGAGTCTCCGGTGGCCGAACAAATCCACGTAAATATTTGGAGGATCCGCAGATGGTGGTAGAAGGTGGATACAGCTGGGCGAGGACACAGATGGTTACTATGTGGTGTTATTGAGAGAGAGAGAGAGAGAGAGAGAGAGAGAGAGAGAGAGAGAGAGAGAGAGAGAGAGAGAGAGAGAGAGAGAGACAACAGCTGGTGGTGAAAAAAAAATCCATTACCGTGACCATCTGTACAGTATAATATATCAGCTTCTATATATCTTCGTGAGTAAAGTGAGAATGAAATAAGACATCAGCTCTAAATTCTCAAGCAGTCGTGTGTCAGGCATTTTTCCTCTCTTAAGTGTGACCAGAGAACTCCATCAGCTACGGATGAGTCTCAGCGTAACGTGGACAC
>CAUDMG010002277.1:3115000-3117500 GCA_958450375.1 Homarus gammarus | reverse complement strand
GGAGTATAGGTAAAAAAATGCCCCCCCTCCCCCTCCCCCCCCCCCTCATGCCTCTCCCTCACACTGCCTTCATTCCTCATTCTAACCTCCTTCTTCCCTCATACTTCTCTCACATATTTTCATTCCTCCCTCATTCCTACACCCTCCCTATACCATCTGGCACCTATTGTTCTCAAGGTAGGGGGAGTAGGGGGAGGGAGGTAAGAGGGGTAAGGGTGGAGGTACTACCCTTGTTTTGGCACATGAGGCTTGTGGTACCCCTCCCCTCATTTCCCCTCACTTCTCCCCCCATCTACCCCTCACTCCCACCCCTCTTCTCCCCTCACAATAACCTCTTCCCTTAGTGGTGTCCTCTTCCCTCTCTCTTCCCCTTTCCTCTCTCTCCCCTGATCTTTCTCCATCTCTCTCACTTCCTTTATCTTCCTCCCCTCCCCCATTCCGCCCTCCCCCCTCTCATCCTTAGTGGTATCCTTCCCCCATCCCCCACCCCCCCCCACCCCCCACTGGCCAGGTAAAGGTACTCGAATCTTCTCATAACGCCCCGCAATGTTACCAACGCCATCAAAAGAACATTACTCTACCTTGAACACTGTTGACTTTTACTTAAGCACATTGGCAACACTTGAGCCAGGGGAGATGTGGCTCATGTGTGGTCATGTTCATAACTCACTGACTGACTCACTGATGGGCATGTTTTACTCGTGATAATCAGTCAGTCATTCAGTCAGTCAGGCAGGTAGGTAGGTAGGTAGAAAGCATTTCGTGTTTTGTGTTAAAATCAATCAAATACTCTCTCTCTCTCTCTCTCTCTCTCTCTCTCTCTCTCTCTCTCTCTCTCTCTCTACTTCATCTCAATATAACAAAAACAATGACGGACGTGTAACCACCGCTCTGGAGGTGTAACATACGACCAATGAGATGTGTTGGAGGAGGAGGAGGGAGTGGTAGATGGTTGGAGGAGGAAGAGGGTGTGGCAGGTGGAGGAAGAGGAGGAGGAGAATGACTCACAGGTGTCATCAGTCCGACACACACACACACACACACACACACACACACACACACACACACACACACACACACACCATTATGTTAATTACAACTCGAATTACCACACCTAGCTGAGTCTGTCTGCTGTAACATTATAAAATATTTACACCAAGCTCTTATCCACATACATACATACATACATACATACATACATACATACATACATATTGAGGATAGGAATAAATCTGTAAGGATATTTCTCCTTTTTGTCATAGCATTTTCTTGTTGCTTTCCACGCATTTATCTCTCTCCTTGTTACATCTCCTTTCTTCTGCACCCCCTTGATCCATCCTACGTAACAGGGAATAATGAATAAAAATAAGTGATAAATGAAGATATGAATCCCCGTCAATTCCCACCAATACCCATCAATTTATCGCTAATTATAAGTTAAACCATTTCTTCCATTATCTTGAACTCTATACTATTGCTCATATGAATTCACAGCTGCTGATAACTGTGATAACGACCCGCTTGTGTAGTTGAACCTTTTATCTTCCTGTGTCGGGTAGATCGAGAGACACAGACATCACAATAAAGGGGAAGACATAACAGGAAGAATGGAGGAAGACAAGAGAGGAGGGTAATAAGTACTGACAACGAAAACAAGTAGAAATATCCACCTCACACACTTGGTCACTGGTCATCCTCGACACCCCAGAACTACGACAGAAAACCTCACGTCTTAAACCACGCGTGTCGACGGCCTTCTTCCCTCACTCCCCGTCGGCAAAATAGTGTTACAAGTCCCTTTCCACCAGAAAAATAAACCTTCAAGACAGTTGTCCCAAGGGTGTGTGTCCCCTGGCGACTACAGGGGGGACGTCCGCTGGCCTGGCAGGGAGAATCAATCAAGGGGCGACAAAAGTTGAGTCAGGGTGCCAAGAAGCTGCCAGCCAGAGGTTCCCGCGCAAATATTGGCGGCAAAATGTTGGTGATGAACCTGACCAATAAATCTTTAGGTGGGAACCTCTTACTTGTACCTGTTGTATCTGGCGGTCAACTGTGTCGCTTCTTGTCTGTCTGTCTGTCTGTGTCTGTCTGCCTGTCTATCTCACACTCCCTAAGTATCCGCCCCTCTCTGTCATAATGTTCCATCTGTCTTGTCATTTCTGTCATTTCACTTACTATAATCCTCCCTTTCTAGCATTAAGACAGTATTTACGTTTTCTTATGATTAATTCTCTCTCTGGCCAGGATGATAAAGTGGCCACAGACCCAAAGTTAACAGTTGGGCCGTTTGTCACTCAGCTGCTGCCAGGGTGTTCAACATGACCCAGACCCCGGTGACTCAGCTGGTGTGTGTGTGTGTGTTAAATCATCATACTCAGGGGGTTTAAATCATCATACTCAGGGAACATAATCATCATACTAAGGCTTAAACATCACCTCTTCTTCTTTAATTATACTTCTAATAAAACCATTAAGTGTCTCCCCTGTTCACCATGTCCAG
>CAUDMG010002277.1:2857500-3110000 GCA_958450375.1 Homarus gammarus | reverse complement strand
ATTTCAAGATAGAATGAAACTGTATTGGCAATGAACCAAACCTTAGCCCTTTACCAATCTTAACAAGTAATAACCTTCTAAACACCACCAACTACCACCCAAATTACCACCTTTATACTACTAAACACCTGTTGTTCACCATCATGTACCACCTAATTACCACCAATAACACCTTGACCACCTGTACCACATGTTAAATATCTCTGCCTCGAGGTGCTACACTGTACATCGCGTCGTGTTGTTTATATCCAATAAGGTAACACGTAAACACGGCCAGGTGGCGCTCGTGGGGTTGTTTGTTGAACTGGGCGTCTCATCTTACAGCAGTACCAGGCCAGCACACATAAACATTGCCACCCACCCACTCCACCACCCACCCTGAAGCCGCCACCCACTACCTACCCTGCAGCCACCCCCACCCACCCACACTTAACTTGTCATCAGTGTTAAGTACTTTACTGGTTGCTGGCTAAAATTGTGCCCCATTCTGATTAAAAAACTATTAATATTGAAACCCCTAAAGACAAACCCCTTAATATTGAAACCCCTTAAGACTAAAACCCACTAAGATGATTATGAAGAAGAAGAAGAAGAAGACCAATTACCACAATCCGATTAACAGGGAGTAAAACTAATGCCAATCAGATCACTCAAGGGATTACTGATTGTCTTAAGACGGAAATATAAAAATAACTAAAAGTTTGTTTAAAGATAAATCCCTTAATGAAGAAATTATAAACCAAGGTGGGAACATCAACTGGCAATAAGTCAGCAGAGTGTCAGCAGTCAGCATCATCAACAGTCAGCAACGTCAGCAGCATCAGCCAAGTCAACATTATCATCAACAGAGTCACCTAAGTCAGCAACGTCAGCATCATCAGCAACGTCACCATCTCCGTCAGCCTCTCACTAGAGATTTGTATCATGACTGAGAAAGGATTTTTTTCGAGTCTAAGATTTCCCTGAGATGAAGTCCCGTGTTTGTTTCTTTGTTTGAATGCCTGTGTGTTTGTTTGTCTGATTGTTTATGTTTGATTATTTGCTAGTTAATTTCTTTGACTTTTTATTTGCTTGATTATTTATTTGTTTGTGTTTGGTAAGAATAAAGGCGTCGTCTTTACAACAACAACAACAACAACAACAACAACAACAACAACAACAACAATAATAATGACAATAATAATAATAATAATAATAATAATAATAATACATCAAGTGCTGTTAATTGTTGCGTTGGTAAATAAACAGAAGACGGTGTTGCTAGCTGAGGACTGGAGAGAGCCTCTGGTGGGATGCCAAGTCTTGTGCTTTGACTAAGTCCTCATCTACATCACCCTGGACGTGGCCATACATCTGTTCGCCCCGGCCACACCACCACCATCACCCCTGGACCACACCACACCACCACCCCTGGGCCACACCACCACCATCACCCCTGGGCCACACCACTCCTATCACCCCTGGACCACACCACCACCATCACCCCTGGGCCACACCACCACCATCACCCCTGGGCCACACCACCACCATCACCCCTGGGCCACACCACCACCATCACCCCTGGGCCACACCACCACCATCACCCCTGGGCCACACCACCACCATCACCCCTGGGCCACACCACCACCATCACCCCTGGGCCACACCACCACCATCACCCCTGGGCCACACCACACCACTCCTATCACCCCTGGACCACACCACACCACCACCATCACCCCTGGACCACACCACCACCATCACCCCTGGGCCACACCACCACCATCACCCCTGGGCCACACCACCACCATCACCCCTGGACCACACCACACCACCACCATCACCATGGGCCACACCACCACCATCACCCCTGGGCCACACCACCACCATCACCCCTGGGCCACACCACCACCATCACCCCTGGACCACACCACACCACCACCATCACCCCTGGGCCACACCACCACCATCACCCCTGGGCCACACCACCACCATCACCCCTGGACCACACCACACCACCACCATCACCCCTGGGCCACACCACCACCATCACCCCTGGGCCACACCACCACCATCACCCCTGGACCACACCACACCACCACCATCACCCCTGGGCCACACCACCACCATCACCCCTGGGCCACACCACCACCATCACCCCTGGGCCACACCACCACCATCACCCCTGGACCACACCACACCACCACCATCACCCCTGGGCCACACCACCACCATCACCCCTGGGCCACACCACCACCATCACCCCTGGACCACACCACACCACCACCATCACCCCTGGGCCACACCACCACCATCACCCCTGGGCCACACCACCACCATCACCCCTGGACCACACCACACCACCACCATCACCCCTGGGCCACACCACCACCATCACCCCTGGGCCACACCACCACCATCACCCCTGGGCCACACCACCACCATCACCCCTGGACCACACCACACCACCACCATCACCCCTGGGCCACACCACCACCATCACCCCTGGGCCACACCACCACCATCACCCCTGGACCACACCACACCACCACCATCACCCCTGGGCCACACCACCACCATCACCCCTGGGCCACACCACCACCATCACCCCTGGACCACACCACACCACCACCATCACCCCTGGGCCACACCACCACCATCACCCCTGGGCCACACCACCACCATCACCCCTGGACCACACCACACCACCACCATCACCCCTGGGCCACACCACCACCATCACCCCTGGGCCACACCACCACCATCACCCCTGGGCCACACCACCACCATCACCCCTGGACCACACCACACCACCACCATCACCCCTGGGCCACACCACCACCATCACCCCTGGGCCACACCACCACCATCACCCCTGGACCACACCACCACCATCACCCCTGGGCCACACCACCACCATCACCCCTGGGCCACACCACCACCATCACCCCTGGGCCACACCACCACCATCACCCCTGGGCCACACCACCACCATCACCCCTGGGCCACACCACCACCACCACCACTGGGCCACACCACCACCATCACCCCTGGACCACACCACACCACCACCATCACCCCTGGGCCACACCACCACCATCACCCCTGGGCCACACCACCACCATCACCCCTGGACCACACCACCACCATCACCCCTGGGCCACACCACCACCATCACCCCTGGGCCACACCACCACCATCACCCCTGGGCCACACCACCACCATCACCCCTGGGCCACACCACCACCATCACCCCTGGGCCACACCACCACCATCACCCCTGGGCCACACCACCACCACCACCACTGGGCCACACCACCACCATCACCCCTGGGCCACACCACCACCATCACCCCTGGGCCACACCACCACCATCACCCCTGGGCCACACCACCACCACCACCACTGAATCATTTCCTTGTTCACATCTCCCTTTTGAAGACCAAGTACAAGCTAGTAAGGCCATTGACCCGCTACAGTATATAACCGAAAACTACTTCCCTTCCCAACCCTCACCATCGCAAAATTCTTTCCTTTCAGAAGACATTTGGAAAGTTTAAGAGCCCGGAAAGCCTTAAAGTCTGATGTGATTTGGAGGTTGTACAATTCTTAACCTATGGCTCATGTTACCTGCCAGTTTGTGTGTATTTGTTACGTTCAAGATTTTACAAACTCAACTTTTGTCTGACGTTTTGTGTGTCTGGTAATAAATGAAAACAAAAAGAAACTACTATTACTTCAATATTTTAAAAGGCTCTAACAAATGTAAGTATTTGTTCTCAACACAAAGACGGTATTATTATGACTCCTACATCAATTTCCTTCAAGACAATGGCAAGAAATTCTGTAAAGTTGTGAGTGTGTGTTACAGCAGCTGAGTGACTTAGCAAATAGTGATAGAGTAAGATAATGGAGGTGGACACTTAAGTTACCTTAGTGAGTTCTCCGTGACACCTGCGGGCACAAGGTAAGTCATTATCGCCCGAATTCTGAGAAATACATACGTCAATTTTTAAGTCGTTACTGGGAGTGTGATAATGTCTTCGATTTACTCATTATACCACAAATATGAGTTAAAATAGAATCGTTAATAGCGTCGAAAATGCATCCAGACTTTATCGTCACTGGCAACATTATTTCATCCTCAGTCAAAAGGTACAAAAATTGGTCACCTGTAGATTAGTCCCCAGCTTATTTCACCAACCTAACCTAACCTAACCCCTTCATATAGCGTCACGGTGGTTAATCTTCAGGTAAATAAACTAAGGTGTCTAATCTTCACGTAACAAAAAACAGTCAACATTATTTCATCTCCAGGTAAGACACAACCCCCTACCCCCTTCTCCACCTCTTCCCCCCAACACCCCCTCCTCCACGCTGCCTCCCCCTCTTCCACGCCTCCTCCACCCCCCTCCTCCACGCCTCCTCCACCCCCCTCCTCCACGCCTCCTCCACCCCCCTCCTCCACGCCGCCTCCACCCCCCTCCTCACGCCTCCTCCACCCCCTCCTCCACGCCGCCTCCACCCCAACACTCCCGCCTGTCATGTGTCATAATCCACGAGTGTCAGTGTATGTCATGCCCGTGTCACACCACTAGTTACACGTCTCATTAATCCTACATCAAGGCCCTGAAAGATGGGAATGCTAATGACAGTGTTAATGAGGCTGGCTACATCTGTCTACGTCTAGTGTTGTGATGTAGGACGAGGAGGGCCTCTTGATCAACAACGTCACCTACAGCGACACCCATAACGACACCCACAGTGATACCCACAACACCCACAGTGATACCCACAACACCCACAGCGATACCCACAACGATATACACAGCTACACCCACAATAACACCCACAACCACACCCACAGCAACACCCAGAACACCCACAGCGATACCCACAACGATATACACAGCGACACCCACAATAACACCCACAACCACACCCACAGCAACACCCAGAACACCCACAGCGATACCCACAGCGACATCCACAACGACACCCACAACGACACCCACAGCTAGCTAGTACGGGCGGCTCTGCATTACAACACAGGCCGCCAACCAATACAAAAACAATCACTATAAAAAGCCTTCCCACGCTCTCCATTGTGGTGCTCAAAACCATTTTCTTGGGTGGGAACAAGTGCCGCAGCTCCCACACTAACCCACCAACACACAGCTAAATTTTTTAGTGTCAAAAGGAAAGATTTACGAGGAAGCGTCGGCGGTGTGACCAGGGCGGAGACGACCCTTCCTAGCCAGTCAAGATACTTAGAGCTTCCTATGTTAAATCTCCACCTTCCTTCCTCCTTAATGTTGATGTAAGAGCCCATCTCACCTCAACGAAGTCACAAAGGATCTTACGTTAAATTATTATCTCCTTAGTTCTTAATGTCGAAACGCAACTAACTATTTCACTTAAGCTGTGGTGACGTAAGAACTCATATATCTGACTAACTTAAGCTTGACGGTAAAAAACATACTCTCTTAGCTTCATACATAACATACTCTCTTAGCTTCATACATAACATACTCTCTAAGCTTCATACATATTCTCAAAGCTTCATACCTAAATATTCCTTTCCCTTAATCGGTAATATATAAACGTGTGTAACTCAACTAAAAACAGACAAAATGGCGTCAATAATACACAGAGACTCTTCCTAGATGTTTCTTTACCTCATTAACGGGAGGAATATTTACGTATGGAAGCTCAGGGCACCAAACTGTTGGGGTCGCTTCCTGGTCCCACACACACACACACTGCAGTCTGGATGGCGACTCTACTGCCTGCCTCTTAGCTAAACCCTTTCGCAGTGGAATGTTACCCTGAGCTGAATAATATCGTTTGGTGGAAGCCAGAATAAAATGGCAAATGCGTAAAACACGGCGAAAGGGCTAACCTTGTGTCAACTGCTCTAAATACTTCACAGGAGGAAATATTTCTCTGTCTGTCTGTCCATTACTTATTAGTATGAGCTGTACCCTGTTACAAGATGGCTTAATGGTTCTCTCAGTCAGTCAGTCAGTCAGTCAGTGAGGATGAGTAGTAGGTAAGCTGCCTGACGATGTGTGTGTGTGGTGGTGACGGCGGTGTTGAGTGAGGCTAACCACACACACACACACACACACACACACACACGCACGCACGCACGCACGCGCACACACACACGCACGCACACACGCACGCATGCACACGCACGCATGCACACACACGCACGCACACACACGCACGCACGCACACACACACACACTACTGCAGTCCGTCGCAGCTTGTTATACGCTTCCAAATTTCGTTATGTAAATCCTATTGCAATTGGGATGCATCACCTGATTCTATTTACATTACTTTAAACGGTGCACACACACACACACACACACACACCATAACTGTACAGAAAGACAAATTAATCTATGGTTTTATCAGATAATTTTTTTAACGCTAAGGAAATCAATACATCAGTTCCTGTCGTATTAAAATCACACATAACTCCTCCTTAATTCACCAAATGCAATCAGTGATATTCCATTCCATTATCCCCTCGGCTCAATATCCAGCTGACTGACCGGATGTTGCATGAAATTGAAGTGTATAAAACGATGTTGCAAATTGTTGAGATATAGTCCAGCGCCAGGAATTTGTATGCCAGGAAGTGAGTGAGTGAGTGGAGTTAGAGTTGGTGTTAAAACTGTTCTTGTGTTTTAAACTATTCCAATGTATTTAAGTGTTCCAATGTCTTTAAGTGTTCCAATGTCTTAGAGTGTCCCAGTGTCTTAAAGTGTCCCAATGTCTTAAGGTGCTCCAATGTCTTAAACTGCTCCAATGTCTTAAACTGCTCCAATGTCTTAAAGTGCTCCATTGTCTTAAACTGCTTCAATATCTTAAACCGCTCCAATGTCTTAAACTGCTTCAATGTCTTAAACTGCTCCAATGTCTTAAACTGCTCCAATGTCTTAAACTGCTTCAATGTCTTAAACTGCTCCAATGTCTTAAACTGCTCCAATGTCTTAAACTGCTCCAATGTCTTAAAGTGCTCCAATGTCTTAAACTGCTCCAATGTCTTAAACTGCTCCAATGTCTTAAACTGCTCCAATGTCTTAAACTGTTCCAATGTCTTAAACCACCCGAATGTCTAAGAGTCTCCCCTAAAATATTCTCAACAGCCCAATTGTCTTAAACTACAGCGTGGCTTGAATACAGTAACAAGGTACTGTACTTCAACACTCCACACTACAGTAAGCACAGACCCTACGTTTATTACAGCATAAAGACTAATTTAAAGTCCACTTACTCTTATTGAATTGCTACATCTAGTTCACCTCCAAGCCATTTAAACCTCTCACCTCGTATACTATTTAATTATATCTACAAAACTCTATGATATATATATACATCTGTTTCTATTGCATTTCGTCTCCTATTTCATCGTTCATATAAATTTATCAGTTTATATTTACAAATCTTCATAGTAAAAACAATTATTTCCATTACATTTATACAATTCAAAGACCTTATATAAAGCGTTAGTTTATACATATAGAGAGAGAGGGTTAATAATATAGAAATTCGACTCCAGTGTATTTTTGGGGTCTCAGTTCACCCAGACCTCTCTATACACTACTGGGTAATATTTACACAGAAAATGCAATAACAAATAAACAGTGAGGCGATGGGAAGAAAATTTTCCAGTAAAGAGACAGACAGAGAGAGAGAGAGAGAGAGAGAGAGAGAGAGAGAGAGAGAGAACCCAGTGGATCAACACGCACACGGCCCAGATTGTCGCTCTTTCGTGAATAGAATCCTTGGTCTGGGTTCACGAGATGTTGTTTGTTTACGTGTTTTTTATTGTGCCTTAAACTGGTGCTGGGGAAAACGTCTAGAGTCTTAGCGTGATTTGGAGGCCATTTTGGGTGTTTTTCATTTTAGTTTAAATCATGATGGTAGGATACCCTTTTCTTTGAGTTAGTATGAGGATAATTTAATGTGGGTAAAAATTGAAAATATGGTAATTGGTTCATTCCACCCAAATCTAACAACAGTAATGGTCCCTAGCTGTAATGGTCAAGTTACGATAGGTTGGAGCCTTAAACGACCTAATCTGACCTGACCTGACCTCACCCTCCAGGTAGCATCACGATATAGTTAATTAATCTTCAGGTAAAATAAGTTGGAGGGTCATAAATAAATACTCCCCCTTTCCGTAATAAACTTCCATTAGTCAGGTCAGGGAGGATGGACATATAACCCGAAACTAATTATGTAACAGCAGCGGCACAATGCTCACCCTTTCCACCTGCCGGCACACCTGAGTAATTAATTACACCCATGACAGAGTGGACCAATGGACGGGGTCGTGGGCTTTACAATTTACAGGGGGAAATGTTCGAACCCAGTCCAGAGTACCAAGGACATTTTCTATACAGACAAATCTTCAAAACTCTCAGAATTTTTCCTCCGACTCCCGAAATTCTACTCTGTGGTCCCAGAATTTCTCGTTTATTACCACAGAAATTCTCTCTAGTAACTCCAGAAATTCTCCTTCATAAAACAGAGAGAGAGAGAGAGAGAGAGAGAGAGAGAGAGAGAGAGAGAGAGAGAGAGAGCAAGCGCGTGTGTATGTATCTGCAAATGAGACTCAGGTACACACACACACACACACACACACACACACGACTGAAAGGATTCCCAAATTAGTCTACGTAGTTCGCCTGAATCCACATTAAGGATAACACAGTACAGGTAAGTAGAGCGTGAAGACTAATTGTCAAAACTGTGGATGTTACCTCTGTCGCTTCTGCCGGAGAGAGAGAGAGAGAGAGAGAGAGAGAGAGAGAGAAAGAGAGAGAGAGGAGGGAAGATGTGATAGGAAGAAGCGTAATTGAAAAAAAGAAGGAAAGATACATTTATGGAAAAATATATAAATGGCGGAGTTAACTGAGGCACTTGAAAGGGGTTCACTTGATATGGGGTTCACTTGACGGGGGTTCACTTGAAGGGGGTTCACTTGACGGGGATTCACTTGAAGGGGGTTCACTTGAAGGGGGTTCACTTGACGGGGGTTCACTTGACGGGGATTCACTTGACGGGGATTCACTTGAAGGGGGTTCACTTGAAGGGGGTTCACTTGAAGGGGGTTCACTTGAAGGGGGTTCACTTGACGGGGGTTCACTTGACATGGGGTTCACTTGACAGGGGTGAATAATGACCGTTCAGCAAGAGAAAAGTTGTAGATAGAAGAAAGTTATGAAAATATTAATCGGGAGTTGGGGAAAGAATGAGTCATTTTGAGGAAGCGATTACGAGTTTGTGGGCGGAGGAGACTGGAGCGTGGGCGGAGGAGACTGGACCGTGGGCGGAGGAGGCTAGAGCGTGGGTGGAGGAGGCTGGAGCGTGGGCGGAGGAGGCTGGAGTGTGGGCGGAGGAGGCTAGAGCGTGGGTGGAGGAGGCTGGAGCGTGGGCGGAGGAGGCTGGAGTGTGGGCGGAGGAGGCTAGAGCGTGGGTGGAGGAGGCTGGAGCGTGGGCGGAGGAGGCTGGAGTGTGGGCGGAGGAGGCTGAAGCGTGGACGGAGGAGGATGGAGTGTGGGCGGAGGAGGCTAGAGCGTGGGTGAGAGAGAACAGGAAATGGGAGGAATAGCACAGGGAATGGGATGGAATAGAACAGGTAGTGGGGTAGAGAACAGGGAATGGGAGGAATAGCACAGGGAATGGGATGGAATAGAACAGGGAGTGGGGTAGAGAACAGGGAATGGGAGGAATAGCACAGGGAATGGGATGGAATAGAACAGGGAGTGGGGTAGAGAACAGGGAGTGGGATGGAGAGGTCAAGGCGTGGGAGGAAACATATGAGAGAAAGAAATCGAGGCATGGACAGAGGAAAGGTTATAGGCGAATGGGCAGACGCTTGGGTGAGTCCTCCATAAAGCTTTGTTAGCTGTGAGATAATAGGCCGTTAGCTGAAGGCGGGGTCCAGCTAAGAGTGAGCCAGCACCGTGTTTACCTTCCACCCAGCCACCACCGGCAGCAAACTTTACCAAAATGTGAGGGTAAAGTTTTAAATGAAAGATGGTGGTGGTGGTGGTGGTGGTAGCTGTGTGTGGTGGTGTTGTGTGTGTGTGTGTGTGTGTGTGTGTGTGTGTGTGTGTGTGTGTGTGTGTGATATCTAGAGGCAACAAAGAAACATATAGTGAAGGTAGAGTCTCTAAGTAACACAGAAGCCATTATTTAGACCTATCCTAATCGCAACCAGATGCATCGTCTCGTCTCCAACTAGGAAAAAAATGCAATCTACGAAACCCTATTAATCCAGTCCACGCCTCTAAGTAAGGATTTATAGAATTAGGAAAGGATATAAAATATAATTATACGAATGATATTTGGATTAAGGCGAATTAAAGCTTGTGAAATATGCGGAATGTTTGGGATTATCTAGGTTAAGTGAGAGTGAGTCCACGCCCCCTGAGATTCATCTGGTGGATTTTCATTTTTTTTCCTAGGGTGGAGATCCAAACATGTCTCCAATTACGGTAAAGTTTCGATATAATTTTGAAGACATTTGACCCTCGTTCTTGACCCCTTATGTGAGAGGCAGTCAGTGGTGGGCGTTCTCATATCAACAAACACGAGGGAAAATATGATCACCAAAGAAACACTGATAATAATCCATCATCTGATCATAGCTTAAGTGAGGAGGAAGTAGGAAACGTTCTCACATCTCCATATAAGATAAAGTGAACGTAAGAGCTCCTAGGAATCGGGGGTTTACGTACTCACATCTCCATATAAGGTAAAGTGAACGTAAGAGCTCCTAGGAATCGGGGGTTTACGTTCTCACATCTCCATATAAGGTAAAGTGAACGTAAGAGCTCCTAGGAATCGGGGGTTTACGTTCTCACATCTCCATATAAGGTAAAGTGAACGTAAGAGCTCCTAGGAATCGGGGGTTTACGTTCTCACATCTCCATATAAGATAAAGTGAACGTAAGAGCTCCTAGGAATCGGGGGTTTACGTTCTCACATCTCCATATAAGGTAAAGTGAACGTAAGAGCTCCTAGGAATCGGGGGTTTACGTTCTCACATCTCCATATAAGGTAAAGTGAACGTAAGAGCTCCTAGGAATCGGGGGTTTACGTACTCACATCTCCGTATAAGGTAAAACGAACGAAAGAACGAGAGTTAGGGCTCAGGGCTGTGTTTTACTGGGACAGGTTGGTGGAGGCAAGGAAGTCAGGGTGCAGCACAGTCTGGCTGATCACTGTGATGAGAGAGAGAGAGAGAGAGAGAGAGAGAGAGAGAGAGAGAGAGAGAGAGATTAACTTTCCACCATTTAATTCGAAACTCCAGCAGCTTAAGGTGGCTCTGATGACTGACCTTTGAGTAAATATGCAGGAACTTAAGTCCACAATTAATCTGTTTAAAACTTTGACAAATGAACCTCTGGGCTTACAACTTTGACCGTCTCCAACTTACGGCAGCAGCGGTGATGGTGATGGTGGTGACAGATGGTGGTGATGATGGTGACAGGTGGTGGTGATGGTGGTGGAAGAGACAGGTCATGTACTCCTTAAAGAGAAGAAAGAAGACGAAACACACACACACACACACACACACACACACACACACACACACACACACACGCACACACACACACACACACACACACACACACACACACACCATCATTCTTGAAGTCTTACCCAACACACCAAACTTTTTTCCCCCAAGATGGAAATATTTAAGAAAACGTCTAACTGGTTCCATCTTATACTACAACACACAACAACCAAGATGGCGTCGCAAATGCACTGAGACTGTGTTGTGCGTATTTGAGTGGGGTGGCTTTTTGTGTTTGAGTCTAAAGGGACATATGGCTCGATGGTGAATTTATTTTTCTTAATTAATATTTTTGGAGTAGTAGTAGTAGTAGTAGTAGTAGTAGTAGTAGTAGTAGTAGTAGTCGTTGTAATAGTTGTAGTTGTAGTAGTAGTAGTAATAGTAATAGTAATAGCCGTAGTAATAGCAATTGTAAATGAAAACGCGCATCAACTTAACCCTGAATATTAACCAAACAAAAAAAAAATTATAAAAGAGAAAAAAAAATTACCTCAGTAACTTACAACATCTAAGACAAAAACACAGCCCATTTCTTTCCCCCATTACAGAACTTAAACTTACAAAATAAAATACAAAACGAAGTCAGCCAAGCGAGTTTATAAGTTTCATTTCAATCTACGTTTTTTAATTTTTTCTGCCCCGATTCAGAACGAAAGAAAAACCACCAGCCAACTAATGTGTAATTTAACTTCACTTGGGTCGCTGGTGTTGCTAGTCTTATAAACACCATACTTCCATCAGATCAAAAACAAACCAAAAAGCCACAAAGGAATTTTTATACCACTAACTACAATAAAATTACCACAAAACTGACAATATTAAAACTAGAAGCCTCGATATATCATAGTAATAATTTAATCGATATTTTTGTATTTACTTTCTTGAAACATAACATTACCTGAGGACTTGTACACACTCATACACCTGTGCTTAAGACTTAATGACAGTGTAGCTAATGACCTGTGTAATAACCTGATAGAACTGAGAGCCTCGTGTGCCGGGAGTTACTCTGAACTTCATCTCGGTGCCGAAGTTTAGATCAGCGTGTGTGTGTCTGTGTGTGCGTGTGTGTGTCTGTGTGTGTGTGTGTGTGTGTGTGTGTGTGTGTGTGTGTCTGTGTGTGTGTCTGTGTGTGGTCAGTGATAATTAACCCTCACTCATCACAACAGACAACCATAATACAGTCAGTTTCAGGCCAAGACACACACGTGGGGGGGGGGGAGGTGTAAGGGCACAAGGCAGTACAACACGTCTTCTCATTTACCACAGCAACTCACCTAACAAGACGCAGGTGTTTCTTTTAACCCTTTAAGGACGAGTTGGTTAATCATCGTCATCATCAAAGGGTTAAACTATAGTCCTCAAGGGGTTAGACTATAGTTGTCAAAGGGTTAATAATTAGTTATCAAAAAGGGTTAAAACATCGTCTTCAAAGGGTTAAATTAAAGTCTTCAAAGGGTTAAGGTGATTCTCTGGGATACGAATTCACAAAATAATCTTATATGTTAATTACATCTCTTTATTGGTGTTATGAGAGCTTATTAAGGTTTAATGGCACCTCGATACCATTTAGAACGTTTTCATTATCTTGTACCTTAAGTGAAGTGGTTAATTGTGTTCCTCCACCTCTAGGGATGAGGGAAATTAACACTCACAGATCTTCAAGAATTACCTCCCCTGCCTCGCTATACTGACCACTCTCTAAGCGGCGTGGACAAGTGGATACAATAACTCAACTGGCCCGGAAGACCTAAATGTCAATAAATATTAATGAACTTTTTTTTAGTTTTATCTTGAGTGACAGAAAAAACCCCACATTTATTTAAGGTGAGAGCAAAGTTGAGTTGAAGTTACGTGTGTGTGTGTGTGTGTGTGTGTGTGTGTGTGTATTCCCAAATGGTGGCAGCAGCAGATATCTACACATAAGATACAACACACTGACCTCCACTGGAACACAACCACTTATAATACCACTTACAAACAACAGCCGCTCACATAATACCTCACAAGTATTACTTATAGAGCCACTTAGAAATAACAACCTCCCATAAGTTACTTCACAAGTACCACTTATAGAGCTCGGCCGTTTCGTTTCCAGATTTTTTGTTTCCTTTCGGTGTAACAAAATGATATGTTCTTGTTAACCCGACCCACAATATATTTCTATTTTTTTTTTTATACAAGCTCTGGTCCGGGGCTGGTTGGGTTGGGTTGGGTTAGTTACGGGACAATAAGACATTAGAGATGGTTATATCATAGCGATGGACAAACACACAACAGATGATAACAAGTGCTGTGATGGAGCGCCTTCTCTTATACAAACAAGTGACAGTCGTGGCACAACATTCCTTATAAATGAGTTCATACAATGCAACCTGCTGGTCTCCTTTCATTGGTCCTAATCTTCTTATAGTCGTATATGTAAACAACACAGACATTATAGCAAGATGTCCCGTATATGTAAATAACACAGTCAATAACTAATGGACTCAAGAAATGAGAAACAAGTGTTGAAGAAGAGGCAGGTGTACAGTACTCACCAAAAAACCCGCCCGACTGGAAGCTGTGTCTTCGGATGTACTCTGAGCACACGGGCTTCCGCAGGTGTTTACCGGGTGGCATCCTGCTGATATCCTGCTGGGTGTCCTACTGGTAATAAGGGGGGGAGGAGGGAGGGAGGTCCTATAGGCACCTCGACCACTCCTTGTTGCCCTCACAGTCCTGGAACACTCGGGGTAGGGCTGGTTCTCGACCCTGGATGACTGGTTAAGGCCGGGTCACTAAATCTCGGGGTCGTTCTTGCTCCTGAAACACTAATTTTCAGACAGGTCGTTTTCACTAAGAATTTCAGAGTTGTCGTTAATCACTGGAACAACTCTGACTCACAGGAGAGTTTAAAGACTAGCTACACAACTAGAGGAATCCTGAACCACTGCACTGAACCTGTTATGTACTTTAAGCATCACAAATAAACACCTTCATGTTATAGGAAGCTTTTTAAGAGACTTTGAAAAATTGTCACTTCATAAATGAGCAAAAAAATTATTGTTAACATACGACTCAAAAAACTTTCAAGTAATTTCACTTTCTTGCACTTGTTGGACACTGCACTAAGTACTTCACAGCCACCGGCCCACACCTGTCACCTGTGGGCCTCACCTGCTAGCTAATTCAAACGGCTGAACACGTTAGTAACAGACCTCATAAGACACTGCCAACCTAATGGCTAGTCAAGAGCTTGTCCATGTCTCTTTCAGAAATTCTACTCGTTGTATTCTAGATTTCTATCATTCGTTACGATTATTTTCTCACCCAAATCTGTCTCTCATATCTTCACAGAATTACTGAAAAGGAAACATATTAATGAGTAACCATATTCAACTAATATTTAAAATCAATATTGCAATTAATTGATAACAGAGATAAGGTAATAGTAGTTTCAAGGATAACGAAGAGAGTAAACTGACTAAAATAGAAGTGTTTACTCCTGCGAGGTGTTATATACCCCCAGTGGCCTATAGTCGAGGCCTTCTGGAGAATTTTATTTTTTATTCTGGAAGAGGCCGTGACATCATTTATAAGACCGTGACTTCATTTATAAGGCCGTGACGTCATTTATAAGGCCGTGACGACATTTATAATAGATCAAACGGAAATTTAGGCTCAATTAAAGTTTTCAGTTGCGAGAAGAGAGGACAGAGAGGGCGAGGAGAGGAGAGAGAGGGTGAGGAGAGGGGAGAGAGGGAGGGCGAGGAGAGGAGAGAGAGAGAGGGCGAGGAGAGGAGAGGGAGGGCGAGGAGAGGAGAGAAAGGGTGAGAAGAGGAGAGAGAAGGCGCAGAGAGGAGAGAGAGGGTGAGGAGAGAGAGGGTGAGTAAGGGAGAGTAAAGGGGAGAGTGAGAGCGAGACGTAAACACTACAAAAAATCCGATATTAATTCTCTTTTAAAATTGTCACACAAAACAAAACTCTTTACTTAAATGGTTGTGGTCTGGAAGTATCCTCTTGAGAGTACTTGTTATGACACTGTCGCTACTGTCCTTTATTTATAGTGACACTGCCGCACCTCCCTCCTTCTTGACAGTACTGTACTTTCTCCCGTTACCACGATCTGTGTCCATATTTTGTCTCCATTATTGGCCAGTGTTACAAAAGGGAACCATACTGGATAACACCCTTCCCACGTGTCTCGGACCACGACTCGAGCCCATGACATAGTTGTGAGGGATACGAATCTTACCGCTGTGTCATTCGTATGTTTTATCTTACTTGTTTTATTTATTTTTTTTTCATTATTCTGCCTTCAACTTTACATCATTTTCCCCCTCCTTCTTCTTCTTCTTCTCTACCTCTGTTATCTGTTTTTCCCAGACTTCCTTTCATCTTCTCGTTGTGTTTTCTTCCCTCTTCTTTTCATCAATTATCTAATCTTTCTTCATTTCTCCCTCCGTTATCTTCTCGCTTTTCTTCTCCCTCGTGTACGTGAGAGACAGAGAAGCGGCAACATTGTGACCCTTCACTTCCTTCCTCCTCACTCTGAAACAAGAAAAAGTCTGGAATTAATATTATGCTGGAAGAGAGAGAGAGAGAGAGAGAGAGAGAGAGAGAGAGAGAGAGAGAGAGAGAGAGAGAGAGAGAGTGGAGGTGTGTGTGTGTTGTGTGACTGGCAATAAAATCGATCATCCCTTCCCTAACTGTATAATATATAGGTGTTCATTCACAACTGGGTGGACTGAGGGTGTCCCAGGCCCTAACCAACTGCACTTAGGACGAGAGGGAAGCGTTGTCTCCCCACTCAGCCACCGCACCCTTACTACTCAGATATAACGACATATTACCTAACAACCCTTGACCTTACACAGCTACACATAACCTAGTTCACACCCCGAGCTTGAATCAACACAACGACACTCTCCCGTCCTCTCGTTTCTTTCCACCTCATCAACAATTTACAAAATGCTTGACCTAACAGGACCCTTGACCTGAGATGAACACCCTTGACCTCTCGTGCCGTTTCTTCTTCATCTTATCAACGTCTTTGCTGAACAACGAACCTGACCTTCTAATCCGATGAGTCACGACCCGATTTGACCTCGTTTGTAGAGTTGTGGTAGGTGGTGGTGGTGGTGGCTGGGGGTGGTGGTGGTGGCGCGTTCCTCCCGCCTGCAATTGTCATTCTTCGGCGCGTCCATTGTGTTGTTGTCTCCTCCCTCAGCCTGGCCTCAAAGACCTCCAGCCACCACCACTACCACCATCACCCTCAGCCACCACCACTACCACCACCACCAGCCACCACCACTACCACCATCACCCACAGCCACTAATATCACCCTCAGCCACCACCACTACCACCACCCTCAGCCACCACCACTACCACCACCACCAGCCACCACCACCACCACCACGCCCAGCCCCCACCGCCGCCACCACCACTCCCAGCCATCATCACTACCACCACCCCCAGCCACCACCACTACCACCACCACCACCACTACCACCACCACCACCACCACCACCACCACTACCACCACCCCCAGCCACCACCACTACCACCACCACCCACAGCCACTACCACCACCCCCAGCCACCACCACCACCACAGTTGTTGATCTGGTTGGCCATACACCTGTCCTCGCTTCACCTGTTTTAGTATCGTCCAAAAATTATATCTGGTGAAAAGTTTATCATGGAGGCAAAATTTTCTCCTTGACTAGTTATACTCCCACGGCAACTGAACACACACACACACACACACACACACACACACACACACACACACACACACACATTTACACGAATTGATTAAATTATGTAAGGTTAAATTAGTATTAAAATTAAGCAAGGTAAAATTTAATTCAATTTAGGTTAAACTGGATATTCGATCAGAATCAGATTACGTTAAGTTGCATTAGACTAGGGTTAGATTAGACTAGGGTTAGATTAGACTAGGATTAGATTAGACTAGGGTTAGATTAGACTTGGGTTAGATTAGACTAGGGTTAGATTAGACTTGGGTTAGATTAGACTAGGGTTAGATTAGATTAAGCTAAACATTACTGCTATTCTGATGTTTGATTCTCCACTACAAAAGGCGGACTAGAACTTGCCTTTAGAGTTAATTAATAAAAAATGTTCTTCAATATTTAGAGAACTAAGCTTACGAGAACATCCATCCATTAAACTGAATTAAGCTGCCAGTATGAAGCTTACAACTGACTGATGAATCACGACGACGAATCATCATCATTTATGACTCGGTGAATCACGAATCATCCTCATTTTGATAATTTAACTCACCGAATCTTAATCCCTAATCAATCACCGACTTTACTAAATCCTGTTAAATTTATTGTTATATAGCGAATGAATCAGACTTAACGAAGATGCTTCAGTGATTCAATCAATTAAATAATTTTCCTGGGGACGGGTTGATGTGATTCACTGAACCATATCAACACAATTGACTGAATCACTTAACGAAACTCCCCAAGTGATTCAGACGATTAAATGAATTTGTGTGTGAGAGAGAGAGAGAGAGAGAGAGAGAGAGAGAGAGAGAGAGAGAGAGAGAGAGAGAGAGAGAGAGAGAGACTTGAACCAATCTTTTTTCTCTCTCTCTCGGGGGCAAATTGACCCACTTACTGATAGCAAAGCCTCGAGTATTACTGCACCAGGGAGTGTGAGGAGGCGAGACAGGCAGACAGACAGGACAGACAGACAGACAGAAACAAGAAGAGAAATAGACAGACATACAGACATACAGATGGAAGGTTGATGGATCGATAGACAGATTCAAAGATATGGATACAACAAATAGACACATACAGACAGATAGACAGACAGGACAGAAAGACAGACAGACGAACGGACAGTCATATTGATGGACAGATAAAGATTGAAATATTTTCTTTATTTCTCGATTAACACCTGAATGGATGAATGGACAGTCGCTCTCACGCACACCTGGACGGACAGAAAAAGGTAGACACACACACACACACACACACACACACACACACACACACACACACACACACACTAAACCCACGAAACAAAATTTTCCCTCAAACTAAGCATAATTTCCTCACCGTATATCTCAGTTACTTCAGGTAGACATAATTCTCCTACAATGGCTATAATTTCCCTGCAGTGAATATAATTTTCCCAAGGTGTGTAAATTATTCCCACGTCCAGACCCGGCAGTTGACTGGAGGAAGGAAACTTGTACTGATGTGAGTCATGTTCCAGTATGTTTTATCAAGACACACCAGGAGTCATCATGTTTCATTCTAGCCCGAGTAACCCTATTTTAATCGGGTTAGGTTAGGTTAGGTTTGGGCACGTTAGGTTAGGTTAGGTTTGGGCACGTTAGGTTAGGTTTACGTTTAGTTTAGGTTACAACAACTACATTAAAATAGCCATATCTTACATCACTACAACCACTATATATCAGCCAAATGGCCTTATACAGAACCCTCACCCATAAAGTTACAACAACGGCACCACCCTGACTCTTACTTAACCCTCAAGAGAGTCTTAAACTAACTGCGTCACTTAATCTTACCAGTTAGTGTTAAAAAAAAAAAGCTTTCACACACAGAAGGGGAAAAAAAGGTATCGTGAACTTTCGCTTTAATGTAGAGAACGCCTGGAAAATACTGTGTGTGTGTGTGTGTGTGTGTGTGTGTGTGTGTGTATGTGTGTGTGTTATGGGATAGTTTCTGCGTGTGTGTTTCCAGGTGTAATAATGGTCACTAATTAAGCACCACAATACACCTATATACACTTGACACACTATACAATAAAACACTATAAAATATAATACACCATCACGAGTAACTATACACAGCAGAATACATCACTATACACACCATCATACAGCACTATACACAAAGAACTGTATTTCCTGAGTTTGAAGTAAATAAACATATCTACTACTCCCCATCCCACACCTTAACCTAACCTAACCTAACCTGACCTGACCTGACCTGACCTAACCTAACCTAACCTGACCTAACCTAACCTAACCTAACCTAACCTAACCTGACCTGACCTAACCTAACCTAACCTAACCTAACCTAACCTGACCTGACCTAACCTAACCTAACCTAACCTGCCTGGTCTTCCTCCTTAACCTGTATATAACAAAACCTTACAGATGAGAGCAGATAAAGGTCATATGTCTCATTAAGTAGACTTGTCCTCTCAACTCTCTCTAGCTACTATCATGAGCTCATCCGTTAGTTATGAGTGAAAGCTGCCACCACCGCCATCGTAGACATCGTCATCTTCTAACACCTGAAGTTCTTCGCCTAAGAGTTGTAGTTGTGTTTCAAAGGAATTTTATTATTATTATTATTATTATTATTATTATTATTATTAACTATTTGTTCATACTTATTATTATTACTAGTAGCAGTAGTAGTAGTAGTAGTAGTAGTAGTTTATTATTATTATTACACCACAGCACATCCCTATACCCAGCACCATACACATCCTCCACACAGAATCCATAACACCCTAGAGAGGCGAGTCAGGTGTGTGTAGCGCCATTAGCAACACAACTGCGAAAAGCTGCCTAATGACAGCCATAAACTGTTTTCTTTTCAAGTTTAAAACAGTGCACCCGGCGCCTCCACTCCCCCACCGCCCACACCCTCCTAAACTGCCGCCAGCTCCTCTCCCTCCTGGCGCCTCCACTTCCCCACCTCCCACACCCTCCTAAACTGCCGCCAGCTCTTCTCCCTCTTGGCGCCCCCACACCCTCCTAAACTGCCGCCAGCTCTCCTCCCTCCTGGCGCCTCCACTCCCCCACCTCCCACACCCTCCTAAACTGCCGCCAGCTCTCCTCCCTCCTGGCGCCTCCACTCCCCCACCTCCCACACCCTCCTAAACTGCCGCCAGCTCTCCTCCCTCCTGGCGCCTCCACTCCCCCACCTCCCACACCCTCCTAAACTGCCGCCAGCTCTCGTTCCTCTTGGCGCCTTCACTCCCCCACCTCCCACACCCTCCTAAACTGCCGCCAGCTCTCCTCCCTCCTGGCGCCTCCACTCCCTCACCTCCCACACCCTCCTAAACTGCCGCCAGCTCTTCTCCCTCCTGGCGCCTCCACTCCCCCACCTCCCACACCCTCCTAAACTGCCGCCAGCTCTCCTCCCTTTTGGCGTCGGATCCTTCAAACTTCACATGGTTAGTTATTCCCGCAAGAGACGTGAGGACACATCTAACTGCTTCACTTTAACCCAGACATGCATTTCTTTCAAGGCCTCCCGCGTTTATACAGGGTCATCAAAAAAGAATACCCAGATTTGAAATTTTAACCATTTAAAATCTGGGGGCATTCTTTTACGATGACCCTGTATATTTTTTTTCCTTGTTTACAATGACATGTTTGAATGGTTCACTTGAGTTATGACACAAAAGAGAATTATCGGCACTACACTTGATCACCTTCACTTCTCCAATTGGAATCGAACCAATGACCCTTAGGACAAGATACGAGTGTTGTATCCACCCGACCTCCGCACCCTGTACCTCTTCAGAATCATAAAACTGTAAACAAAACCGGAAATTTTCTGATCAACTTTTGTAATGTTTAGTCGATCTGGTTGAAAGGGTAAGAACTATAGTCACTTTAACAAACCTTTTCGGGGGACGGACGACTGACGGACGGACGGAGAGGGATAACACTATATGCCCCCTTTTATCTGAGCATCATAACCAAAGTTGAAACGACTCCACTTCCTCGTCTCTATTTCCTCCCCCCCCCCCCTTCCCCCTTCCCCTTACTGCTCCTGTCATTATTCTTTTCCCTTTCCTCCTCCTCCTCTTATCTGACCTCCTGCCCGCCCCCTCCCTTCTTCTCTTCCACTTCTCCCATCGCCCTCAATAGAAGCCTCACCGTTAATGCACTCTCTCTCTCTCTCTCTCTCTCTCTCTCTCTCTCTCTCTCTCTCTCTCTCTCTCTCTCCCTCTCACCACCTACACGTACCATACTAAATCCTCCGTCCCAATAATACTTCCAAATGTCTACATAATACTATCACACACACACACACACACACACACACACACACACACACACACACACACACACCTCTAGCAACAGCAGAAACAGCATCAGAACAGCAGATATAACAGCAGAGATAACAGCAGCGATAACATCCACCACCATCGCCTGCAGGAACACCATAACCTGAGGAGGAAAGCGATAGCTGCTACAGTAAGAGGTAACAACACGTGCAAAAAGAAGACAAACAGTGGAAGCGGAAGTGCCACACTACAGCAGCAGGAGCAGTAACAGGAGCAGTAACAGGAGCAGTAGCAGGAGCAGTAACAGGAGCAGTAGCAGGAGCAGTAACAGGACCAGTAGCAGGAGCAGTAGCAAGAGCAGTAACAGGAACAGCAACAGGAACAGGAACAGTAAAAGGAACAGTGGCGACTGCAGAATCAACAAAGACAACAATAAGGAGAGTCAAAGCACCAGGAACAGCAACAAGGAAGTAACATTGTACTGGCAGGAACAGGAACAGCAGGGAGGTGAAGCTGTAGCAGACAGTAGTAACAGCAGAAGCAGAACCAGCAGCAGCCAGACCCAGGCGGCCTCAATGAGACCTCGTTAAAGGGGACAGAGCCTGGAAGCCTGGAACGGTATGGCGCCTCCAGCAACCCGCGACTCCACCGCCACCACCACCACCATCACCACCATCCTCCACCACTATCATCATTATTGCCCACTACCACCACCATTACCACTACCACCCCACCACCACCACCACCACCATCACCACCATCCTCCACCACTATCATCATTATTGCCCACTACCACCACCATTACCACTACCACCCCACCACCACCACCCCCATCACCACCAATCGACCAAGATTTTGTGGTGAGGTTGGCTACTGTACCTCCCTCCTCAGTCCAGGAAAGTTTACATATGTGAGAAGGTTGTTTACGTGAAGTTGTCAGGTTATATGAGGCCATGTGACGTTCTAGAGGCACCGGGGAAGGGTTTTACAAAGGTATTCTCTGCCTCAAGGATGGTGGTGGTGTTGGTGGTGGTGGTGTTGGCGATGGTGGTGGTGGTGGTGGTGGTGTTGGTGGTGGTGGTGTTGGCGATGGTGGTGGTGGTGGTGGTGTTTTTGTTGGTGTTGTTGTTGGTGTTGTTGTATTTGTTGTTGTTGTCTGCTGGTGAAACATATATTATGCTTGGACACGCTGCGGTATTCCGGGATAAAGTCAGGAAGTTTTAAAAAGATATTGAAGCTACAGAAGGAAATTTTAAGGTTCCAATAATATGTTGAAGTTATAGATGCTGAAGAACTAGTTAGAACTTTTATACGGTTCCTAAAAATAGATCAAATCAAGAACTTTTATACAGGTCCTAAAATAAATTAAGTTTCAACGATTAAAAAGGTCCAGGAAGATTGCCATAACGTTCTAAAAAAAAATGGGTTAATGGCCACGGAAACGCCTAAGGGATTTCAGAAACAGCCACGAATTTCCATAAAAAAAATATTGTGTTTCCTGAAGAGTCATGCAAGTTCCTGGAGGAGGTTTAAAAAAGGTTTCCTGCTAGCGACTCGGGAGTACAAGAGCGTGTTCTCCAGCTCAGATATAGTGGTAGTGTCTGTGTAGCGACTTAATGGCTTTAAGAGTTATTATCGTACGTTAATGGTTAGGTTAGGTTCATGGTTAGGTTAGGTTATGTTAATGGAAGTTTGACAGGTTAAGATTAAATTGTGTAGATTTTTAGAAGAAAATAAAATAATTCTCTCACTTTTTTTATACATTATTCTTACATTACGACCACGAAAAGGTTTCTTAAATATCCTCTCTATTATATATATGAAGTTGGTATAGTGAGTAATGTTATGAATGTTGGAAATGAATGTTGAATGTAAAGGACCTGATACTGTGTGAGCCAGACGTGTAGGAGATGATGTATGAACCGATCACTCGTCCAGGAGGAAAAACTCAGCTACGATAATGGGATTTTCTTGTGTGTGTGTGTGTATGTGTGTGTGTGTGTGTGTGTGTGTGTGTGTGTGTGTGTGTGTGTGCGCGTGTATATGTGTGTGTGTGTCGACCGTGATGTTTCCCCCTTTCCTCTACCACCACACACTACCACCACCACACATCATGGCCACCACACATCATGGCCACCACATATCATGGCCACCACATTTCATGGCCATATTATGAATTAATTACACTATGTTACCATCACCATACTTCACACCTCCACCACCACACTTAACACACTATAACACCATACTTCACACCACACCCCAACATCTCATCGAACTACCACGCATCACACAACCATACCACACTACTACCACGCCACACCACCTCTGTACCACACCATTACAGTAACCTGCATCATAGCATCTTCAGCAGTGCAAGGGAAGGAGGGAGGGAGGGAAAGGAGGATGGGAGAGAGAAAGAGGAAGCAAGGGAGGGAGGAAGCATCTGCGAGGGAAGGAGAGAGAGAAGGAGGGAGGGAGGGAAAGAGGGGAGGATGGAGGAAAGGAAGAAAGGAAGGAAGATAAGGCTAGGTAGATTTATGGTGGATGAAGGTGGCGGTGAGAGATATACTGTACTTCCATAACAGCTTCACTAGCGAGGGAGGTGTCGGACCCCACCCCTGAGAATATAAGACTCCGCCTGGCTACATCACTTATCATACCGATATTAACTTACCCAGCAGCACCTCTTCATACTATGAGCACCACTCAATTATTAAAATTACTGGTGGTCCAAAATGAAGCCCAGAGATTCGTCACAGGTGAAAGATACCCCTTCTCCAGAACCACAGCCGAGATACATAGAGACCTGAGAATAAAACCCATCAACCAGCAGCTGCACACCCTGGTCAGCAGAGTCTGGCAAAAGATAGAACGATCAGAGCAAGAACTCCTTCCAAGACTCCCACCAGACAACGACGACAACCATACATGGTTCCCAAAGAGTTATCAAATCTCAAAAGGCCCATTACCACCCTCAATCTATACGGCCAGGCAATAGACAACCTCCCTAGACCAGCATCCGCCAGTAGGGTCGTCGGAATATGAAATAAGGCCCTCTAGACACCCATGTATGGGATATGGTAGGATGTCTAGTGCCTGTACCGACAGACAATAACTAACCCATAACACAACCCTAACACTATTATCTTAGCTAACCCACAGCTAGGTCAGCCCGCCCTTTCCTACCTCCTCCTAAATTTCTTCAATTTCCGAACTATAACTTCCTTTCCCCACCTCCAATCTTCTTTCACCCATCCTTTCTCTACACAAAATACCCACCTGGTTCATCGTTAAGTGTGTCCCTCCATAAATATAGAAGGAATTATAGACCGATGCTCGAAGGGGATTATCGCTTTCGTTGTGTGTGTGTGTGTGTGTGTGTGTGTGTGTGTGCGTAAGGCATCCACCAGTATGTCTGGCACCCCCATAACACAAACCACCACCACGCATGTCCTTCCTTCACACCATTAGCCAGAGTAAACAGACGCCTTTACTGACTGCAGTCTTAACCACTGTGTGTATGTTATTCAAGTAGGATGAGAGTGACGTCTTCAAGGGTCTAAGGTCGTCTGGTGCTCTGAGTCAACAACAGGGCGTGATAACAATACCGTCTTAACTCCAAAGAAAAACAGGAGAATCTTTCAATAACAGATGTAGATGGTTGTGGTCACTGTCGCCATTATCCTTCAAAAAATTAACTGATATACGTACCCGGAACCTAACCTAACCTAACTAGCGGTTTTAGTATGAAAATTACGATCAGGTTCGGGGTTTCGGATCCGGCTATTAAAAGTTCAGGGGTTCGTATCCGGGTATTAAGGATTCAGGGGGTTCGGGTCAGAGTATTAAAGGTTCAGGGGTTCGGATCCGGGTATTAATCTACACCGCACTTTAACATTACTAATCCCAGGAAGATACTAACGGCCCCCTAGAATAAAACCCTGTGTGACGTAGACATCTGACAGAGGACACAACACAACACAACCTCGACGTGTTTACCTGGAGGTTCCCCACTACCTGTTCCTCGTAAGCTGCACTTCAAGTTATAACTCAGGTGTCACACTACCGACGCCTTGTATACTGTACTACCACCCAACACCCACCCACCTCCTTGTCTTCGCAGTCCTCCTTCTCTTCCCCTTCATTTTTCTTCCTTTGCTTCTCCTCTTCCTCCTTCTCCTTCCCTTCTTCTTCTTCTCCTTCTCAACCTTCTCTTTTTTTTATTCTCTTTCTACTACTTCTCCTCTTCCTTCTTCTGCTTTTCCTCTTCCTTCTTCTTCTCCTCCTCCTCCTCCTCCTGCTCCTCTTCCTGACGCTGCAGTAAACTTGACAAAGCCTCACGCGGGAGGGGAAAAAATATATAAGGAAATCTCCCACATCTTTCACTACAGGGCAACAAGGCCAAGGAAAACAACAAGAAACTTAGTCTGAACACACACACACACACACACACACACACACACACACGCACACACACACGCACACACGAGGCACAGGTGACGACAAAATCCCTTCCTCTCAACACCACAGTATAGAGAGTCTTAAAAAACAGAAGCTACTTAGGGTCACCAGAGCCTCACGAAGCACCAAAGCCTCACGAAGCACCAGAGCCTCACGAAGCACCAGAGCCTCACGATGCACCAAAGCCTCACGAAGCACCAGAGCCTCACGAAGCACCAAGAGCCTCACAAAGCACCAGAGTCTGAGAGGTGAGGAAGACAGAGGTGCTCCAGTAGACTGACACTCCACGCTACACCATTTTCCAGATTTTCTCCCGAGAATTTTAAATTATTGGATGGAGCTGAAGGGTGACCAGGACACTCACCGCTAGCAGCGTTTGTTCTTGTTGGAGGATACACACACACAGACACACACACACACACACACACACACACACACACGACCATCATTCTCAGAGCTTCGTATGTTAAATTTCCCTCGTAACTGAAGCTACAAACACACTTCAAAATGGACGGATTTAAAATAGTAGTGACAACAACAACAAAAAAGTGCAAAATGGCGTCAAATTCTTACTTAGACTATACTTATGAGACGTGAGTTCCTCCTTCACTCCCTCTTCCTCCTCCTCACCTCTCTCTCCTCAACATTCAGGGAAGGGGGAAGGAGGGGAGGAGGAAGGAGGAAGATGAGAAGGAAAGGAGGCATGGAGGAAGGAATATGAGAAAGGAAAGAAAATTAGGGAAGGAATGGGGAAGGGAGGAGAGGAGGGAGGACGAGGAAGGTAAGAAAGGGGGGGGGAGGAAATTGGAATGAAAAGAAAGGAGGGGAGAAAGAGGGTGAAGGAGAGAAGGATATAAGGAAGGAGCGAGACAAACAGCAAGATGAGAAACCAGAAGGGTGGTGGAGGAGGAGGCGTGTGGTGGAGGAGGAGGCATGTGGTGGAGGAGGAGGCGTGTGATGGAGGAGGAGGCGTGTGGTGGAGGAGGAGGCGTGTGATGGAGGAGGAGGCGTGTGGTGAAGGGAGAGGCGTGTGGTGGAGGGAGAGGCGTGTGGTAGAGGAGAAGGCGAGTGGTGGAGGAGAAGGCGTGTGGTGGAGGAGGAGGTGTGTGGTGGAGGAGAAGGCATGCGGTGGAGGAGGAGGTGTGTGGTGGAGGAGGAGGAGGCGTGTGGTGGAGGAGAAGGCGAGTGGTGGAGGAGGAGGTGTGTGGTGGAGGAGGAGGCATGTGGTGGAGGAGGAGGCGTGTGATGGAGGAGGAGGCGTGTGGTGAAGGGAGAGGCGTGTGGTGGAGGGAGAGGCGTGTGGTAGAGGAGAAGGCGAGTGGTGGAGGAGAAGGCGTGTGGTGGAGGAGGAGGTGTGTGGTGGAGGAGAAGGCATGCGGTGGAGGAGGAGGTGTGTGGTGGAGGAGGAGGAGGCGTGTGGTGGAGGAGAAGGCGAGTGGTGGAGGAGGAGGTGTGTGGTGGAGGAGAAGGCATGTGGTGGAGGAGGAGGCGTGTGATGGAGGAGGAGGCGTGTGGTGAAGGGAGAGGCGTGTGGTGGAGGGAGAGGCGTGTGGTAGAGGAGAAGGCGAGTGGTGGAGGAGAAGGTGTGTGGTGGACGAGGCGGAGGTGTGGTGGAGGGAGAGGCGTGTGGTGGAGGAGGAGGTGTGTGGTGGAGGAGAAGGCGTGTGGTGGAGGAGGAGGTGTGTGGTGGAGGAGAAGGCATGCGGTGGAGGAGGAGGTGTGTGGTGGAGGAGGAGGAGGCGTGTGGTGGAGGAGAAGGCATGTGGTGGAGGAGGCGTGTGATGGAGGAGGAGGCGAGTGGTGGAGGAGGAGGTGTGTGGTGGAGGAGAAGGCGTGTGGTGGAGGAGGAGGTGTGTGGTGGAGGAGAAGGCATGCGGTGGAGGAGGAGGTGTGTGGTGGAGGAGAAGGCGAGTGGTGGAGGAGGAGGCGTGTGGTGGAGGAGATGGCGTGTGGTGGAGGAGGAGGCGTGTGGTGGAGGAGAAGGCGAGTGGTGGAGGAGGAGGTGTGTGGTGGAGGAGAAGGCATGTGGTGGAGGAGGAGGTGTGTGGTGGACGAGGCGGCGTGTGGTGGAGGGAGAGGCGTGTGGTGGAGGAGAAGGCGAGTGGTGGAGGAGGAGGTGTGTGGTGGAGGAGAAGGCATGTGGTGGAGGAGGAGGCGTGTGATGGAGGAGGAGGCGTGTGGTGGAGGGAGAGGCGTGTGGTGAAGAAGGCGGCGTGTGGTGGAGGCGGCGTGTGGTGGAGGAGGCGGGTAGAATGCATTACGCTGGTCCAACAAGAATCTTGATGATTGCTCCCGTGTACACAGTCTGGGTACTAAACTGTGTACACGGGAGCGATATCTCATTATTATTACGTTCAAGCAAGTCCCTAGACACGGAAATTGTAAACACAAGTATTACCACATAAACTTAATTGCTCGAACGTACACAAAGTATATAAATATATATATATATATATATATATATATTATATATATATATATATATATATATATATATATATATATATAAGCGAAGCACACACACACACACACGCACACACACTTCTCTCACAGCTAAATACGAGTGGCCGGGCCCCCCCCCCCCCCCCCCAGGTGTCGGGCCAAAATAGAGTCCAAATTACACCGCTACTCTACCGTGACGAGATTCCTCCTCACACCAAATTAACGAATCACATAAAAACTTGCGAATCTCTGAGGCTCACGGAGACACTCGGACCGTAACATCACAATAGCGTCTGCTCAATGGGCTGTCAATTCTCCGTCACGTCACAAAACACCACCAGCACGGGCATTGGATCTCCATTCTGATTGGTGGACGCACATCAACTAGAGATATGACTGGCTGTGGTGTGAGGGTGGGATTCATAGTGGCGCGTGACAGGTGTAAGGGAGGGATTATATTATTCCACAGCGACGCCAGCCAAGTCGTGTTGTGCTGGTGCCAACACACAGGGAGGGAAAAAATTAATATACCAGGTGACGAACCCGACGCTGCTGCCTGTACTGTGTGGGTACGGCGGTGTGTGTGGGTGTGTGGGTACAGTGGTGTCTGTGGGTACAGAGGTATATGTGTGTGTGTGTGTGAGGGTGGGGGTGTTACAGGTTGTTGTACAGTTTAATTCTCTCACACACACACACACACACACACACACACACACACACACATCTTAATATTGCCGAATTTAAACAAATTTCTGGCCTATAATAATACTGGCTGCAGGGCGTTTATTTATTATTGTTTTTATTTTAATGGTAAATCTACGTCTCTAATGTCTTTTGGAGTCTATATATTTATTTATTTTTTCAAGTACCAACAACACCCGCAAAAAATGTTGGAACAGGATGAACCTTTAATAGTGGGAGGTTCACCACACTCCTGCACCTTCAGTTTGGCGTGTCAGTGTTGTGGTCTCAGGCTGAGTGGGAGGAGCGTGTCCGGCCTTAAGAATCATCGGTCACCAACACTTTATCATCGCCTCCTCCACAGACAACACTTCCTGTAGTAATGTTAAATTTAGCTGAAGGTCAAATTTACAACAGCCAGTTATTGGTAGGAAGGGAAGCACTAGACTCAGTTGAAGATCACAGAAAAGATTCATTGTTGAAGCAAAAGCTGTCATGGCGTCACGTCTGGGTTGTAAGAACATCCGGTAACAAGCTTGGCGACACACGGACCAACAGTCAGGATAACCGGAACATTACTCGCTTGAGGAGTAATAAGGTCAAATATCAACCGGGCCGGATAAGTGGCTTTATACGAGCCGAAGTTGGCCGACTACCAGAGGTTTCCGGTGACCCAGCACAAGCAACCCCCCCGTCACCCCACCCCCCTCAGGTCACCGTGGGTTAGTGACCTTCACGCCTCAGTACACAATGGCCATGAAGGCAGACCGGAAGAAAGGGTGTGAGATGCAGGAGGCTGAGAGAGAGAAGGAACACTCAAGGGGAAGGAGAGGAGAGAAGGAGGAAATAGGAAGGAGAGGAGAGAAGGAGAGGAGAGAAGGAGGAAATGGGAAGGAGAGAAGAGAAGAAGGAGGAAATGGGAGGAAAAGAGAGAGGTAGGAAATGGGAAGGAGAGGAGAGGAGAGAAAGACAAATGAGGCCTCGTTCTAATACTCCAATTCCTACTGGACCCTAAATTAACTTTAATCCTAATGGTTATGTAAGGTTAAGTAAGGTTAGGTTAGGTTAAGTTAGGTTTAGAAATTAAAAGTTAAGTTAAGTTAGGTTCGGATAAGACAACATAGATTAGGCTTGGAAAGGGTTAGGTTTGATTAATAGCAAGTTTAGATTAAATTAGATCAGGTTAAACTGGAGCCTATTAGGAATGAAGCCTATTTGATCAGTCACCAATTACCAACGCATAAAAAGTCCAATTCCGTTTTTAACTCCAGATGACAGTTTAGGCTCGAGCAAGGATCATAAACCACTCTGGAAAATTAGTTGATGTCCATGTCAAGGTGAGAGCATTCCCTTACCTTAATGAGTGTGTGTGTGTGTGTGTGTTGCAGGAGGGGATACGAGCCTAACTGATGGACAACTCTCATACACACCATTCATAAACGCATCTAACAAGTCCATGTACAGTAAGTTAAACCCACACAAATAAACCCAACCAAACTATTCTATTGTCCTAATTTTAATGGAAAGAGAAAACCTAACTTATTAATTTTAGAGACTATGGGTGTCCCCGGGAGAGCTGGGTGCCGTGAGTCAAACACACCTAACTGACCAATCACCGCCCGCAAAAGAAGCAATGGAGGGTAGTGTCAGCCAATGAGGCGGCAAGGAGATTATTTGGGCTGACCCCTAGTTGATTCATGCTGACATAAGCTGACGTGAGTTGACTTCAATTTTACCTGAGTTGATTTGATCTTACGTGAGTAAATCTTACACTGACCCAAGTTGACTTACAGTTGGCCTACACCGTTCCTTAGGTGACCTAGTTGAACCTAATTTGACCTAGTTGGACCTTACGTGACCTACGTAAACCATGCTTAACCTAGATTAATTTAACATAACTTAGATGAACTTCACGTGACCTATTTGAACTTTAGATGACCTAAGAAAATCCTTTGTTGACCTACACTGGCCAGAGTTGACCTTTAGCTGACCCGAGGACAGCAAGAGGGGGTGAGGGTGGGGTGGTGGAGGTTTGTCTTTGCGAGAGGGTCATGAGGTGTGGGAGAAGTCATTAACGCCTTTAGAAGACCTTTAACTTACGGGCCATAACATCAGTTCCACCTGAGTGAACTGCCGGGATGGGAGGCACGGCTGGTGTTCCTGTTCTTCTCTACAGCCATAGTCTACCTCTTTCTAATGCCTAATATGGCTAACAGAGTCTTGTTCTGAGCCATAGTCTACACCTTTCGTCCTTTAGTTTAGCTCACCAAACTGCCCAATTCACCCTTACCAATCCCGATTCAACCTCGCCTAACTTAACCTAACTCATCTCAATTTAACCTAACCTAACCCAAATCTAACTTGCCCATTTTAACCCAACTAAACCTAACATCATTTCAACCCAACAAAACCCAACCCAACCCAATCGTTACCCCGTGTGACCTGACCTTCAATAGAGGAACACATTTCACATGCATTAGAATCTCATCTCGGTCGGGACTGAGACAAATGACCGGTATACTGTATAGCCAACTCCCGGATAATGACCACATCATGGTAATATTCAGCCGTAAGTCACAACCGGGAATTGCCTGCCAATCCTCCCGTTTCCAAATGACTGAATTCTCAAAAGTTAGTAGGTTAAGATTTTTGTTTTCAGTCCATCTCATCTCGTTGGCTCTCTTGGGTTACGACACAAAGATGACTTCTGAAACTATAGTGACGGTGATTTTTGAGTCTCGACAAAAGAAGTGAGATCAAATCCAATTGGTTATCTAAAGTTATGACATAGTTGAAATTACACCAAGACTCTACCTTAACCAGAAGAATTACACTGAGACTCTACCTTAACCAGGCGAACTACACTGAGACTCTACCTTAACCAGAAGAATTACACTAAGACTCTACTTAACCAGGCGAACTACACTGAGACTCTACCTTAATCAGGTGAACTACACTGAGACTCTACCTTAACCAGAAGAATTACACTGAGATTCTACTTTAATCAGACGTAATTTCTTGTCTCCATTCAAGAAACTAAAACCAATAATAAGGCCCAGCTAATACACAATAATGGTGACGGGATTATACAGAGACTCGACCGTAGAGACAGTAATAAAAGACGTTCACTTAGTCCAAGTTGTGGGAAAGAATTGAAGTCATCAGGGTAATGGCTGATCTCCCTCCCTCCTTCCCTTCCTTCCTCCCCCTCTCCCTTCCTCCCCCTCTCACTTCTTCCCCCTCCTCCTCTCATCCTACTTCCCCTCTCCCCCTCCCCTTCCTCTTCTTTCCCATCCTTCCCCCATCTCCCCTTCTCATCCCCCCTTCCTCTCCCCTCCCATCCCCCCCCTTACTCTTCCTTCCCCTTCCCCTTCCCCTCTCCCCCTCCTCTTCCTAACCCCTCCCCCTCCCTTCCCCTCCCCCTCCTCCCCCCGCCTCAGACAGTAATCGATAAGGCTCATTAAGTGTGTGTTAAGAAGAAGTTATGTCGTAAGTTTGATTACAATTCTTACGAGAAAACTTTCATTACTGTACGGAAACTATTTATCGATGGACGGGCGGACGGACAGATGAGCGGACAGGCAGACAGACACAATACATGATAATATATGATGGGAAATCCACAATATTTTTGAGAAACCAAGATGGTGTCCAAATTACATTAAGACTCGACCTGTAACCAAACGTAATCTCTTTAAACCAGAATTACGAGAAAAATAAATAACGTAATTTCATCTGAGAGTCTGGGAGAGAGAGAGAGAGAGAGAGAGAGAGAGAGAGAGAGAGAGAGAGAGAGAGAGAGAGAGGGGGGGTTAGGGAGGTTAGGGAGGAGGTTGGGGAGGTTAGGGAGGGGAGGTTAGGGGGGGCAGAGTCGGGAGAAGAATAGCTGATAAGGACTGATAAACTGTGATTGGTCTAGGAGTTGTGTTGTGGGCGGAAGAGAGAGAGAGAATGGTTCCTCGGCCTCCCTCTGGTATAGCCCGACACACACACACACGCTGGAAACGCTCCATTGATTACACCTTCAATCATTTTTTTTTATCTGCACATTTCCGTGTATGTGTGTGTGTGTGTGTGTGTGTGTGTGTGTATATTTTCCACCCTCAGTTTCTTCCCATATTTATATTTAATTCTCCTTAATAACAAACCCTCTTCCTCTATTTCCTGAATCACTTCCATTATACAATACCCAATAACCGAAACAAGTCACACACACACACACACACACACACACACACACACACACACGCACCATTCCCGCCCGCCACAGACTATTAAAAACCTCTCCACAATGCAAATAATTCCACCGTGACACTAAAATTGGATACCCTTTGTAATTCTGAAATCGTAATGGGATCCGAATGCGCTAAAACACCGTAAAAACTGTCGTAAGTATTGAGATATCTCGTAGATCTTCCGTCATCTGTCGATAAAACCTTGCTCACTCTTTTGCATATACGATCCACGATTCTTCATTAAGTCAACAAATGACCCTTATTAGGTGGTGATTTAGCCGCAGGGTGAAGGGTGGCGCTGGTGGTGGTCCGGAGGCCTGATGTTTAAAAAAAATGAAACTTACGCTGAATATTTCTCGTAAATGTCAAAAAATTCACAAATGCGTCTTACTAATTGACTTAAGTTAAAACACAAAAATTACGCCCAAAAATTTTCTTAAAGTTAGGATCACGTGAAGATTAGACACTCCAGCTCATTTCACCTGATTCAATTATCCTAACGCTACCTGGGGGGTTAGGTTAGGTTAGCGTTGAGGTTAGGTTAGGTTAAGGTGTTTAATTACCAGGTGAAATAATCTGGGGTGGCTAATCTTCACGTGATCCTAAAATTATAATAATATTCTAATTATGAGATACTTTAACTTAGCATTAGTTAGGAGACAAAATCAAGATTGAGTTTTAGTATAATATATGATGTTATTTTTACACATAGTTAAGGGTGAGTCTCATTAATTTAGGTAAATTCTCAGTATAATTAAGGTAAATTCTCAGTATAATTAAGGTAGATTCTCATTAATTTGCATGGAGTCTCAGTATAATTAAGGTAGAGTTTCATTAATTAAGGTAAATTCTCAGTGTAATTAAGGTTGGGTCTCATTAATTAAGGTAAAGTATCAATATAATTAAGGTAAGTTTCAGACATAACATCTGTATTTCAGCATCAGCCAACTAACCAATCCAGTGCTACACCATCACGAAACAAATACTAAAGACCACCAGCCAGAGAGACCCATCATAACCCACGACACTCGAGAGATTCCCACGTTGAATATTTCCACTTAAGAAACGCATCAAATTATGGTAGATCCAATTCAATTCCAGACACATTTTGGGAACCATTTTCGCATCACAGCTTAAAGTAGGTCAGTCGTACGCGTCCTGGCCTTGTACTCAAAGTGAACCCGGATATAATGTGTGTTCTTTCATGTTTATGTATACAAACTTTAACGTGGTGAGCCTTCGAGAGAGCCATAAGTGGGTTTGGTGCGTTCTGGGGTGTTTATGATAAGAGTAAAATCGAACTTAATAATAATAATAATAATAATAATAATAATAATACTAACAATATTATTATTATTATTATTATTATTATTATTATTATTATTATTATTATTATTCTGTCACAAATTCCTCCTGTGTTTTATTCTGCAACTTGTGTCATATTTTGTTGGATGTCGTCTATCTCTGGCCAAAAAAAAGAGAAGGAAGAGAAGAGAAGAGAAGAGAAGAGAGGCAAAAATATATAAGAGCCAAGCCATAATATCCCATGAGACCCAAGTGAGAAGCGGCAGAGGTGAAGAATTGTTGTCTGAATATCCAGAAAAAAAAGTTAAAATGTTGACTATGTTGTCGCTACCAGCCTCACGTTACCCGGTATAAGGTAAGCAAGGAAGACTCAAACTGTAGTGTATATTATTACTGTAGCTTCGTAAATTTTGGGAGGAACTGAACGTATATTGTGAGCTGAATAAATCTCTTTCCCATAAGGCGTTAACTTGACATATTTACGATTCGTATATATTTTTTTTACATAATGTCATACTGCAACTCAAAAGACCATTACCATATCAGAGAACCACGGAGACTCTATCGTTACTGTAGTCTAAATGAACCAATCAGATACCTTCTCCCCGCTTTAACTACAGGAGGAAATCTACGGGAGGAACCTTTGAGAATCACGGTAAGGTCAACACCCCACCCCACTTGACAAAGCTTAATGATCGCGACCCAGGGACCAGCCACTCCCTCTTGTCCTATGTCTTCATTAAGGCAGGGAGAGAAATAGGGGTAGAGGGAGGGTGAGGAGGGGTAGGAGAGGGAGGAGGAGAGGGAGGAGGGGTAGGAGAGGGAGGAGGAGAGGGAGGAGAGGGAGCAGGGTTATAGTGTGAGGTATGGGAATAGGAGGAGGGAGATGGGGAGGGGAGAAAGATTAAGTGGAACAGGAGCGAAGAGAAGAATTATGTGGAGGAGGAGGGGGAAGAAGATGAACTGATGTGGAGGAGGGGAGAGGAGGAGGCCTAGATCATTATATATGCTCGGGTTTATTGCCGACGGTCCCGCTGATAAATAGCCCGCCATCTCCTTGAAAAATTTTCCTTTTTCAAATGTGATCCACCAACCACTGTAGCCATTATTCTCCTGTGTGGGCGTGTGGTGGTGGTGGTGGTGGTGGTGGTGTGGCGGTGGTGTGGTGGTGGTGTGGTAGTGGTGTGAAGGTGGTGGTGGTGGTAGTGGTGATGATAGTGGTGGTGTGGCTGTAGTGTGAAGGTGGTGGTGGTGGTGGTGGTGTACTTATAAATAAATAAATAAAATAACAAACAGAAAACATAAAGTAAAATAAATAAACATGACACGAAGGAATCCCGATAACAAGACGCACTAACAATGGCAAACGAGAAGGGTGAAAATATCGCAATGGTAAAGGATCCTCGTCAACACTGGTGGAGGAAGGCGGCAGTAAATATCCGGTTATCAGAGTGATGTAGTCGTCTCTCTCGCCACACAATTCCTCTGCCTCCACCAGAAACGGAAATAGCTATCAGATACCGATTTCAGTGAAGGTTCCCGGGAAATGGTAAAGGAATAATTTGTGTTCTCCGAGTCGATGTTTACTTCACCGCTGAGAGTGATGTGGTATTGAACAGACAGACAGACAGACAGACATACAGACAGACAGACAGACAGACAGACAGACACAAATACTAGTGCTCACGAGTTCACTGCTACTTTATGTCCGACTCACAAAGCAGGCCTATAGGACCACCCCTGTGCCTCCTCATAGCGGATCTTCAAGAACGCTGAACAAATTCCCAGTTTTTCTCCCCCGTTCATCCCAACTCCCGAGAGAACAAGCGGTGAACATAACACGGTTTTATGATACTGTTTCTCCTGCACCAAAACTTCAGCGATTATTTCCGACCAACACACAGCACTTCTGATTCTTTCTCTCCTGATTAAAGCCTGGAGTAAATGTCCCAGAAGGTTAATACACCTATTTAGATTTTCAAATGCTTCTCGAGACAGACCCAAGACTTCATTTTATCTTTTCCACTTGAATTAAACCTTAAGAATATCACAAGACAATAACCTAATCCATTAAAGTAAAACCAACAGACGAACACAAAACCTTTCTATCTTGTCCTCTGGTTTAACCCATAAACCCATAAACCAACCCACAAGTTTATCATTTTGCCCAACACAAGGTTCCTGGATAAGCTGCTTGATAAGACAAAACAGTTTATCTTCCTTCAGGTAAAGCCCCAAGGAAAACCCACTCAGAAAACATAAAACAATTCATTAGTGTTGTAACGTGAAACTCCTGAAGCGACCCCTGCACTCCGGGTAGACAAGGGGAGGTTCACATTAACAAATTCTCTACGTTAATCTTATCCCCTAACTTGTACAAAGTGAATGAATCAAGTTAAGGCAAAGTCTTAATTGTATTTTGATGGCCATTTAGAACAGTCACATGCGTCCCATCATCAACGGTTATGAGGAAAACTTCTAGTCTACGAAGCTTCAATAATCTGACTCAAAACAAAGCACCAAAAGTAAACCTTCCTATGAAAAAAAAAATCCGGTTTTAATATTTTCTTTCCTGAAAATATAATCTTTTTTCTCCCAGGAGAGCCTCGAGAGGGGACGGGACCCTTCCAACAACACAACACACTTTTACATGTATTGTCCACTTGACGGCAGCTTCTATATGACTGCTCTTTCTCTCTCCTCTCCCCTCTATCTCCCCTGCCATCTCTCTCTCCCTCACCTGTCTCTCTCTTCCCCCAT
Source organism: Homarus gammarus (assembly GCA_958450375.1). Classification (NCBI taxonomy): domain Eukaryota; kingdom Metazoa; phylum Arthropoda; class Malacostraca; order Decapoda; family Nephropidae; genus Homarus; species Homarus gammarus. The sequence continues at coordinate 3,072,494 of CAUDMG010002277.1, read as the reverse complement.
CTCTCCCTGTCTCTCATGCATCAAAAGGGAAGCCAGGTCTCTGTTCCCTGGTCAGCCCCGCCTGGGAGTCACCCACTGGAACAAGGAAGAGAAAAAGTTGTCTAGGAGGGAGGAGGAGGGGGGGGGGGGGGGGTTCTCGTCTTCCCGGAGCAAAATTGTGTTAGCGTCCCACCGAGCCTCGCGAGGGTGTCTCCAGCGTGAGCCAGACAAGATGAGAGTCTTACTGTATACTGTACATGATAAGTATTTTCTTAGGCTCACAAATACTGTTTTATTGTGACTGAATTTTATAGCAGAATTTGTTTATTGTCATTATTATTATTATTATTATTATTATTATTATTATTATTATTATTATTATTATTATTATTCATTTATTATTATTATTATTCATGCGTAAAAAGAAGATTCTTATTAATTTTCACCATTATTCTCCACTCAAATATTTTTCTTATTCTATAATATGAAGCAAGAAGATAAATTCATGTTGTTGACTCTGGTCTACACACTAACGAGCTTCTTGACGTCTGTATCTCGATGTGTAAGTGTGCCATGGAAGAGTACAAGAAACAGTAATATACCAGAGGTGGTCCTTCATCACTGGTGGGTAGAGGAGGAGGAGGTGGGTGTAGGAGGAGAAGGAGGTGGGTGGAGGAGGAGGAGGATGTGGGTGGAAGAGGAGAAGGAGGAGGAGGATGTGGGTGGAGGAGGAGGAGGTGGGTGGAGGAGGAGAAGGTGGGTGTAGGAGAAGGAGGAGGCACCAACCCCACACAACATAAAGGTGGCTCTGACCTAACAAAGCGTCCTCCATACACACCACACCACACCACACCAACCTTTCTGTTCGTGTGTCTGACCTAGAGCTTGGATTCTCATAAGTTTGTCCATTATATTTGGCTCGTAAAGGCAAACGTAAAAACACAACTAACTAACCAAGTAAAGCACAAAATTAACGTCTCTTGCTCCCAGATATAGGCAGAAAATTAACGCAGAGAATCTTTGTGAATCAGGACCCAGACATGTTTTGTTTAGTTTTTCTTCAGGACAAACTGGGACCCAACAACCCACAGCGAGCTTCTTTCACCAACCACCATCCTGGGATTAAACAACCCTGTCTTCCTAACGTGACGTGGAATTTAGAAGATCTGGTTGATTTGTTTCTTTACTTAGTTAGGGTCCTTGATCTGTCCTCTCACCTAGTCTAGAATTTATGCTATGTTCCTATGTTATGGTTCAATTTAACATAGCAGGTTTGATATTTCTGTTCGACCCTTGGTAGTCTAGCCCCACTTACTTGGTAGTCTGAACCCTTGTTTTTGGTAGTACAATACAACCCTGATATTGGTAGCCTAACCCTCCTTATTGGTAGCACAGTCCTAGCCACTGGTAGCCTGGCCTCAGTAAAAAAAAAAAAAGATGTATCGAACTAACCTACTCGTAAATTCTCCAGCTGTCCCTCCACACACTGCCTCTTCCCAGTCTCTCCTCACACCCTCGTCGCCCTCCCCCACGCTCCTCTTTTTTCCGCAACTCTACATTTATCTATATTTTTTCCTCTCCTCCTCCCTGCCTCTCATCAAGACCATCACTGTATCGTCTCTCTCCCCACTACCTCTCTCTCTCACACAGGTTCTTTGCTACTCCTTCCCTGGTGAGTAGACTCAAGTGTTTACCAGAGACAATTTAAGGCCGAAAATTTGATGAGTTGAGTAATTTTTATCAGTGTGAGTAACTTTCTGATGAGCCACCTGGACACACGATGAGCCACCTTGACACACGATGAGCCACCTGGACACCTGAGAGCCACCTACCCTACCTTCAAAACAAAACCCTATCTGAATCCAAATACGAGTCCAGGTTCTGAAAATAGAACATCCATAGTGGGTATTATCAGTGAATTGTGTACAAGAGTGAACACGGGACACACACACACACACACACACACACACACACACACTGTATCTCTAGCCTTAAAGAGGAACAACACACGACAACACTGCGCACTTTATATTCCTAGACGTGACACTCATACATCACCTGGTGCAACGTGGAGACACCTTAAATAACCTATCCTGCTATACAGTTGTGGGAAGGTATAGCAAGACACAGAGCAACAAAGTGTGCTAAAGGGTGGATAGAGAGATGTTGTAGAGCCCTCCCCCCCCCACCCCGCCCCCCTCTACCTGGGTTATTACGGCCGGCCTCAGGTGCACACCCCGAGAAAACACACCAATTAGCCTCACACACAACACTTTACCTTAATGACGCTGTTACCTCCAGCTACCGTGCTAGGGAGGTAGAGGTAGGTGGTGGGGGGGGGGAGATGGTGGCTGGGGGATACAACAGTAAGGAGAAGATGAGGCGATACAAGGATGGATAAGGTTAAGGCCAAGGATAAGACGTATGGGTAAGGAACACATCTCTAGGATTATAAGACAACGTGACCTTTGGCCACAAAAAAAAAAATATTGGTCAGTAATCTTGTTCGAGGGCTAAACCAAGGCACCAGTGATTCAAGTCCCAGTAAACAGTCCAATAATGGGTCCAAATTTCTCTATAAAGGAGTTAAAAATATATAAACTCAATAATTATTTACGTCAGTGTTTAAAGCCTACACCAAAGTGAACCTTCAAATGTAGTTTTGCTTTAGGATACTACTGATAAGACCTTCAATAACTTCCTTCCCATTATACTCTGAAAACACTCATTAAATTGCTGTTAATAAATCTACGAAAATTTAGTGTCTTTATCGTCAATTTACCGGAGATGGAAAAAGTAATAAGTCATATATATTCACCGTTCAAATGAGAGTTTTCTACCAAGGTATCCGAATCTTTTTTTGAGTTATGTTCTGTAAACGACACTCGGACGGCCTGACAGATGGACAGACTGATAGAACCATTTCTATATCCCTCGTAGTCGTTCAGCGAGGGATAAAAAAATTGGCGGTGTGTAAATATCCCTAAAATTTGTCCGTCAAGAATCTGTGTGTTGACACCATGTTGGCCGGGGGAGAAGGACTCAAGAGTTATGGTTCATAAGTCAACTTTAAGGAGAATGTGCTGAAAAGCTTCCGTTTTCAGCGGTGGCTGGCGACAGGCTGCCAACGAAGGGTTATGAAGGCGCACGTTAGGGCTCCAGACACTTGAGTGGAAAGTCTTGCCTCATGTTTACATTCACTCAGCTCGAGCCACACACACCTCACCACAGCAAACACACACTCACACATCTCACCACACACACACACACCTCACCACACACACACACTAGCCTGTCACTTCCACCGTTCTCCTGGTATAATAAATAATGGCTCCAGGCTGGCACCCGCTATCCTGTGAAGACCTGCCCATAACTGAATAAAGTTAGTAAACCTTAAGATCCTCCCGAACAGCTGCTGGTCGCCTGAGGGAGATCTATACACGTTGATAAAATATATTCATGAAAACCCACAACACAAACTCACTAACCTAACCCCACCACCAACGACAACAACAATAATATTAACAAATATAATAATAATAAAAAAAAAATAATAATAATAATAATAATAAAATAATAATAATAAAAATAACAACCATAATAATGAAACAAACACAGGTACAGACTTCTCCTCAGGTCATAGTAAAATACACCTTGATGGTTCACAGGGAAAGAGAGGAGGTTGTTCTTAAAGAGATGTCATAACTCCTACACGATGGTTCATGAGAATACAGAGTGACCTTAAAACTTTACATGACGATGCTTCCTCAACATAACCATTGAGTAAACTACCCAACAAGTTTATATTAAAAAGAGTAATATAAAACAAGCGACCTCTAATTGATCAAGGTTAATAATGTCAAGTAAAGGAGGAATATAACTAATTAACTAAAGGGTTTACCTAATTAAGTACTTACATAATAGCCCTTTAACACCCTGATACTGTCGCCACCTCTCACGCCCTGATACTGTCGCCACCCCTCACACCCTGATGCTGTCGCCACCCCTCACATCCTGATACTGTCGCCACCCCTCACACCCTGATACTGTCGCCACCCCTCACGCCCTGATACTGTCGCCACCCCTCACGCCCTGATACTGTCGCCACCCCTCACGCCCTGATACTGTCGCCACCCCTCACGCCCTGATGCTGTCGCCACCTCTCACGCCCTGATACTGTCGCCACCCCTCACGCCCTGATACTGTCGCCACCCCTCACACCCTGATACTGTCGCCACCCCTCACACCCTGATGCTGTCGCCACCCCTCACATCCTGATACTGTCGCCACCCCTCACACCCTGATACTGTCGCCACCCCTCACACCCTGATACTGTCGCCACCCCTCACACCCTGATGCTGTCGCCACCCCTCACACCCTGATACTGTCGCCACCCCTCACACCCTGATACTGTCGCCACCCCTCACACCCTGATACTGTCGCCACCCCTCACACCCTGATACTGTCGCCACCCCTCACACCCTGATACTGTCACCACCCCTCATACCCTGATACTGTCGCCACCTCATGATTATTATTACTTGGAGGGATAACTGTGTGTGTGTGTGTGTGTGTGTGTGTGTGTGTGTGTGTGTCTGCCTGTCTGCCTGTCGTCTCATCAACAAGAACAAAACACTATACACAGCACAATACAAGGTCTCGGCCACCATAAAACATACCATCTCTCTCTATACATAACCCATCCCTCACATAACCCATCCCTTACATAACCCATCCCTCACATAACCCAGCCCTCACATAACCCATCCCTCACATAACCCATCCCTCACATAACACCATCCCTCACATAACCCATCCCTCACATAACCCATCCCTCACATAACCCAGCCCTCACATAACCATTCATCTGCTAGTCTGTATGTAAATAAGGATCACCCACCAATGTATATCACCCAGTCTACATGTATACTCCTACCCCGTGTATGGAAATAAATGTATTAATATTCATGGTATGGGGAGGCGGGGGGGGGGGGGGGGGGGGAGATGGGTGTATTAATCTCACAGGCTTCAGTATGTAAAGTCTCTGTATAATACACCCTGAATATTGTGTATTTTTTCAGGGTGTCGTCAGGTCAATGTTCCTCCTATTATACATGTGAGGGTACTTCACTCTTGACTGTCCATATGTCGTCATAATTACTCTGAGACTCTACCATAACTTGAAGGGGGTAGGTTAGGTTAGGTTAGGTTAGGAGACTGAGCTAGAAGTTGTTGACGGAAGACATCAGCTAATGACAGAAGCTTACCCCCCCCTACACACTTATTCATCACAATCATCATCATCATCCTATTCTTCCTCTTCCTCCTCCTCTTCCTCCTCCTCCTCTTCCTCCTCCTCTTCCTCCTCCTCTTTATTTCCGTCTTCCTTTCCACCTTCACGACTTTGTCTCTAACCGGTTATCTCTATGTCTCGTTATCACTCTCTCCCTCTCCCTTTCCTGTTTTTCTCCGTCATTTCTCCTCTTCCTTTCTTTCTTACCCCTCATCTCTATATCTTTTATCCCTCTCTTTACCTCTCTTCCGGAACACTCATTCACCATCACTCTTTCCTCTCCCTCTCCTCTTCTATTCCTCTCAGTCCTCCTCCTCCTCCTCTTTCCTCTCAGTCCAAATCACATCCATTATTATTCTTCCTAAATTACGTTTAAATTAAGCACACAATTTTACTAACCAAGGATATATGGTACCTTCAAATATAGGTTGGATGGAGCAATAGGGGTTGGATGTAAACGGGACTACCCAGTATAGGACAATAGGCCCGCTGCAGTTTCCTCCATTCTTATGTTCTTTTAACACAGGTATTCTTATTCAATTTGTAAACACGTTTTTTTTTTTACATATTTGGTCCTGTTTCGTTCCTTCACTACACCCACCTAACCTAACCTAACCTAACCTAACCTAGACTAGCCTTACCTGACCTAACCTAGACTAGCCTTACCTGACCTAACCTAGACTAGCCTTACCTGACCTAACCTAGACTAGCCTGACCTGACCATACATTACCTTACTCAAAACAGTCAGGCAAGTTATATTTTTCATCGTCTGTTTTCAACTACACTACACTACACTACACCACACTACACCACACACTACACTACACTACACTACACCACACTACACCACACTACACTACCCGTCTCATGCATGGGTTATCTTCCTCATGTATTTTCAACTAACTTAAACGTTTTATTGAAGGAGGAAGAATAGGTGAGGCGTGAGGAAGGAGGAGGACACACACACACACACACACACACACACACACACACACATGAAAGTATGATACGGTGATACATCTACCTGTCAACACCTTCCATGCATCACTAATGAGAATCTGATATATTGGCACATTACCTGTCACTACCTGTCATATATCACACACCGTTATAGACAACCTGACATATTTACCTCTCCGTTACTAAATTACTCTACAATTGAAAAAAAATAATATATATAGTATAAAATTTGATATAAGTTGTACTGTAAATTGGCTTCACAGTATATGGTCCATGACTGTAAAATGACTATAGTCTGGTCACCAACGGCGATCAAATATCCTGGCGAGCTAGCCGAAATATTGGAAGGCTGGGGCCCGGTTGGTCACCTTTATTTTAGACCAGACTTTGGATTGTAGCTATACCTTGAACTGTACGAGTATTAAATTATCTGATGTTTGCCATTAATTAGATATGTAACCTAACTACAAACGGAATACTATGAAAATGGCGCGAACTTCCTAAATATTCCAGAGACTAGAGCGCCGTTTTTCACGCACACGGGGAAGATAACTCGTGAACGGTAAGCTGGCCGGATAACCTCGATGCTGCCCACGTATTAGTTTATGTTCTATGAATCATGAATACAAATTTTCAACTTACCGGGAGAAAGCAGTTCCCGGCAAGATATGCATGAAAAAAATATCTGCGGATGACTCGAAATGTGTAGTTCCTCTTCCTCTCCTTCTTCCTCTTTCTCCCCATACTCCTCCTCCCCTCTCCATATCCTCTAACTTCTCCTCCCCTCCATATCCTATTCTTCCTCCTCCTTATCTTTCCCCTCCTCATTCTCACATCCTTTTCTCCTTCTTTCTTCTCTTCTCTTTTTCCCCCATACGCCTTCTCCTGTTCCTCAAAGGGTTATAACTTAAACCATCATCATCAAAGGGTTAAATGAAGTGAAAAAATATCAACTTGCACACCTTTAAGAACTTGGTTATGTTGGCAATAATATAAGCGTGAAATACAAGAAGCGCGCGTCCTACTTCCTGTGATCCTGGACTCAAATTCTGGCTCTAAAAATCATGTGGTTTTGGTTATATACCCAAGTTCTCAAAGATAAAATTCAATTTGGATCCGAATTCCAGTCAGGATCCTGAAAATATGACGTCCTAGCCAGGGGGGAGGAAGGAAAGGGAAGGGGGGAGAGGGAAAAGGGAGGGAGAGGGGTGAGGTGAGAAGGGAGGGATGACGGAGAGGGTGGTAAGAGTGAGGGGTGGAGGGAGATGGGAGAGGTGGAGGAATGGAAGGACAGGGAAGTGTGGGGTGAGAGAGAGAGAGAGATGGGAGGAGTGTTGGTAGACGCGGCCGTCACCTGAGGGAGAGCCCCAGCCAGGTTGGTAGTGCCGCCTCCCGTCCCCACACCACATCTGTCTCACCTTCTCCTGGGACCTCCTACTGCCTCCTACCTCCCGCTACCTCCTCTCTCTCCTTTCCCCATGAGTGTGCCTCTGCCATTTATCCATGTGTGTGTGTCTCTGCCATTTCTCCATGTGTGTGTGTACCTCTGCCATTTATCCGTGTGTGTGTACCTCCTTGGCCTTTCTCTGTAGCACGATGATCGCTAAAACACGGACCATTAATTATTTACCTGCGTGTAAAATGGCCATCGTCCTAATTATTGAAACTGACCGATTACAAGTCAGGTCCTGTAAGGTAAATGTCGGTCTGTACCCCCTGATTCTCTCCCCTCACGCCTTCCCTCCCCTTCTCCCCTCACACCTTCACTTCCCCTCTCCCATCACCCCTTCCCTTTCCTTCCTCCTTCCATCTTCCCCACTTCCTCGTATCCTCCTCCTCCTCCTCCTCCTCCCCCCGTCATCATACTCCTCCCGCTCCTCCTCCCCCGGGGTCTTGATTAGTCCAAAAGCCAATATGGACAATTTGGCAGCGGGCCCACCTGGCTGTCAGTCCCGGGGCCACACAGAACCATGTATCATTTCATTGTTACTTCACCCACACTTTTCTGTCTTGTGCTGTAAGGTGGTGCTGCTGTGGTGGTGCTGCTGCTGTGGTGCTGTTACTGTTACTACTACAACGACTGCTGTTATTGCTGTCATTAATGGTGGTGGTGGTGGTGGTACTGTTCCTCTTGCCTTTCCCTCAACCACTTCTACTGTTGCTGTTCCGTGCCATGGCCTTTATCCCTACCGTTACTTCTACTTTTGTTACTGAAGTTAAATGCTGTTTCTTCGCTCGTTGGTAACACACACACGCACACAAGCACACGCACACACACAATTTCCTACCACCCAGAGGAGCCAATATTTGTTGAGTTCTCCTCCTCATTCTCTCCGTCATCTTTACAGCCTTTGATCTGGTGGTGGCGGACATTCTTCATCATTCTCCTTCAGATCATTCATTCCTTTACCTCGCTCATCCTTTACTTTTTATTTCCCATATTCTCTTCTATTTTTCCTTTCATTTTTTCTCGTTTCTCTTTTCTTTCCTTTTTTCCCTCAGTTCTCCTTCTTTATTTTCTTCTTATCAGTCTCTCTTTTTCCCCCTCCCATTCCTTCTTACTTTTCTTTCCCATTCACCCTCCCCTGTTCCTTCTCATCACCACCTCTCTTTTCCTCCTAATGTTTTCTACCCAGTTCTGCCGTCTTTATTCTCTCCCATTTACCCTTTCCTCTTCCCATCTCCACTCTCTATTCCATCTCCAACTACCTTCCCTCTCTTTCCCTCCTCATCTCATCTCCACCTCTCCATCTAGTCTCCCCTCCCCACCCCATCTTTCTTCCCATCTATGTATTTTCCCCCTCTCTATCTCCCCCTCCCACTGTCATTCGCACTTCCTTCCTGCCTCTCTGTCACGTAGCCTTCCCACACACACACACACACACACACACACACACACACACACACACACACACACACACACTATTTTACATAATACTTCCATCAACAAAAACAGATCACTGATTATAAATTTCCTCAATGGTACAACTTGTGAACTAAAATAAATGTTATCCACCAGTTACTTAGAAATTAACGAGTGAAAATGATGTAATTTATTCGACTCATTAGCAAAAGTAATTACTCGGATTATAACTCTTTAACCCCCGGAGTCTTGATCAGCAGCGTGTGTAGTGGGGTTAGGTTAGGTTAGGCTAGGTTAGGTTAGGTTAGGTTAGGTTAGGTCGTCAGAATTTGTGGGTGAGAAAAAATTACTATTACCCCTATTACTATCATTATGACACCACAACCACCATAACCACCACTACCACTACCATCACCACCAATACAGCACCACAACAACTACAACTACTGACAACATCACTACCACCACCAACAATACACTACAACTACCATCATTATAACCACCACTACCACACCACTGCCACCACCGACCAACAACACACACACACACACACATGCACACACACAGGAACCGTTACACACAAGTTCTCACTAGTAGAGTAAATTTACCCAATCCAATCCCTTATTTAAATTCCAAGTCCCACACACCCCAACCATATAGGCCTAACAGTCAACACTTGGCCATGTAAAAAAAAATGACATTAGTGGGATTTTTCTTATTTTCATCCTCTTTTGGAGTCGCCTTAGTGGGGGACAATTTAAAGGGAAAGTACAGCATATAACTTGTGTTTAATGCGCGTTCTCTCTCTCTCTCTCTCTCTCAGGCCACCTCACCAATAACCTTCTCTCCCACACAAACTAGATGAATCGCCGTTCTCTATGGCGACTTATCGGGCCTTTATACGTTCAGGGCCACCAGGGTTAAGTTCAGGGCCACAACAAAGTCCGAGGACTAAATATATCCATCTACCAAATTTGATTAAAATCCATTGTTGCTTTTTCGTTTTATCATGTTTACACCTTTCGGACGGACTGAAGGACGGGTGAACAGAGGGATGGATGGATGGACAGAGGGATGGGTGGATGGATAGAGGGATGGCTGGATGGATAGAGGGATGGCTGGATGGATAGACAGGTTCTATTCCCAAATCCCCCTCTGGTGGTGATGAGGGACAACAAGGGACCTTCCTCTCCCTAAGAACATGATACGTACCTCTGCAACATCACGGTCATCGGGGCGTGGAAACTCACGTTACGGATTCGGAGGCCAGAATTTTAATTTTAGCAACTCGAGGAAGAGACCTGCCACCTAAAAATCAGTAATTGGGGCCGGCACAGTCCAAGTAGTTGGCCCGCGCCACGCCGACGGCGCCACCAAACACTGTGTGCAGACGGCGTGTGCTGTTTATGGTGCTCTAGCCTTCCGCTCCACACACAGGCAGTGCTCACTTATTCTTCCCCAGTCGCCATGTGTAGTGTAAGTCAAGACAAGTAAATAAATGCATAAATAAATAAATAAATAAATAAACAAGTAAATATATAACTAAATAAATAAACAAGTAAATAAATAAATAAATAAATATGAAGTAAAATCTACTCGTAAATAAAGAAATAAATGACAATCAATTCTAAATTAATCACAAAATAAAATGCAGGTAGACACAGGTATGTTAGGAGAGCACAGGACAAATTTTCTTCCGATATCATTAAGTAACAACAGCAGCAGCCACAGGTACTTAAACTGCAGGGATTTAAGAGCGGGTCAAATAGATCACACCTTCTCCCCCGACTTCTCGTCTCTCCCCCAGCCTCTCCTCCCCAGTTACCCCTTCTCCCTCTGCCACTCCCCCCAGCACCCCGACAACGCAGCCTTCAGTATTGGTAAATCATAAAACATTATTATTGTTGTCACGAGTAAGAGCTGTACAGAACTGGTGGAGGCGGGCATGGCGCCATTTGGCAGAATCCACGCGCGTAAGGCATGACGTGTGCTGATTGGTCCTTATCCGACATGACGTGTGCTGATTGGTTCATATCCACCGTGATGTGTGCTGATTGGTCCTCGTCTACATGTGTTATTGCTCCCTCCGCTTCCCTCATTCGCACACATAACACAGCTATCTAACCTAACATTATGTGACCCCCTTACCTAACCTATCCTTAACCTAAACCTAAAATAGCCTTCACCACACCATCATCACTACATCACAATCACTACCACCACCACCACACCACCTCCACACTACCACACCACCACCTCTCTGTCCACACCATCAACGCGGGCCTGCACTCAGCATCTTCACCATCACTATTGGCTCTGAACTGCTGGCGATATTGAATAGTCAGAATGTCATATTTCACCAGGTGTTCGGGGTACAGGGAGCGACTTACTTAGTGTCCAGGGATAGAGGATAGGAGGGCCAGGATAGGGAAAAGGTGGACCGTGGAGGAGGGCCAGGATAGGGGAAAGGTGGACCGTGGAGGAGGGCCAGGCTAGAGGATAGATGGACAGTGGAGGAAGGTCCAGGCGAGGCGGGCCATGTTGACGTCTGCAGTTTGAGATTTGAGAATGGTATTTCACTGTCCAGTTTTGCATGTGAAAAAAAAAATTGCTTTACCATACGAAATATTTTCTTCCTTCATATTTCCTTCAGTCTGCTATCATTTGCTTCATACTGTCATTATTTCTTTCATTCTGCTATCATCAATTCATTCATTCCTTCTGCCATCATTTCCTTCAGCACAGTTGATCTTCGTGTGAGCTTCAGTTGTGGGTCGTGGGGGGGGGGGGAGGGGGTTGAGGGTGATTTTAAGCCAGGTGTATTGATCTGTGTGTGTGTGTGTGTGTGTGTGTGTGTGTCCGACGTCCACTGTCCCTGCCAGCCTCACTCTTGACCCCTGAGTGCATCCTCCAAGTGCATCCTTCCACAGGGATGCGAGTACATCCTCCTAACCAGCAGCAAGTCCATCCTCGCCACAATCTCACCACACCCTCACCACACCCTTACCTCACCCTCACCACACCCTCACCACATTCTCATCATACCCACACCACACCCCCACCACATTCTCACCATACTCACACCACACCCCCACCACATTCTTAATTGATAGAACTGACTGTTAATGTTATAGAAATATTAATTAGTATTTAAATATATATATATAATTATACGGATATAGTGTTATATTAGACTTTTTTTAACAGTTATTAATAAAAGAATCAACCATACCTGTTTACTGTTGACTGATAATGTTAAATATTTATATAGGAAGTAAAAGAATATTTTTAACTAATCACAATTCGACTAAACATCTCCCAGTACATTTTTCAGACACCAGGTTACGTTAGGTTAGGTTAGGTTTTAGTCAATAATTCTCATGAAGCCAGCAGTCCAGTGGCTGTTACCGAGAGAAAAAGGTCAATTTATTCATTCACTCACCTCAACTCTCGCCATATTCACGGTCAGATTTTTTCTCAATTTGGGAATTTTATCTTTCAGTTTATGGTCGATTTTCGTCTTTTTTTTTTTTACCTTTTTTTGCATAGAAGTTCCCGGATGATAACCAGAATCCTCGCCAAACTTCCACAAGATTTTCCCCAAATTCCAGTGGAAATATATTTGGTTTTGGAGAGAGAATGATACGAGCAATATTTCTCTCTGAATGATTCCTTAAGAGACATAAAGTGGTAGAGATAATCTTTTTTTTTTAACATCGAGAAAAACAGATGAGTAGTTACCGTGTACATTAACACACTCGGATGTTAACAACGGGTATCTAATCAAGGTAGTCCAAGGTTCGATTCCCGATGTGTTGTTGATGAAGACTGAGTTCATTACCCTCTCACTCCCTTGTTATATTTCCCCAAGACACAACAGTAAACAAAGATTTATATATTATCTAAGAAACTTCACTATGTAGAGTCTTGCCTCACCCATGTAGAGTCTTTCCTCACCCATGTAGAGTCTTTCCTCACCCATGTAGAGTCTTTCCTCACCTATGTAGAGTCTTTCCTCACCTCTACCCTAAGGAATAATAAACGATGAAGTGAACGAAAGAGAAAATGAAAGAGAATCAAATTAAACGAGGGAATGAGAAAATGAATGAAAAAGGGGACGCTGTCAGACGAAGATAAAAGAGATATGTTGATATACAGAGGAAAAGTTGAGTCGACGTTGTAACCTGGATATAAATCATAGACCCGGGAGACAGAAGGAGGAAACAAAAATAAGGAGACGGAGAAATGAGAGAAGGGTGTGGTAGAGAGAGAGAGAGAGAGAGAGAGAGAGAGAGAGAGAGAGAGAGAGAGAGAGAGTGTGTGTGACTGAAGTGGATGATAGGAGAAAGAGGGAAAGACCAAGAAGATGATAAAAGGAAGAGGGTAAAAGAAATACTGCTAATGAAGGAGATGAACAGACAGGAAGCAGCGGTGTGCGAGGTGTGAGCTGAGGGCGTTCTATCGGCTGGCTTCCATGGAATTTTCTCCCGACATGCTCTAGTTTTCCCCGCCAAGCTTAAACATTTCCCCACCACGTTTAAATTTTCTCCCGTGATAACTTGGAAAAAATTCTGTCTATTTATTTCTTTATCTTCCAATTTAGTTCAGACTCGATAACTCAGAATCATCAACATCGATCTCCTAACACGCACATACACACACACACACACACACACACACACACAGGTCGCCACACATATACAGTACCTCGCCTGACCTGTGATGTGCATTCTGCCTCACATCCCCAACAAGTAGTTATCCTGGGCAGCTCTGGGGACGTGACCAACTAGGAGGAGACTAAGTAGGAGTTAAGGGTTATTTCCTTAGAGCAATTAACCTGTTCGTTGGTAGAAAGGTCCATCCATGTAGGTGTACAAAGTAGTGGGTCAAAAGGTTAAAATGATGCAGATTATAGAGCAAAATTAGAGGTCAAAGGTCAAGTCAGGTTTCGATCTTTGTGAGTAAGGATGCTTTCACACTGAGGACGGAACGAACATATCGAAAGGCAAGTTGTCCGAACGAGTGAGTCAAGTTAACAACACATATCTCACATTATATTCGAATCATATTTAATCCGAATCTTTCTAATGTTATCCTAGAGTTAAGACAGTTTTCCTCTCCCCAGAAAGACATTAAGTTGTGTAACAGGTAATTAGCTAAGGTGAATCAATCATAACACTCACCGCGGCGTCACATACAGTCTGTGTCAGGATAATGTGAGTCAGCTATCATGCTATAAACTGACCCATGGCCTCAGCTGTAAGGTTCGAGTTAACAGATACATAGACAACCTAACCTAACCTAACCTAACCAAACCTAACCTAACCAAACCTAACCTAACCTAACCTAACCTAACCAAACCAGTCAAAACTAACTAAAGTAGAAAATAACCTCGATATTTCGCGACAGACTCCTTGACCGGCGATACAACCATGACCTTGACCTCTGACCCAACGACACCGAAACCAAATAGCGAACTTTCTCTCCCTTGTGGCCAGGAAGTTATGCAATATCAAGTTCATCGGTACATGGAAACTTAAATTACAGTTGAGAAAACTAGAATGTTAACAGACAAACACCACAACCACACCGAACCACGCCACAACCACACCACACCACGCCACACCACATCACGCCACACCCCACCACACCATGCCACACCACATCACACCACACCACGCCATACCACACCACGTCACACCACCACACATCACACCACACCACGTCACACCACGTCACGCCACACCACGTTTCACCACACCACACTAAATAATAATGGCTGCCCCTCGTGTAATGAGGATGGCCGGCCCAACGACCACCTAGGCGTGAATTTGTTTAAGGTGTAGAAGCTGCCGCCAACACAACAACCACACCTTAAGGTAACGAGCTGCATGACCCAGTGTCAAGGAATAGTCCGAGAAAACCGGACAACTCGCTAACTGCACTGGCTAACCATTACCAGGGAACACGATCCGCAAATCTATTAACATCCAGGTCCCCAATTACTGCTGGGTAGAGGAAAATGGCGTAAAGAAACTTGCCCATAGTTTCACCCAGCCCGGGGAATGAACCCGGGTCTGCTCGCTTCCAAGGCGAGCATGCTGACCATTACACCACAGGTCACCACACCGCACAACAATACGCTCAGCTCTACACATCCTCAACACACAGTAGGAAGGAAGACAAGTATGCACCCAGCCACACAAACATTGATGCCAGAAAATGTTTATTTTTTTTTCAAAAGTTTGGAAAGTTTGAAGCCTCACGCCCCTGCTGAGGTTTACTACTATGGCCGTCCGTCACCACCACCACCACCCCACCCAGGCAGGACACAAGTGAGAGTTTAATTTCCATCGCCAGAAATTTTTGGTGATTGCTAGTGAGGATTACATGTATGAACCCCCCTCTTCCACACACACACAACGAACGGTACACATTTAAACACATTCATATGTGTCTTACTCACATCACAAACACCCAGACACAAACACAAACACCCAGATATAAACACACACACACACACACAAACACATTCATAAACAAACTAGCGCATACTCAACAAGGTCATTATCCCCCCAGCAGGGTGAACTGTACCCCAACCAGCCACTGTGAATATATTTCCCACCGTCTTAGAGGCAGTGGTTCTCCTTCCGTCTAATACAGCCTCTGCTTCTCACTCACTCTGTCCCGGATCCTCAAAAGTTAGTACGTTAATATTTTTTTTTAATTGGAAAAAAAAAAGTGTCTAGGTACAGTAGAGTCTCAGTGTAATTTTAGCGCCATTCAGCCACTCTCCTCATATCTACAGAAAGTATTCAGTTAAAGTCGAGTCTTGGTGTAATTTCGACGTCATTTTGCCGACTTCCGGGTCTCGTCTCAACTCAGTCACTTCCTCACGCTCTCAAATCCTCAGTTACGAGAGGAAAAAAATATATGACGTAGGAACCTTTCAGTGATGTGCAGGCTCAGTGTGTGAGTTTGTTATGGGCGGCGTTGCGGCTCACGGTATTATGTATTCCGAGCTGGACAAATTGTGACCGTCTCCCCCCCCCCCCCCCCCCAACGCCGTCTACGATCCTAAGCGGTCTCTCAGGCTATTACCGCTTCTCCCTATTTAGTGTTTTTGTTTTGTTTGTGTTATGTTTTTGTTTTCAGTCACACTATTATTGTTGTGGCTCACGGTTGCTAAGATGTCTAGTGAGAGAAGGTGAGAGAAGGTTATTGTTTTTAGTAAGTTGTGGTATTATTTATCAGGGGTTCTGTGTGTGGAATAGTACACACACACACACACACACACACACACACACATTAGAGCTTTTTTTTTTAAGTATAATAGATTGAATGTCAAACTCGGTGTATTTCAAAACACACTAGGGTTGGTACTGTACCTCATTCAAGTGCAGTCACGCTATTTAAACTCTAACCCAACCTAACCCATCTTGTTAAACCAAAACAAACCCAACCCGAACAAAAACAAACACAAATTAACCAAACCCGGATTTAGTTTCAGGTTCCAGTTCACGGGTTCGTACATTAGTTTGATACTGGAACAAATAACTCGAAAAAAATTCAATAAATTAACTATTACCTGCGTCAACAGCTCTATGATAGCCTTTCTTGACAGACTGTTTAACCATATGACCCACAACGAGGATTTAGACACTACTACCAGCCCATTGTAACCCACGGCCTCCACACCATCGCTGTGTTAGTAAGGAGACCGTGGGTTACACTATCTTTGTCACCTTTGCTCAGTGACATTAAATAAACCTTGAGGCGCTGACCACACTGTAAGTGATGACGGATAAATTACATGTGTGTGTGTGTGTGTGTGTCTGTGTGTGTGTGTGTGTGTAAAGAAACAGTTCAGTGAGTAAATGAAGACATAATTTGCAGTATGAGACGAAGGAAAATGAGAGAGAGAGAGAGAGAGAGAGAGAGAGAGAGAGAGAGACGAGACAGACAGACAGACACAGAGATAAAGATAAAGAGAAAGAGAGAGAGAGAGCGCGCGTGGGAGTGCAGGAGCCTCAGCAAGGTGGCCAGGAAAAGGAGCCTCGAAACATCAGTGAAGTCGAGAGCGCATGCGCGAGGTATCCTTCACTGTCTCACCACCACCAGCTACCTTCCACAACCTCATGACTATCTCCTTCTCTCTACCACCCAATGTCTCCTATATCTCCGTCAGGTTCTCCTCTTTCCCCAGGAGAGACGGGAAGGCAGAGAGTAGGAGGACGAAGAGAAGAGAGAAAGAGAAAGTGCTCGGGTGAGGATGGTCGTCTAGCGAGAGGTGGCAGCCCCAGCCACCCAGCCAGCTGGCACAGGTCAATACTTATGATCTCACCGTTGAGGAAAACTGGTACTTTAAAGTTACCGCTTAGTGGTGCCCCTTGTGGTACTGCTGCCCCTAGTGGTGCCCCTTGTGGTGCCCCTTGTGGTACTACTGCCCCTAGTGGTGCCCCTTGTGGTACTACTGCCCCTAGTGGTGCCCCTTGTGGTACTACTGCCCCTAGTGGTGCCCCTTGTGGTACTGCTGCCCCTAGTGGTGCCCCTTGTGGTACTGCTGCCCCTAGTGGTGCCCCTTGTGGTACTGCTGCCCCTAGTGGTGCCCCTTGTGGTACTACTGCCCCTAGTGGTGCCCCTTGTGGTACTACTGCCCCTAGTGGTGCCCCTTGTGGTACTGCTGCCCCTAGTGGTGCCCCTTGTGGTACTACTGCCCCTAGTGGTGCCCCTTGTGGTACTACTGCCCCTAGTGGTGCCCCTTGTGGTACTACTGCCCCTAGTGGTGCCCCTTGTGGTACTGCTGCCCCTAGTGGTGCCCCTTGTGGTACTACTGCCCCTAGTGGTGCCCCTTGTGGTACTACTGCCCCTAGTGGTGCCCCTTGTGGTAATGCTGACCCTACTGCTGCCCCTTGTGGTACTGCTGCCTCTAGTGATGCCCCTAGTGGTGCCCCTTGTGGTACTGCTGCCTCTAGTGATGCCCCTTGTGGTACTGCTGCCTCTAGTGATGCCCCTTGTGGTGCCCCTAGTGGTGCCCCTAGTGGTGCCTCTTGTGGTACTGCTGCCCCTAGTGGTGCCCCTTGTAATGCTATTAGTGGTGCCCCTTGTGGTGCCCCTAATGGTGCCCCTTGTAATGCTCCTAGTGGTGCCCCTTGTGGTACTGCTGCCCTTGTGGTACTACTGCCCTTATTAGTACCTTACTATTGTTCCTTGATGTTGTATAAATGTCATTGATGAGGTACACCTGTTAGGGAGGAGAGAGAGAGAGAGAGAGAGAGAGAGAGAGAGCACAGTGAACAAGATATACCGCCGTGTTATATGACTGTAGCTGTACCGTCAGTAGTGGTCATAGCTGTAGCTGTAGTTCCTAGCTGTGTCGGACTTACTTTAGCTCTGATGTAGATATTACCTGTAGCTGGATTTATGAATCACCTTAAGATTAGACACCCCAGCTTGTTTCATGTGATGATTAAACATAGCATTACTTAACCTAACCTAACGTAACCTGACCTGACCTGACCTGACACCTTACCTGACCTGACCTAACCTAACCTAACGCCTCCAGGTAGTATTTGGATGTTAATTAACCAGGTAAAATAAACTGAGGTTCCAAAACTTCAGGTGATCAGAATCTGTGTGAGTGACTGGCTCGCTATGACTGTAGATATAACAATGCTCACCTGACTTCATTGGTGACTGTGGTACCAATTAACTGGCTCTATAACTATAGCTTTAGAACTCTGGCTAACTGGCTTTACCTGTAACTGTGATAATGACTGAGTGTAGAGACTTGACTGATTTTACCTGTGTTTCTATATGGTATTGTGGCTGACCGAAGATAGATGTGATTAGGGCGTGGTTACAGGACAGGAAACAGCGAGTGAGCATAAACGGCACTAAGTCCCATTGGAGCAACGTCACAAGTGGAGTTCCCCAAGGCTCAGTACTTGGACCATTATTATTTATTATATACATAAACGACATAGATATCGGCATAGACAGCAACATAAGTAAATTTGCTGATGACACTAAAATAGGACGTGTTATTAAATCTGACAAGGACTCCGCAAAACTACAGGAAGATCTAAACAAATTTTTCGAATGGTCTGAAAAATGGCAGATGAAATTCAACGTGGACAAATGTAAAGTATTCAGTATAGGAGATGTAAACAGGGAAACCAGATACCAGATGAACAACGATGCCATAGAGAAATCCGACTGCGAGAGAGATTTAGGAGTAATGATAAGTTGGAACCTTAAGCCAAGTAAACAATGTGTTTTTGCTCGTAACAAGGCTAATAAAGTACTTGGGTTCATACAAAGGAGTGTTAGTTATAAGACTAGCGAGGTCATCCTAAAACTGTATCTTGCTCTTGTGAGACCACACCTGGATTATGCAGTTCAGTTCTGGTCACCGTATTACAGAATGGATATAGAATCCTTGGAAAGAATTCAGAGGAGAATGACAAGACTAATCCCGGGCATTAGGAACCTTGAGTATAGAGACAGGTTAAAGCATCTTAATTTGCACTCCCTCGAGAGACGTAGAGCGAGGGGCGACCTGATAGAGGTGTATAAGTGGAAGTCAGGGCTAAACAAAGGGGACATTACAAAAGTACTCAAACTATCCAACCAGGAGCGAACTCGTAACAATGGTTTTAAATTAGACGAATTTAGATTTAGGCGTGAATAGGTAAACACTGGTTTGGAAACAGAGTAGTGGATGAATGGAACAAGTTACCAAATATCATCATGAACTCGAATACGCTGAATAGCTTCAAACATAGGTTGGATGCTCATATGAGCAATAGGGGTTGGGTGTAAACAGGACTGCCCAGTATGGGCCAATAGGCCCGCTGCAGTTTCCTCCATTCTTATGTTCTTATGTTCTTATGAGTGTGACTGTGGTGGAGTGTGACTGTGGTGGAGTGTGGCTGTGGTGGAGTGTGACTGTGGTGGAGTGTGGCTGTGGCAGGAGGTACAGATCCTAGTGGTGGGTGTGACAGTTGCTGTGGCTGTTGGTGTGGCTGCGGTGGAGTGTGGCTGTGGCAGGGGGTGGGTAATATATGTCCGGCTAGAGACCACCAGATCCAATTTCACGCTGGCGACCCACACACAGATTACCTCCTTCTCCTCATCCTCCACCTCCTCACCCCCTCCTACACCCCTTACCCCACCTCCTCCACCCATTCACCCCACCTCCTCCACCCCCTCACTCCACCTCCTCCTCACCCCTTTCCTACACCCACCTCCTCACCCTCTCCTACACCCCTTTCCCACACCCCTCACCCCATCTCCTCACTCCTTCCTTCATTCCTTCCTTTCTTCCTTCACCTCCCTGTGCCCACCTCTGTTCTATTCCTCTCAGATAAGCTCGGGTATTCTAAGCTCGGGCCGTAGTCTCCGCGCCTCCAGTAATCCCCAGCTGTGAGCGCCGCACCTGTGTTCAAACATGACGTCTAATTAATACGAGTCACTCTTATTAAACCTCCAGGTGTTTATCTATAACTTGATGTGTTGAATTTGTAACCCTAACCTAACCTAGCTTAATATAATGCAAACCTAACCCTAATCTAATCTAATCTAATCTAACCTGAACTAACCAAACAGGTCCGCCATGTTGAGGATAACCAAAGCTTGTGCCGCCCCACTACCAAGTAATTCTCTTTTATACAGGATTTAACGAGTTTTGCTAAATAGGTGTGCAATTTATAGTTGCTGCGGATGTGGTGGGGTTGTTTTGGTGCACTGGTGGTGGTGGTGTGGTGGTGGTGGTGGTGTGGTATAGGTGTGGTGGTGGTGATGTGGTATAGGTGTGGTGGTGGTGGTGTGGTATAGGTGTGGTGGTGGTGATGTGGTATTGGTAAATAATCGTGGTAGTGAGGTTGTGGTGGTGTGGTGTTATTAAGTGATTATGGTTGGTGTGGTTGAGGAGGTCTGGTTATGGTGATGTGGTGGTGTGTCATTGGTAAGTGATGGTGGTGGTGTGGTGGAGTGTGCTGTTGGTGACGTGGCAGTGATGGTGTCTACTGGTGTCGCTCGATAATGATGATGATGATAATGATGACTGATGATGATGATGATGATGATGATGATGATGACTGATGATGATGATGATGAATGATGATGATGATGATGTGATGAAAGCAAGTCAAAATTCATGTTATCCCATGTCTACAAAATATATATCCGGGCTATCCAAAATACCTCAGCCAACAACCTAACCCAAAACTACGTATCCAAACCTAACCTAACCTAACCTAACCTAACCTAGCCTAACTTAACCTAGCCTAACCAACCTAACTTAACTAGGAATATATCACTTAAGCAGGGCTCCTAACTCTAATCTTGATCCCTCTCTTGGCTATACTGTTGCTTCCTATATACAGTGTCGCCTCCTGAAGTGTCTCTCAGTTGACCAGGAGTTAAGAAAGTCGGTGAAAATAACGTAGTTGCACAAGAGACGAAGAAAACAAGCAATTATTATCTCAATCTCTTAATTCTTTCCAATTACTACAATCTCTCTCTCTCTCTCTCTCTCTCTCTCTCTCTCTCTCTCTCTCTCTCTCTCTCTCTCCTCCATCAGCCAGCACAACACCTCAACATGCAGCTCCAGTGTGAGTCATAAGCCCCTGAGTTCAGCCCTCACACACACACACACACACACAATTTCCTGAAGGAGATGTACAGGAGGAGCACCGCCCACCTCCTCCCTAGTGGCCTGGATGGGGGGGGAGGCTGGTAGACAACACACACACACACACACGGAAGGGTCATAAGGCAGACAGGTGGCAGTGTATTGGACAGGAGTGGTGGTTGACGCAGGTGACAGGCTCCATTAATGACTCTAGTTTATGTATATATCCCCCCCCCCCCCCCCACAGATTCATGACGCCCCTACTGCTCTGGTTAGTGAGGCAGCTCCTCCCTTGTTTACGTCCACCCAGGCATATCTGTCGCCACCAGGAATCCACCAACGCCGTAAAGTGCGTTAGTGTCTCCCCAGCGTGACTCCCTTATGGCCACTGTTTACATGTGTGTGTTGTTCTGGCGTGACTCAAGGACGGACGGGGTCGTATGTGTAGAACGGTCAGTAGTGTCTGTGTCTAACTTATGTAACTTGGTGACTGTGTCTGTGACTTCTTGTCTGTGTCTGTATATGTAACTTGGTGACTGTATCTGTGTATGTAACTTCTTGTCTGTGTCTGTATATGTAACTTGGTGACTGTGTCTGTGTATGTAACTTTGTGTCTGCGATGTTCCTGGAGTCAAAAACTAAATACAAATAAAGATCCTACACTAACCTAACCTAACCATCAAACAAGCACCACACACAAGGTTAATAATGACACACTAGTCCATCAACAAGTACAATTAATGGGAGACAGAGAGAGAACTCCCCTTTTGACACACGGCATCTCGCTCAAGTAGCTCGTCACCTGAGAGAGAGAGAGAGAGAGAGAGAGAGAGAGAGAAAGAGAGAGAGAGAGAGAGGGACAACAAACTGGTAACGTAAAGAATCTTAAAAGTGGTCCAGCCGATAAAACTCATTGCTTTCTTTTGCACATTAAATTTTATGTGTTTATTGGGTCCCGTCTCCAGAGGACTACAGATCACCACAAAAGGTTCAAACACGTCTGGAAAAATCTATATCGCATTTCTTGTGAGTTTTTCGTGAACTAAATGAACAGTTTTACCTTCAGTTAAATTGTTCACAAAACTCGATCAGTGTTTCGTTCTAGATCATACACTAATTTAAGGTGATTCATTTAAGGGTTTTAAATGATACCTGTGTTTGATGAAGGTATAGAGAATAAGGAAGGTAGGTAGGTGTAGGTGTGTGTGTGTGTGTGTGTGTGTGTGTGTGTGTGCGTGTGTGTGTGTGTGTGTGTGTGTGTGTGTGTGTGTGTGTGTAATAAACTGAGAAGAGCCCGGGGCAACAAAAAAGAAAAGAAATCATATCATTAAAAATCAATTTAGGCTGAAAACTGAGGCGTACCAGTCAGTTGCCCCCACACATCCACACACCCACCCCCACCCCCACACACTCTCCCACACCCACACACTCCCCCACCGTCATCACCTCCCCAGCCTCTCTGATGACGAAATTTATCAAAAACTTGCCCACCAGTTCTCACGGTTATCACCTTCCCGCTGCGGTAAAATAATGAGCACATTATGCCCCCCAAAGTATCGCGGTAATGGCTAATTTCTTACCACAATATCGAGGGAAGTTAAAGAATTTAGCACACAAGTTCGGGGAGGGCGGCGGCAGTGTGAGCCGTAAGTAACGTGCACCTCCGCCCCCCGGCCTACCGACTGCAGTCCTCGGGTCCCAAGCAGTGCCACCCACACCTGCAATCTGCCACCCCCTGGTCCCAAGCGCTCCGACAACTAAGGTCTTTAAACCACACTAGTCTATCATCAATTACAAATTACGATATAGAACTCTTCAAGCTGACTGAAGTTATATTCGCAATCCACACACACACACACATAAGATAAATCTTGATAAAATCACACGGGAGAATGGAAACAACGGAGTTTCCATTCTCCCGTGTGATTTTATCAAGATATATATATATATATATAAACAAAACATGGGACAAAAATATCTTTCCTATTTAACATACAAAACGTAGCACCAAGTTAAGAAAGTTGTGTTATTAACGTCTTACCTCCTGGGCTCCAGGTAGACACTGGCTGCTATTTACCTGAAAAAGATAAGGAAATACACCATTAGTAACTCACAACTACTTCATTTACACCACACGTAAGGGGGCCGAGGTGATCACAATTTAGGGAAACCTGGACACACACACACACACCTTAAAATTCAAAATAAGTTCACTATATACTCAACATCCTTAAAAGCATCACAGGCACTAGCGGTCGTTGCCTCAAGCACACTTCTGGCACCTTCAGCCTCGGGGAAAATCTTCAGAGGTAAACTTTTGTCCAACATAAAACAATAACTTTAACGCTAAGACTCACACTGCCATCTCCTGCATACTTGAGATTATTACTAACCTAACCTAACCTAACCTGAGAATCATAATTATGCGATGGTTTACATTATGGAGATGATAAACGAAACACAATTTGCTTGGCTCGTATCTCCTGAAATATTACCAGAGAGATACAGGTTGAAGGAACACTGTCTTGCCTCACTAGGGGGACAAAGGCAGTCACTCAGTACTCTACATCCCAGAGCTCCTAAAGTCTTGTAAATTATACTTTGGCCGCTAGAAGTCCCGCGTCGCTACAGGTACAGAAACTCCTAAAATGTTGTTGTTGTTGATTTAATGATGATGGGAAGTTAATTACCAAGTACTTGTTGACTAATTATGTTAGAAATGTTTTATAATAATAATAATAATAATAATAATAATAATAATAATAATAATAATAATAATAATAATAATAATAATAATAATAATAATAATAATAATAATAATAGCATCAAGGTGTATTGGACCAAACTACTAAAGAAAAAAAAACGAAAGAAAGAAAATAAAGAAAAAGAAACATCGAGAGAGAAGAAAGAAAAAAACAATAGAGAGAGAGAGAGAGAGAGAGAGAGAGAGATAGAGAGAGAGAGATGTATACATTGGCTGCATGGAATGGGGTGTCGTGGGTTGTGTGGGTTGTGGAGTCAGAATGGGGAGTTTGGAGGAAGGGGTGGTGGGGAGGGAAGGGGAAGAAATGAGAGGGAGGGAAGGGGGTTGAGTTAAAGTGGTTCTCAGAGAAGTTAAATCGAAATAGAATAACAAAATCTAGAGCGGCTTTGCTAAATAGTTTGTCAAGAACCAGTTGATTGGATTGGCCTCGAGGTATACCCTGAGATCACACACACACACACACACACACACACACACACACATTATCGACTCCAGAACCTCTTTCATGTTACGTAAATTAAGAGAAATACGAAATAGGAATCACTTCAAAGAGATAAATCACATCATGTATATCGAGGTCCGTCTCATAATGTTGATTGGCTCATAAAGACAAAACTTGAGAGAGATCACGAATGCTGATTGGATGACTAATATATCAGAGGATGTGACTGGACCAATAAGAGCTCTGTCAATCATTTTCTCTGCTACAACTACCATACGAGTTATTTATTAAGCATCAGAACCAAGTAAGTAGTTTTAACAGGAATAACAAAGGTATTCTTCTACAGTACAGTACACAATAAGCAGAATCAAGAAGCACAACTGAAGCAATATTGATAAATGTTGCTTTTGTAAGTCTGCCCATCAGCATAAAGTGGGGGGGATGGGATGGGATGGGATGATGGGATGGGATGGGATGGGAGGACACAGCTCAGATAATCGGAACATTTGGGACTAAATCGGAGCACCTGGTGACCCTAGTCGGTAGATCTAGGTTTAATCTGCATATATTGTCGGGAGAGAGAGCGCTGGTCGTCCTGCCTATAACCCATTTGTCCTCTGGGAATTATGCTACACATTCCGCTAACTGGCAACGCGGATCTATACTTGTTGTTCACTGCACTCATCATCATGACGACCGTGGAGAGTGATGGTGATGGTGGAGGAGGGGGTGATGGTGGAGGAAAATAATGGTAATGGTGGGGGAGAGGGCGATGGTGGGGTGATGGTGGAGGAGGGAATAATAATGACGGTGGTGGAGGGGGTGATGGTGGAGGAGGGAGTGTTGGTTAGGTTGGGTTAGGATTAGAATAATTGGTTCATGTTATCTGCATTAACATATGGCTCAGCGGTCATGTCCGGGGTACGTTTCCAACACTGTACTGTAGCTCCAGAATGAGAGCGGCCGCTGCAGGCACACACAGGCGGGAGTCTCGTACACAAACACCAATTAACATAAGACGTTCCAGTCGTCGTGTTTACTACTGATAGATCCAGCAGTTGTGATAATGAGGCCGCGACTCCCTGCCATGGAGGAGGACCCTGAGGTAACGTGGAAGGGAAAGCCAGAACCGGGAGGCCAAGAGGTGGAGGCCAGGCGATGGAGGCCATGAAGTGGAGGCTAAGAGTAAAAATCCTGGAGTGGCAGGTCTGGAGTGAGAGACCAGGAGTAGAAAGCCATGAGTGGGAGGAGAGGAGTGGGAGGCAGGGCGAAGAAGGACAATCTTCCCGAGTGGTGAGAAGGGAAATGAGAGGAAAATTTGGGGCGTCTGAGATGAGATGTTCTACAGAACACACACACACACACACACACACACACACACACACACACACACACACACACACACACATTAAGATTATTTACATAATACTGATGTTTGTTTGTTGGTGATTTAGATCAAAACAATAATGCCTGGTCGTGACCACCACCTGTTGTCTAGAGTAACACACAGACACCACCGAGCTGACCATCACCCCCTCCCCCCCCCCCCCACCCATCAAGTGTCTACTGGAATGATGGTCAATTCGTGTTCAGTGTCTCGGTAAATCCTGAAGGATTCCTGAGGGGCTCTTGTGGTAGACTGCTGGTTTAAGAAGTCCTCACAACCAGTCAGGCGCTGTTGTGTTCGGCCGTCTGACTGGCCAAAGAACACCGTATATTTAATGTCTTTTTACCTCAAGTGTCAGGTGAGAGGTTCAGTAGGTTGTGTCCTCAATGTGTGACTTGTTCTCTAGTGCAGTTTGGTAGAGTCTTGGAGAGGACTGAGAGGGGCTGGGAGTGTCTTGGAGAGACTGAGAGGGACTGGGAATGTCTAGAAGGGTCTGGTAGAGTTTGGGAGGGACTCTTGGACTCGATTATAGAACACACTGACCGAATTTCAAGACCATCTGAGCAGAAACAAAAGAAAACAACACTATGTTATATTCTCATGGGCGGAAGACGAGGAAGAAAAACTCAGCCTCCCCCCAAAAAAAGAAAAACAACGTCTCTCTCTCTCTCTCTCTCTCTCTCTCTCTCTCTCTCTCTCTCTCTCTCTCTCTCTCTCTCCTCCACCAACACCAAGGGGAAGGCTATACAGAGTAAACACAAGAGATAACCAATACAAAAAATGAATAAAAAAAAACCCGGTGAGAGTTGCGTTTGACAGTTCTATAACTTCACTAAAAGCTTCCCAGACTAAGGAACTACACCCTCCCTCCCTCCCTCCCACCCTCTCTCCCCTCCCCCACGGGCTACCACACCCCTCAAATAACTCTCTCTCTCTCTCTCTCAAACCCCTTCAATATCTTTCTTTCTCCATCATATTCCTTGACCCATCTTAATCCATCGCCTCCTCCCTCTCGCCATCTTTCCCTCTATCTCTTTTCCCTTTTATTTCTTTCATTCCCTCTACTTTCACTCACGTGTTCCTCATCCACTCTCAATGACGTCGGTAGCTCTCCCAGACGCCTCCCAGCCTCCTCCTCCTCCTCCTTCAGTAATTTCCGTCTGGTTTTATCTTCCACCAGTGCTCTCAACCACCTCCCATCAACTCCCGTCAACCCCCACTAAACCCCACCAGCTGCCAACACCCATCCAACAACCACCATCACCCTCCAACAATCCTCCAACACCCACCATCAACGACTATCACCCTCCAACACCCACCATTAACAACTATCAGCCCCCAACACCCATCCAACAACCACCATCAGTCTCCAACACCCACCATTAACAACTATCAATCCCCCACATCCCTCCAACACCCACCATCAACAACTATCAGTCCCAACATCCCTCCAACAACCACCATCAGCCTCCAACACCCACCATCAACAACTATCAGCCTCAAACACCCACCACCAACCACCATCTGCCTCCAACACCCACCATCAACAACTATCAGCCCCCAACATCCCTCCAACACCCACCATCAACATCTATCAGCCTCCAACATCCCTCCAACACCCACCATCAACGACTATCACCCTCCAACACCCACCATTAACAACTATCAGCCTCCAACACCCATCCAACAACCACCATCAGCCTCCAACACCCACCATCAACAACTATCAGCCTCCAACACCCACCATCAACAACTATCAGCCCCCAACATCCCTCCAACACCCACCATCAACAACTATCAGCCTCCAGCAGCCCCGCAACGAATCGCCATTTGTTGTCGGGTGGTGACAGTAAGCGGCCACAGAGCAGAGCAGAACACCTTTCTAGATTTATACAGCCAGTTCACGTCTACTGCTGGCGTCTCTCCCCCACCCACACCCTTACCCACACCCTCACCCTTAGTGTAATGGTGGTGATGGTGGATGGTTATAGTAGTGGTGGATACAATTGTGGTGGTGGTAGTTGTGAGTGCTGTGATTGTGGTAGTAGTAGTTGTTGTGGTGGTGGGGGTGATAGTGACGGAGAACCGATTGATACTGAGGAAAGGTAAATTGATCAAAGGGAAGGACGAGATAGAGAATTCCACACACACACACACACACACACACACACACACACACACACACACCTATCACTACTCGTCATAAACTACCCAAAATTTCAACCATACACTCAAAGAGGGGGGTCACGTAAACCCCTTCAAATATGGGAGGAATTTCCTGTTAATCATTCTCCTGCCAAGTCGTAGTTAAAAAAACACCACCTCATACCAGATTCAGTTTAAATCCATAAATATCCTCTTGAGTTACTGAATAAACAAAACAAAAAAGGTGTGTTGTGAACGGATATATAGCGGTAGGGATGGGTCGAGGAAGAGGAGTGTTTATATACCTTCAACTCTTCTACGTTTAGTCACAGGTAGATGAGGTGAGGTGTGAGGTGTGAAGTGAGGTGAGGTGTGAGGTGAGGTGTGAGGGGTGAGGTGTGAGGTGAGGTGTGAGGTTAGGTGTGAGGTGAGGTGTGAGGTTAGGTGTGAGGTGAGGTGTGAGGTGAGGTGTGAGGTTAGGTGTGAGGTGAGGTGTGAGGTTAGGTGTGAGGTGAGGTGTGAG
Source organism: Homarus gammarus (assembly GCA_958450375.1). Lineage (NCBI taxonomy): Eukaryota > Metazoa > Arthropoda > Malacostraca > Decapoda > Nephropidae > Homarus > Homarus gammarus. Next base: position 3,043,500 of record CAUDMG010002277.1, on the reverse strand, counting down.
GTTAGGTGAGGTGTGAGGTGTGAGGTTAGGTGAGGTGTGAGGTTAGGTGAGGTGTGAGGTTAGGTGAGGTTTAATATCAACCGTCATTAATACACTAGACCATACAGTGTCATGAAGGTTATGAGGTATCGTAGATCATCTTCCCTCTCACCCTCCTCCACCTCTCCCTTCCCTCCCATCCCCTTTCCCTCTCCCTTCCCTCTCATCCTCTTCCCCTCTCGCTTCCCCCTCACCTTCTTCCCCTCTCCCTTCCCGCTCACCCTCTTTCCCTCTCCCTTCCTTGATGATGCCGCAGCCCCGAGGGACAGGTTAAACTTGGAGACACACCCCTCTTACCCCCCACTCTTGACCTTCCACTCCCCCCACGTCACCCACGACCCTCCACACCCACTCACACCCCTCCTACGACCCTCCACACCCACTCACACCCCTCCTACGACCCTCCACACCCACACACACCCCCCAACGACCCTCAATACCCACACACTCCTCTCACGACCTTCCACGCCCAAACACACCCCTCCTACGACCCTCCACACTCACTCACACCCCTCCAACGACCCTCAATACCCACACACACCCCCACCAAAGACCATCAATACCCACACACCCCTCCAACGACCCTCCACACCCACTCACACCCCTCCAACGACCCTCAATACCCACACACTCCTCTCACGACCTTCCACGCCCACACACACCCCTCCTACGACCCGCCACTCCCACACACACCCCTTCCACGACCCTACATCCTAACAGCAACCCCTGAAATAACCCAATATGTGGCCCCTTAAATAACCGGTAATCGCCCCTTAATTAAGTCGACCCGCAAATAACCCATTCAATAACTCCTTAGATAACCCCAGAAACAATTCCTGAAATAACTCCTATAAATAACTTGAAGTGACGTCTAAGGATCAATACGTGTTGAACTATGACCAACAGGAACACAATGGAGGTGACTCAATCCAGGAGACATGACAACATCCTTCCTCTTCCTCTTAATGTTTCCTAACCTAACCTATACCGGGGTGTGTGTGTGTGTGTTTGTGTGTGTGTGTGTGTGTGTGTGTGTGTGTGTGTGTGTGTGCTGGTGGCTCCGGTGTGATGATGTCGTTGGAAGGTTGTAAATAGTCACTTAACATCATTGGAATCTGGAGTCTGCAAACATCATTAAGTCCTGGATGTCTTCTTGGAGGATGGTGTGTGTGTGTGTGTGTGTGTGTGTGTGTGTGTGTGTGTGTGTACATTAAAGACACATAAACAAGGGAGTCAGAGCATTAAAACACACACAACACCTCGACCATGTCACCAACAGAACGTAAACACAACACACTTTCAAAAAACGACCATAAATCTAATAACTAAGATGAGACAACACTGAGATCACCTGAGGATTAACCACTCTAACCTAACCTAACCCAACAGGTAATAAATACAGGTAAGATAAATTCCTCAGGTGGAGATACGAGCAGGTGAGGAACTACACCCCCACCCAACCCCTCCCTTATCCCACACCCCCAACCCCTCCCTTATCCCACACCCCCATTCCCTCCCGTCACATCCCTCTCCTTCCAACCCCCCCCTCCTCCTATCCAACCCCTCTCCTTCCTCCCCACCCCCCCGAACTATGGGTAGAGGGACGTGGAGTGGTGTGTCAACATGAGTGGCCGAACACCGGGGATAATAATCATCTAATATGCTCCAAAAACACCTCACCTTTCCTTCAACATAAATACACTCAAGAATCACCATATCAGTCAGGAGCTCAGGGTAAAACTGATCTACTTCATCATTTCTGACAATAATTAAGCGGTGTGGTAATTAAACTACTGTACGTCTAGTTTCTTATTGGTTAACGAATCAGCCAATCAATGGATACCAAATGTCAACAAGAGGTAACCACTATAGCCAGGGGTCAAATCATTACACGCAAGCCAATGCCCAGATGGATGAAAACTTGTAAATATCTGTTGAGAGAGAATGGACTTGTCCTGACACTTTCATCAACTATCGGAGTCATACGTTAACGATTGGCAGTGATGAATAGTAGTGATAGAAGGAACAATAACAAAGACTGATAAGTAGGCGTGTGAGAGAGGAACAGGGGTGAGAGAGTAGCAAGTGCCTGAGAAACATTGTGGAGAGAGAGAGAGAGAGAGAGAGAGAGAGAGAGAGAGGATGGGTGTGTGTGTATGTGATGGTCTGTCACAAGGTGCCGTTGGACGAAATGTGTGGTAAGGGGGGGGGGGGGGGAGGCATTGTTTGTGGCGAAGAGTGGTGAAGCGACGCTTTGATGCGGCCGCCGACCCTTACACCACCACAGCATCATCAACACTATCACTAACACCACCACCACCACCCACACCATCACCTCTGTCACTATCACCACCACCCACACCAACACCACCATCATCACCATCACACTACTCACACTGACAATAACCCGAGACCTACCTTAAAATAAACAAAGAGAGAGAGAGAGAGAGAGAGAGAGAGAGAGAGAGAGAGAGAGAGAGAGAGAGAGAGAGAGAGAGAATTTTTTGTTCCCGTGCTGCCGATAACCAGAGAGAGAGGATGGAGGAGACTCACCCCCCACCCCGTCTCCTTTATCCCCTCCTTTACACACAACGTTTTTAAAGACGTGACAAAGAGAGACGGAGAGACATCAAGGTAGAGGCCGAGTTTATAAAGAACCGACTTTGTTGATCTTATAAATTGTGTTAATATTTTGCATGTATGTTAAACTTTGTGTCATATTTTCTGTTTGGTTAGGTTAGGGTATGTTACTGTATGTTAGATTAGGTTAGGTTAGGGTACGTTAGGGTAGGTTAGGGTATGTTAGGATAGGTTCGGACATAACCGTTTGGTATTACACGGGGGTAAGATTGAGACACCCGCCTGCTCCTCCATTACCTCCGTCTTTCTTCCCTCCGCTTCGGCCCACCTATCTCCTCCCCTCCCTTCTCTTCTCTCCTCTCTTCCCTCCCTCCTTTCTCCCCTCCCTCCTCCTCTCTTCCCTCTTCCCCACCCATCTCCTCCTCTCCCTCTTTATCATCTTCCAAGTTATGTTGTTACCTACGGAGTTATTTTGGTAGAGGTGACCAAAAGTTCCCCAACAGCCAACTTCTTTTCTTCTTCCTCTCTTCTGCCGACGCTGATACAAGTTCCTGTCCCTCTACTATCACTACTACATCAAGCACAAGTAATCCTGACAAAATTGCATCAACTTTTACACGAGTTCTTTAGGAGATACGAGAGAGATATATCTATATATTTTTTTTTTACTGTAAGTGCTTGAAGTTAAGAGTGTTTCCCTGCAGTCTGCTCCGGGCGTCAAACTTCAACACAACTTCAGTGATAGTCTTCAGGAGGGAGTCTGAGCTACTACATGTAAACAGTCAAGGAAAGGGACAGTGAGTGACGGGAATAACCTGAGTGATCTGAGTGGCCTGAGTGACCGGAGTGATCTAAGTAAATTGAGTGACCTGAATAACCTGAGTGATCTGAGTGGCCTAAATATTAAGCCAGGTTAAAGAAGGTCATGATATATCAGGATCTGTAAAATTTGGAGTCGCCAGTTAAACTTATATTTACAAAGGTCATAAGAGGTCACATGAAACTACCTTTTACACACACACACACACACACACACACACTTATTGTTGACATGAAACAGGTCAAATTTAATTATAAACTGGGGTGAGTAGGCCGCTGTGAACTATGGCAATATGCTGTAACAGTAAGACCAAAAAAACAACAATACCTGAATCATTCTTTAAATTATGAAGTGTTTGTACCTAGATACCTTGTGTTTATTTATTCCAATATCTTAAAATAAACTTCAATGGTGTAGAAGAAGAAATATAAAGGAGTTGAGTTCATAAAAGGGTTACTTATGTGTTAAGAACATTTTGTAAACAATGTATAATTGTCGTAGGTGATGACAGACGCGTTAATATAGTCACCATGAATGTGCAGTAGGTCATCTATAACCTTATACTCGGTAACCTTATACTCGGTAACCATATACTCGGTAACCTTATACTCAGTCCCTCATACTCGCTAATATTACCTTATACTCAAAGCCCGTGACCCTTTGCTCTATCACTCTCCAGACCTAATTAGACCAAATGGTTTTTTTATTCACCAGACTTCAATATCATTAGCAGGTAATTAGCAGTATTCATTCAACACAATAAAACTGACCAATATAAGTTCATTTATTAATAGTATTATATTTGTGAATAAAAGCCATTTATTATTGTATTTCATTATGCTCAACTGTTAACAAATACCTAAATTACATACAACATACAACATTATTTAAGTTATTAGTAATGTATAGTGAAGATTATTAAAACAGTTGGAAATAGTATTGTTGTTACAAATTTCTATTCGTCATTTAGATAATTTTATCGCTAGAGACGGACACTGGGGCTGAGCAGCGAGTTATCGGCTTGTAAAATCCAGTTAGTAAGTTATTTTTATATTATTTTTATTTTATACAGTTACTACACATTATATAAGAAATAACAGTACATTAGTCTTACAATGAATGACACAATCAGAGGTATCAACTTTACCAGTCTCGCAGTGTCCGTTAACAGAGCCATTACATCCAGGGGCACACAATAATTTTCTTGCTGACTTTATCTCACGTCTCCTGTAAACCACGACAAACACACAAACAAACAAACAAACAAACACACACACACACACACACACACACACACACGAAAAACTAACTCATTTTACCTGCATCTGTCAACTCCAACAGACTGACAGACTAACAGACTGACAGACTGACAGACTAACAGACTGACAGACTCCTCTCACACACCTAACAGTAGCACCTAACACAAACTCTTCACCAACATTATTAATATTTTTTTTCATTCGTGTATAAAATAAAGAAGAACATTTAGACATGATTTAAAAACTGTAAGAAGACCTAGACTAATATTCAATTGAAACTAACTTACTAACTAACTAAGCAACCAACCAACTAAGCAACCAGACAAACAACCAACCAACCAGGCAACCAACCAACCAGGCAACCAACCAACCACTCAACCAACCAATCAACCAACCAATCAACCAACCACTCAACCAACCAATAAACTAACCAACTAACCAATCAACCAACCAACCAACCAACCAACTAACCAACTAACCAATCAACCAACCAATCAACCAACCAATCAACCAATAAATTCACCTACCAATCAACTAACCAATCAACCAACCAACCAACCAACCAATCAACCAACTAACCAATCAACCAACCACTCAACCAACCAATCAACTAACCAACTAACCAATCAACCAACCAATCAACCAACCAATCAACCAACCAATCAACCAATCAATTCACCTACCAATCAACTAACCAACTAACCAATCAACCAACCAATCAACCAACCACTCAACCAACCAATCAACTAACCAATCAACCAACCACTCAACCAACCAATCAACTAACCAACTAACCAATCAACCAACCAATCAACCAACCACTCAACCAACCAATCAACCAACCAATCAACCAACCAATCAACTAACCAACTAACCAATCAACCAACCACTCAACCAACCAATCAACTAACCAACCAACCAATCAACCAACCAATCAACCAACCAATCAACCAACCAATCAACTAACCAACTAACCAATCAACCAACCACTCAACCAACCAATCAACCAACCAATCAACCAATCAATTCAATCTCGAGGTATTTTCTCTTTCTTACGCTTCTCTTCTTCTTGGTGGTGCTGCCCGTCTCACACACACACTCCGCTGCCCAGCTTCAACGACCCTCTTCCATCTCGTTCACTCCTCTGCTGCTGTCATCTAGTCTCCTGTGTCCTCATCAAAGGTCTTTTACCAGATCTATCTCTCTCTCTCTCTCTCTCTCTCTCTCTCTCTCTCTCTCTCTCTCCATTGTGTACATCGACCTTGTTCATATTCCTGCTCCTGTACTCGTCTTTCTCCTTCTTCTGTTGTGTTCTTCTCGTTCTTCCTCCTGTCTTCGCCTCCTGCCGTCCTCTCCATATTCCTGCTCCTCCTCCAGTTTTGTCCTTATTCTTCCTACTCCTTCTCCTTCTATCCTAACCTTATTCCTTCTCCTCCACCTCCTTCTCCTCTCCCTAACTTGTTCTTCATTTATCTATCCTCCACCTGTGCTACTCTCCCCACACACTCGCAACACAAACATCTATCCTCCACCTGTACTACTCTTCCCTACACACTCGCAACACAAACATCTATCCTCCACCTGTGCTACTCTCCCTACACACTCGCAACACAAACATCTATCCTCCACCTGTGCTACTCTTTCCTACACACTCGCAACACAAACATCTATCCTCCACCTGTGCTACTCTTCCTACACACTCGCAACACAAACATCTATCCTCCACCTGTGCTACTCTTCCTACACACTCGCAACACAAACATCTATCCTCCACCTGTGCTACTCTTCCCTACACACTCGCAACACAAACATCTATCCTCCACCTGTGCTACTCTTCCCACACACTCGCAACACAAACATCTATCCTCCACCTGTGCTACTCTTCCCACACACTCGCAACACAAACATCTATCCTCCACCTGTGCTACTCTTCCCTACACACTCGCAACACAAACATCAATATAAGAACAAATATGAAAAAAAAACCTGTTGTTACTAAACCGATCAAACGTGTTAGCCTATAAGCGATCAGTACTGGATTACTTCACTACAATAGTCGCTTATACAGGGAAGACGGACAACCCCCTTACGTTCACTCTGACTGACTTTATTAATTATTCAGGTGAAAATCGTTCTCCAAATGCCACCGTCCTGTTGTCGATGAAGAGGGAATCCATAACCAGCTACTTTTAACCTAGCCTAACCTAACCTACCCTAACCTAACACTAACGTAATATAATTATGCATTTTACTTCACCCTAAGAGTGTCATTTGTTTTAAGATGTGATGCGTTACTATATCTCTGTCTTCCTGTAGTGTTGACAACGATACATCATGTGGTGTTCACGTGATGATCAAAGACTTTTATTCACCATCATAAACAATATAAGAGTTATATATAATTCTGTATGAGTCTTCAAGCTATCAAATTAATTTAACATGTGCCAGAAAAGTTTACACAAGTTTTGTATAAGTTTATTCTCAGACAATCTTAATTTCTGGAGAGTAAGAGAATTTTACCACTAAGAACTATTTCTCATTCTTCACTATATGACAGATGAGATATGTATGAATGTAGTGAGAAATATTGTATAAATCCCAAGAATTATACATTATCCTTATTCATGGTCCCACAATATGAAATAAATAAATAAATAAATACAATAAATAAATATAGTTTTTTATTCACAGGACTTACTGCTAAGGCTAAAAATCAAGCTTCCTCAAATTACGAATCATTAGTAAGTCCTCTCGACATCTTAGACTCCCCTGGGGAAAAAATTACTTAATTGCAATCTAAGACCTCATGAAAAATTAATATACACCTGCCTGTGTCGGGGTGTTTATAATGAAGGAGATGTGAAGAATCAGAGGAAGGGATTTAAGAATATTTACTCCTGCAGGTGCTTGGTAGCGACTAGGAGAAACTTGGTATTAATCAGAAGGTGCCTGGCAATAATCAGAAGTTACACTACCTGGCAATAAGCAAAAGTACCTTCCAAGATTAGATCAAGTCTAGGGGTGTAACATCTCACATTTCACCCTGTATTAATCACAAGCTTAAATACGTAAAAAAAAAGAAAGTACTGTACCGTCTTGTAAACCGTACTTCACCCAGACGTTAGTGTCGCCCAGTACGGTACAGTAAGAGCCGTGGCGAAAGTGGTTAAATCAGACAATGTTAATTTTTTCCGCACCAAGATAAAGACAGATGTGTTCGTATATTTGTAAGCATAAAGGCAATATTTTATCGTAAACTTATAATAGGTCTGGAGATTAATGAGGCAAGAGCGTCGACTTCCTTCCCTCGCCACAGCTGAGAATCGACTTCCTTCCCTCGCCACAGCTGAGAGTCGACTTTCTTCCCTCGCCACAGCTGAGAGTCGACTTCCTTCCCTCGCCACAGCTGAGAGTCGACTTCCTTCCCTCGCCACAGCTGAGAATCGACTTCCTTCCCACGCCACAGTTGAGAGTCGACTTCCTTCCCTCACCACAGCTGAGAATCGACTTCCTTCCCTCGCCACAGCTGAGAATCGACTTCCTTCCCTCGCCACAGCTGAGAGTCGACTTCCTTCCCTAGCCACGGCTGAGAGTCGACTTCCTTCCCTAGCCACGGCTGAGAGTCGACTTCCTTCCCTCGCCACAGCTGAGAGTCGACTTTCTTCCCTCGCCACAGCTGAGAATCGACTTCCTTCCCTCGCCACAGCTGAGAATCGACTTCCTTCCCTCGCCACAGCTGAGAGTCGACTTCCTTCCCTAGCCACAGCTGAGAATCGACTTCCTTCCCAAGCCACAGCTGTCAATATGGGTGTTATATGTCACCTACTGCCTCCTGATGGGTGAGTCTTTGTTGGGTCTTAATGTGTATTGTGGCGCCAGGAAATAGTAACATACTCTTGAGGAAGTAGATAATAAAGACGAATAAAATGGACCAGGTTTGTGATTAGGTGAAGAAAGATAAAATACATATCACAGGTAAGAGATAGAGTACATACCTGTGTAAGGAAGACAGATGGTTGGTGTATATAGTTAATGATAATATCTCCTCCAATTCTCTCTAGGTCTTTCCCGGTTTCTCTCTGGGTTTCTGAGTATTCCCCAGAAGACGATTATCTCACGAGGCTCCTAACTGCTCACTGAAAGTCTCTTACGAGGCTCCCACTGCACGAGTCTCTCACTTTATGTCTCTCATTATTCATAACTTGGCGAGACTCTCACTACTACTCAGTTGATGGCTTCCCTTGCAACTGTTTCTCACTGGTCGAGTCTCTCACTAATCCTCACATGATGAATAGTTTATTTCTCTCAGCGTTGTCTTGAGGAGTCTCCTACCTCCTCTCCGGTGACCATCCACAGCCTCTCAGTTGTCTTGAGATACTTCCTCACCCCTCACTCCTCAACTGTCTCTCGTGAGGTAGATTCTAGCTTCTTGATAGTGACCACAACGTCTTAGTCTCTCCGCTGTCTTTTGAGAGATTCAGTCCACCTCCACACCAGTAACGTTGATGTCTTAGAGACTGTCTCATTTATCTCGCGAGGGATATCTTTCAGCCTCTTCGCCTGAGGTACACTTGAAGGGTCTCTCAGTGTGTGTTGAGGACCAGCGACCTTAGCCTCAGCACCTACAGCCGGGGTCTCGATGATTAAGTGTTTGGATTTTCGAGAGTTATAAGTCCCCGCTTCTCCAAGACTTCAGACGCCAGATACTCAAGACTAAATGTTTCAGATATAAAAAAAAAGACTTAAATTATTGGATTACTAAACTTTGGGTTCTCAAGAGACTAAACACTTCGGGTTCTCAAAGACTAAAGACCCCGGATTCTCAAAGACTAAAGACCCCGGGTTCTCAAAGACTAAAGACCCCGGATTCTCAAAGACTAAAGACCCCGGGTTCTCAAAGACTAAAGACCCCGGATTCTCAAAGACTAAAGACCCCGGGTTCTCAAAGACTAAAGACCCCGGGTTCTCAAAGACTAAAGACCCCGGGTTCTCAAAGACTAAAGACCCCGGGTTCTCAAAGACTAAAGACCCCGGGTTCTCAAAGACTAAAGACCCCGGGTTCTCAAAGACTAAAGACCCCGGATTCTCAAAGACTAAAGACCCCGGGTTCTCAAAGACTAAAGATCCCGAGTTCCCAAAGACTAAAGACCCCGGGTTCTCAAAGACTAAAGACCCCGAGTTCTCAAAGACTAAAGACCCCGAGTTCTCAAAGACTAAAGACCCCGGGTTCTCAAAGACTAAAGACCCCGGATTCTCAAAGACTAAAGACCCCGGGTTCTCAGAGACTAAAGACTACCAATTCCCGATGACTAGAGCTTCATGTTATTATTAAAGGTTTAAAAACAAGGTTCCCAAGACAAGGGTTTTGGGTTGTAAAGGATTTGAACGTTCACTAATATCCCCCTTCAACGAAAACCTAACCTAACCTAACCTAACCTAACCTAACCTAACCATAGTGATGGTGACTAGGTGGATCCTTAGACAGCCACACAGAGTGAATAAGTGACGGAGTGAGAGTGTTGGATGAGTGATGGAGTGAGAGTGTTGGATGAGTGATGGAGTGAGAGTGTTGGATGAGTGACGGAGTGAGAGTGTTGGATGAGTGATGGAGTGAGAGTGTTGGATGAGTGATGGAGTGAGTGTTGAATAAGTGACGGAGTGAGAGTGTTGGATGAGTGATGGAGTGAGAGTGTTGGATGAGTGACGGAGTGAGAGTTTTGGATGAGTGATGGAGTGAGACTGTTGGATAAGTGACGGAGTGAGAGTGTTGGATGAGTGACGGAGTGAGAGTGTTGGATGAGTGATGGAGTGAGAGTGTTGGATGAGTGACGGAGTGAGAGTGTTGGATGAGTGACGGAGTAAGAGTGTTGGATGAGTGACGGAGTAAGACTGTTGGATAAGTGACGGAGTGAGAGTGTTGGATGAGTGATGGAGTGAGAGTGTTGGATGAGTGACGGAGTGAGAGTTTTGGATGAGTGACGGAGTAAGACTGTTGGATAAGTGACGGAGTGAGAGTGTTGGATGAGTGACGGAGTGAGAGTGTTGGATGAGTGATGGAGTGAGAGTGTTGGATGAGTGACGGAGTGAGAGTGTTGGATGAGTGACGGAGTAAGAGTGTTGGATGAGTGACGGAGTAAGACTGTTGGATAAGTGACGGGGTGAGACTGTTGGATGAGTGACGGAGTGAGAGTGTTGGATGAGTGATGGAGTGAGAGTGTTGGATGAGTGACGGAGTAAGACTGTTGGATAAGTGACGGGGTGAGAGTGTTGGATGAGTGACGGAGTGAGAGTTTTGGATGAGTGACGGAGTAAGAGTGTTGGATGAGTGACGGAGTAAGAGTGTTGGATGAGTGACGGAGTAAGAGTGTTGGATAAGTGACGGAGTGAGAGTGTTGGATGAGTGACGGAGTAAGACTGTTGGATAAGTGACGGGGTGAGAGTGTTGGATGAGTGACGGAGTAAGAGTTTTGGATGAGTGACGGAGTAAGAGTGTTGGATGAGTGACGGAGTAAGAGTGTTGGATGAGTGACGGAGTAAGAGTGTTGGATAAGTGACGGAGTGAGAGTGTTGGATAAGTGACGGAGTGAGAGTAAGTGATGGAATGAGAGTGAGTGACAGAATGAGAAGGAGTGACGGTAGCAGTAACAGAGTGGCTCAATGACTTACTGTACTGGCACTGTCAACAAATCCTAAATCACCAGAAATCACCAACTATATATAAAAAAAAAAAAATTTAGGCACAAAAAACAATGAACTTACAAACACCGTAAATAATAAGACCATTAAATATATACAGTGCAGGTAAATATACGGTACAGGTATATATGTACAGGTATGTATCATTAATTAATTCCAAAAATATTTGTATTAAAAGTTTTATTCAATCTTCTCACAATAGCAATATTGAAGAAATTAATTAATAGATCATGAATTAACTGAGCTTTCGTGTTGTTGTTGTTATTATTATTATTATTGTATTATTTTTATTATTTTATTATTATTTTATATGGAGGAGGATAGTAGTGGGAGGTGAATAGGGTGATAGGGAGGATGAGGAATAAGGGGAAGGGGATAGGGGCAGGTGAATAGGGGAAGATAAGGGAGGAGGGGGGTCGAGAAGAGGGAGATAAGGGGAAGTTGAATAAGGGGATAGGGAGCAGGTGAATAGGGGGATAGGGAAAAATGAGATAAGGAGGGGGAGGTGAATAGGGGGTATGGGGGAAGAGGGGGAGAGGGGGAGCTCAGAGTGTCAGGAGTCAATGTGAATGACAGTTCGATGTGGTATACAAAGGGAGTTACAAGACGTATTAATAGGTTGTTAAGGCGCCATACAGACGAGTGTACTGAGCATTACAAGTATTACAGACTGTTACAGCGTCATACACAACCATTATCTGATACAGGTCGTGACAGGTCGTTACTAAATGTCATGGTTAATTTGTGGGGATTTAAATGTAGTCAAGGAGTTATTTAAGTCGTTACAAGGCGTCACACACTGTCACTAGTCACCTAAATTATAATATGTTGCCACATATCGTCACTGATACTTAAATTCATCTGTTGATTCATAAATAAAATAAAAAAATAAATATTACATAACAGTTTATATGATGTAATCATAATACAAAATAAATAAATATAAATTACTTTTAATCATAGTTATCAATAATAAACTATCATAATACTGTTGATGGTTAATATAATCAATAAAAAATAACAACAATGAGCTGCAGTCCACAACTACTATTAATATTTACCGTTATCAATCATAACTAATATTTATAAAATATACTATTGTACCGATCATATATATATATATATATATATATATATATATATATATATATATATATATATATATATATATATATATATATATATATATATATATAAGCATGGGTGTTTAGGTATGCATATTTATTTTATTTATGTATTTTTTTATTTATTTCTCGTGTGAGTACCGTGGAGGTGGTGGCGGCAGAATCATAACAAAACATCTTGTTGGTGGTAAAATCTTCTTTCTCTTCTTGGTAAACATTAGCTAATGGGGCGTCAAGTTTCTCCTCTCCTTAAGTCCTTCCCCCGTCACCAAGGTAACGCGAAACGCCTCAATATTTTCACTGTCAACATATATCGCTGGTCCAGGGCCGCCTCCTGCTTTCCTTTCAGACCAGCGACCGTCGCCAACCTCCCTCAAAAATATTTGTTTCATTGGTGACAACCCCCCTCCCCCCAGAGGTGTGGTCACGACAGACAGGATTACAACACAATATTATTTTTCCTTGGTGCGACTTGATCCATAGAACACCTTAGTTTCTCTCGCCATCGACGGTGAGGAAGAAGATGAAGGCGTCACTCTTCTCTGGATGTCACTCGTCGCCACGTCAGTCTTCGTCAATAAGACAGTGACCTGATTTTAATCCATCAGAACGAGTTCAAACTCAGCCACGACGTGTCTGGACGTGTTTATTGTTACCACACATGGCTTAGGAGGTCAAGACTCTCTCACAGACTGTCTATTGTAGTATCAAGATTTTTATAAGATAACCCAGTCATCTATCTTTCATCAGTTCAGTTCAGGACGATCGTGGCAAGATATTAGCGATATTATGGTCGTGTTTTGGTGATAGTGTGAGTGAGGGAGGGCGGCGGCATTCTGGTACATAAAGCACACCTGTTCTACACCTTCCCGCCCCCACCACTGACACACCCGCCACTCCCCTGACCCAGTTTCACCCACCGTACTGACACACTCGCTAGCAACGGCTCACCCACGGACACAAGGGAATTCCGGAGCACGTAACAGTGAGCGCGAGGGAGAGCGAGCGAGAGAGCGACTCAACTCTCCGGCACCGCGAGTACGACTAACCTTTCCGTGGCGTGTGGTGGTAGTGGTGGCCCTGGCCCCCCGCGAGCCTGCTGCCGCTCTGGGCTGCCACGCGCCCCTTTGTGTTGGCACTCACTCACTCACTCACCTTGACTCACGCTACTTACCCTACCCACCTCATGACGGCACTCAGAAGCATGATGAGGGTGGAAGAGTGAAAGGAAATGATAGAAGGGAAAGAGAGGGAGGGATAGAGGGAGGGATAGAGGGAGGGGAGAGAGAAGGAGAGAGAGAGGACAGCATCGTCACAGGTTGAGAGAGATTATATCCCCGGAGCTGCTGACAGGAACACCCAGCCCCGCCCACCATACTCCCTCATCCCGGCACCCCACCTCCTGTTTCCTGCCCATCCTCTTACTCCTCCTCTTTCTCTTGCTTCCTGCCCCGCCTCCTCCTTCCCACTCTTCTTTATCTTTCTATTGCTTCCTGCCCCACCTCCTTCCTCCTCCTCTTTCTTCTATTTATTAATTCCCATCCTTCCTCTTCCTCCACTTTTTTCTTGGTTATTCTCTCTCTCTCTCTCTCTCTCTCTCTCTCTCTCTCTCTTCATATTTTGCTTTCTGACACTCCTCTTCCTTTTGTTGTCACTTTCCCTTCTCTACTTTCCTTTCTCCAATTTCCTTCTCTATCCTGACCTCTAAGATTTGGGGTTGGGTTAGGTTAGGTTAGTTAGATTACGTTACCTTGGAACCTATTAAGACTCCGACCCATTTGCACTAGTTATGTTCGTGTTGGTAGTTCAAGAATGCAATTAAATGTGTAGTGGTTTGGATGTGATGGTAGTGGTAACAATGGCGGGGTCATTACATGTATTCAATGTCACGGATTATTAGACTCAAATATTTCTGGGGTTTTCTCCCTGGATGGTTGTGAGTCCTCCGTGTGTGTGTGTGTGTGTGTAAGAACATGACTCTTCTTACTTGACATGACCTACCCTTCAACAACCTAACTTAACCCACCAAACCCAAGGTCTCAGTAAGTAAATTCATGTCCGGTTTCGGGTTTGGTTCTGAATTCGGGTTCGGGATTACCTCTGCCTCTTGAGCTTGGATGAACCATGCAGGGTTTTTTGTGTGTCCAGGAGTCATACCGCCCACCAAGACCCGAGATTCTTGCCAGCGACATTTACAATATTTTTATAGAGACTCGACTCCTTTGCACACACCGATATAATGGAGAATAAAAATCGTCTTTTCCCTGAAGTTGTTGTTAGTTGTCCAGGAAGCTAACAGCCTCGTGGAAATATAACATCTTCACTGATTCAGTCTTTCTGAGGGCAGATTTAACTTGTCTTTTATCCACAGTTAAGCACATCTGTTAAACCTATTAATATCAGTAGATACGAAGGATTTTTTTTTTTTTTTTTACATTTTAACAGCATGAGTGAACGATGTGTTACTGTTCTTGATCCGACTGATGGTCGCCTGTGTGTCTAGCGTCACTCAGCAGAGAAAAAATACATCACTCTTGGTTCTCGTGGAAAACCTTGTTGGGCGAGGATTGCTTTGGTTAGTTCGTGTCACCTGAACAATAAATGACTTGCTGGTCTTGTTTGTGGTATTTTTTACAACATTTTGCAGGTTTACTTCTGCAGGTCTCCGGTTATATGACTACACACTGGAGAGGCGGCCTCCATCAGGCTCGGGAACCAGTCCTCTCACCATCAAAGGACGCCCCGTAGCTCGACTTTGTCCTGGTGGCCCGAGGCAAACGTTTCATATGGTTTGTTTAGCGGCAGAATTGTCTCTTTGTTTAGTTAATGTTTCTGTCTTCTCTCTCAAGTGACAATCATGCCGCAGCTCTTAGGTGACTCCAGCCTGTTTCTTAGTAATCATTGTTTTCATCAAGTCATCATTCACTCGGCTACAGTGTATCATATTCTCACAGTGCGGGATCATGATGTATATTATCAGTAGTATTTTATTATTTTATATTTATCTATTACCTTATCGACTCGGCTCCCGCAAGGAGTCGGTATCATGTCTGGTGTTGGGGTCTTGAGCGGTCAACACGTGTCGGTCGTTACCATAATTTAAGATGGCTGTAACTTTTTTAACCTTGCTTAAAGGCTTTTCTTGGGGGATATGTTTCACAGCCTGACACACACAGACCATTGTGTTGTCCCCCAGACAGTGTTAGTGTGTGTAACAGTGTAACATGTGGATATACTGTATGACATCTTACAGTGTAGCGCGGGAAGCTTCATGGCGCTCGCCACGGCCTTACTGTACAGTATATTAAGCAACGTCTAGTAGTTTCACCCAGAGATGATAACAGCCTGGAGGTTAAGATAACACGCCGCCATAAGGACGATCACCGTCTTGCTGTTCACTGCCTGACACATCATCACCATATCACTCTTACGACCTTAGACGGAGGTTGTACTATGTACTTACGCCTTCACTGTGGACACGAGGCAAGAGGCGAGGTAAGGATCACCTTTACCGTCACTAGACAGTCTTTTGTGAATGGTATTGGTGATCTAACCTTCATGACTTTTA
Organism: Homarus gammarus; assembly: GCA_958450375.1. Lineage (NCBI taxonomy): Eukaryota > Metazoa > Arthropoda > Malacostraca > Decapoda > Nephropidae > Homarus > Homarus gammarus. The sequence goes on along the minus strand of CAUDMG010002277.1, from coordinate 3,027,414 downwards.
TGTTAACTTAGTGTCTTTATCAACGATGTCAACCAATTACATAAAACTTGCTAAAATAACATAATGGTCTCCATTTAGTCACCTCAGTTCCCGCCTTTCCTAACCTAACTGATACTACTTTCGCACGAACTCTCGACATATTGTTTTACGAATATCTTAACCATAAAAGTAAATATTTCCATCATGATCCCTGCCAAGGTGTACCAGGTGTCAGCCTTCCCAGGTGGACGACACTACGAGGAGTGACTGGACAGGGTGGCTGACCTTCCCTAACGTGAGAGGTGAGACAGACTACTAAACGTGTTCGCTTAAGCTATGGCAAGAAAACGACTTCCTGATATCGCGCCGAAATTGCACTAAAGTCTGTCGCACCGAGTAACGTTCTCTTTCGCCTCCAGTTAAAGTGATAAAAATGAGAATTTCTGAGAATTCATGTCCAAGTCCGCTACGACGTTTGTAGGTCAAATGGGTCTCAACCTAACCCAACCTTTAGTGTGTGTGTGTGTGTGTGTGTGTGTGTGTGTGTGTGTGTGTGTATTCCCTAACCATAAGAATATTAATCACAATACTTCCAGTTAAGTTAATCTCACTAACACACAAGACAAAAAATACAACACACAAACTATTTTCCTTTTAGATTTGTGTTTTTGTCGGGTTGGCGGTAAGATTTTTATTCATAATGCAAACTGGGAAGGCTTTCAGCGGGGTCGCCTTTGATGACCGTCGGCAAAAAGTTTCAGCGCGAGGAAACTCTGATAAAACTTAAATTCCTGGGCTGAGGGGGAGAGGAGGAGGACCCAGGCACAAGTTACGTGGCTCAGTCTCCATTCTATATGAATTTTGCAGTGAGTAGACCAGGGAGGGAGGGAGGGAGGGAGGGAGAGCAGGGGGGTGAAGAAAGGTTAACAGGGGAAGTGACGTAGGTAGAGCTGGGGGTGAGGGAGAATGAGCAGGGGAAATGAGGGTGAGTAGGGAGGGTGAGGGAAGGAGGGTGAGCAGGGGGATGAAGGCGGGGGGGGGGGGTGAGGGAGGATGAGCAGGAGAAGTGAGGGAGGGAGAGAGGGGGAAGAGGGATGAAGGAACGTAAGAAGCATGGGAAGGCCGAGGGCGAAAAAAAGAGGAGAGAGGATGGAGAAGAGAAAAGGGAAGAGAAGAAGGGGGAAGAGACGATCATGAGGGAGTGACGGTGAGGTAGGTAAGGAAAGTGAGGAGAAGGGAGGAACGTAGGAGATAGAGTGAAAGTAAGCGAGCTTAGGTGGTAAGGGAGAGAGAGAGAGAGAGAGAGAGAGAGAGAGAGAGAGAGAGAGAGAGCAGAGGAAACTGAAGGGGGAAACAAGAGAATACGTGGGAGGGGACAGTAACGACGTGTCAGAGAGGGGGAAGGTGATAGAGGGTTAGCAGGGGGAAGGCTGATGTGAAGGTGGTGGGGTGGGGGAAGAAGAGGGAAGAGTGGGCGAGAGGGAAGAGTGGGCGAGAGGGAAGAGTGGACGAGTGAGAAACGAGGGAGATTGGGTGAGAGGAAAGCAAGGGAAAATGGGCGAGAGGGGAACGATGGAGAGTGGGTGAGGGAAGAAGAGGGAGGAGTGGGCGAGAGGAGATGGATAAAAAAAGATGCAAAGAGAACTGGGTGGATGAATGGATACAAATATACAAACAGAGAAACAGATGGATAGCGATTCGCAGAAGTCCTAACCTAACCTAACCTAACCTAACCTAACCTAACCTAACCTAACCATGAAGACTGGGGCCCATTAGCATTGCAGGTCATTAAGACTAAGACCCATTAGAACTTGGATTCATTAAGACTAAGTTATGTGAGTGGACCAACTACTCCTGAGGCCTCGAACGACTGGTGACCCCTTGACAAGTCAGCCCCCAACAGACCTACACGACACCGACCGTCTGCTGTTGTCGATTCCTTTTATATCTGTCACCTCCCGCCCACTGTCACCGCCCGCTCACTGTCACCTCCAGCCCACTGTCACCGCCCGCCCACTGTCACCGCCCGATCACTGTCACCTCCCGTCCACTGTCACCGCCCGCCCTCCCGCCCACTGTCATTGCATGGTGGGCTGGAAGAGAGTTGTAGGCTATTGGGGGAAGAACTGTGGCAAGTGGTAGAGCAGCTGCAAGTGTTGGGAGACAGCTGTTGTTGGTTACAGTCACACAGCTGCTTTGTAAACATTCTTCTTTAGTTTGGGTGGCGGGGAGATGGGCGAGGGAGGATCTACGAGCACTGTTGTGAGAGTCCCATAAGGCCTTTTGTGCGTGTGTTTGTCTTTGTGTTTTCTAGTTCAGTGGTCTCCCGTTAGTCTTCCCAGGTGACGTTAATCCCTTGACCAGGAACGTTACCTAAATTAACCTTAACTTAACCTAAGCTACCCCCTAACTTAACCTAATCAGAATATAACTTAAACTAATCTATCCCCTAACTTAAACCTACCCTAACCTAACCTACCCTAACCTAATCCTAACATAACCTAACTTAATCTAACCTAATCTTCACATAACCTAATCTAACCTAAGCTAATCCTAACCTAACCTAACTTAACCTAATCCTATCATAACCTAACTTAATCTAACCTAAGCTAATCCTAACCTAACCTAACCTAATCCTATCATAACCTAACTTAATCTAACCTAAGCTAATCCTAACCTAACCTAACTTAACCTAATCCTATCATAACCTAACTTAATCTAACCTAAGCTAATCCTAACCTAACCTAACTTAACCTAATCCTATCATAACCTAACTTAATCTAACCTAAGCTAATCCTAACCAAACCTAACTTTACCTAACCTAACCAAACCCCGCTGTTTCGGTAGGAAGAATTTGAGTACACGTCCAGGAATTAGTGGTCCCTCGTGGCCAAGCTGTCGGCAGTGTTGACTTTACCGCCAGGCTCTCCAAGTCCTGATACCATATATTTGTGTGGCTAATAAAAATTTACTGGCGGGTATAGTGTGTTTTACCACGACTCAGAAGAAAGTATTTTGTTAAGTCTCTCTCTCTCTCTCTCTCTCTCTCTCTCTCTCTCTCTCTCTCTCTCTCTCTCTCTCAATACATCTACAACACTACTGCAAACAAACGAGTGGGACCTAACCTAACCTTGAGGACTTGCGCTAAAAATTCCAAGTGTTACATCAGAAGCCCAACAAGGACGAGACACATCCACTTCAGCACCAACATCCTCAATACTTTGTCGGTCACACTGTTCGTTAAATATTTTCCTTGTGTTTACTCAACTTAATTCCCGCAAATATATTCCTATTTACTACAAATATTCCAGTGATATTCTTGTTTCCACCCACAATCATGAAAATATATTCCAGTTTACGTAAAAAATATTCCAGTGATATTCCAATTTACATCCAATAATATTCCTAAAAATAAGTTCATTTACATACAGGATATTCCAAATATTCTAGTATACGTCCAACAGATATTCCCGTGTCAATCAAATATTCCAGATATATTCCAAGTATATTGTCGTTAATCTGGACATGATGCAGATACAGGCAGAATATTCCCGTTCTATATTCTGAGTACAGTCGAGATATTCCAGAGATATTCCAGGTAATTCCCGAACACATTAAACAAACGTCCCACGAGCCATTCCAGCGAGGCAGACTGGTAAAGCCATCAGACAGGCGTGGCCCTTCACCCGCCCACACAGAACAATATGACCACCTGGAGCAATGTGGCCACAGAATAATTTGGTGGGAGAATAATGTTGCCTCTAAGAGTATTGTGGCCACCGAAAATAATGTGGCCACTTAGAGCATTGTGGCCGCCGAAAATAATGTGGCCACTTAGAGCATTGTAGCCACCGAGAATTCTATGACCACTGTAGTAAATGTGGCTATTCAGAACAATGTGGCCACTGGGAACAATATGGCCACAAATATACAATGTGGCAAGTGAGAAAATAATGTGGCCACTAAAAACAATAGAACCAGAAATTATTACCATTGCCACTTAGAACAATGTGGCCATAGAGAATATTTAAATCACAGAGAACAATATGGCCATTGTTACTGTATAGACCATGAATATTAACCATACTGAACTACCGACTATCGTTAGACTATTATTGCTACAGAAACGTCCAGTGTAGCAAAGACTATTCTCACCATTGACTATCAGATAACACAACCTAAACTCTTCCCATTTTATCAAGGACTATCTTCACTACACAATCTATAACAACACTATCGGTTATTTCATCTTCTTGTGTGGTTCATTTTACGATCATTAGTCTCTGTCCTGTCCTGTACACACCTCCCTTAACCTAACCAGGAACTGACGTCAGACATACACACACGAAACCATACATAATACACCAACGATGTCATATGCTAGGGCCCCTCGGGAACCTTGTTATGACGCAACATTCGGGAGCTGACGTCACAGGCAAAGGGGGAGGGGGACCTATACGCCTGACAGTGTTGCAGAGGCGGAGTTATTTATCCCACTTTGGAAACTCTGGGCTCCCGTTAAGGTCCCAGGGGGGTAAGGAAGGTGTGGAGGAGGGGTAGGGTGACGGAGGTGTGGAGGTAGGGTAAGGGAGGTGTGGAGGGGGAGAGAGGGAGGAACCATGGGGGGGGGGGGTTATGTCCTGAGTTTATAGGAAGGAAAAAAGGGAGAGCCAGAGGAGGAGGGTGAAGAAGAGGTGGAGGAGGAGGAAGAGAAGAGGAGGAGGAGGAGGAAGAAGAATTTAGTGAGGAGGATGTGGTGTAATATATCACACACCCGGAAGGACTCCAATAAGAACATTACCCACCATAAATTGACTAAATGACCTGTACAGTATTAGCTGGTCCGTTCCTTCCTTCCTTCCTTCCTTCCTTCCTTCCTTCCTTCATTCATTCATTCCATTATTCCTTCCTTCTTTTTACCCTTCCTTCTTTTCATCCTTCCACCATTCCTTTCTCCCTTCCTTCCTTCCTTACTGTTAATTAAAATGACTCCCTGCAGTGCTCGACGTCAAACCACCTTTTCCCCATTATACACTACAGCTTAACTCCACTCCTAAGTCACAACAACCCCTTAATCCGAGACCACAGCCAGGAATACAAGAGAGAGAGGGGGGGGGGGCAGCTTACTGTAGCCACGGTGAATGTAAACAAAGTAGGAACATCAGTTATATGTTCATTCTTCCTTATACCGTAATGAGACAGGTGAGACAGGTAACTACAGGTGTGATTGGTAACAGTACACAAATTCTATTGACATTAAATCAGATAATGTTTTTATTGGCTTTATTGAAATTCATTTATGTCTTCCTAGAGTAAATTGATAACTATTTTAGACGAAATTCCTCATGATCACCACCTCCTAATAATAATAATAATAATAATAATAATAATAATAATAATAAAAATAATAATGATAATAATAATAATAATAATAATAATAATAATAACAATAATAATAACCCTTCTCCCTCTTTACACATAATTTATTATTATTATTATTATTATTACTATTATTATTATTATTATTTCCCTCTAACCTGAATTACCTCACTGTTATTTCCTTTCCTCGCTCCGCTTTCCATCTAAACTTATTCCTTCCGCTGTCACAAGATTATAATATTTTCCTCCATCCTGACTTAGTTTCCTGTTATTTTCCCTTCCACCCCTCTTTTATCATCTCATTTTCTCTCCCTTCTAACAATCATTATAGTTTCCCCTCTCCCATGATTCATTTTCTTTGTGTATCGTTCACCATACAAAAAAATATCAACGAATTTCATACTAGGAAGGAAGGATCTCTCTCTCTCTCTCTCTCTCTCTCTCTCAATATATCACAGGAGCCTTATTAATCTCACCCTCTCACCCACACCTTCCATCTCTTGCAGCCAGCGGTAGTGAGAAGGGGGGGGTGGTGGTGAAGACTCTACCTGCCTCTGTCTCGTCACCACCTCCTGTGCATCTTGATCTTACATAATATACAATAAACCTTTTTTTTTTCAAATGTATATAAACGTAATTTTTCTTTAATCTTGTAAGCTTTTTTTTTTCCCCAACGTGGTGTAGGTATAGTGGACGGGTATCAAGGGGAACTCACAAACTTCTACCATTCGTTGTAATTCACGCTCAGCAAATGTCGTAAGAGATGCGTTGTGTTTCAGCGTCTTGCTCCTCCTCCACCCTCACCCACACGACCCAGTACCCTCCCCGTCAACAACACGTCTATCCACACTAAGAGACACACGAGCGTTACTGTCTTATATCATAACTCCGCCACAAAGAATAAGATCAACGCTGTGATGAACAATGCCCTTAATCCTGACTCATGATTCGTAACAGTGTATCTCAAACATCAGGGGCATAAAGGAATAAGAACTTAGTGTGGCAAGATGTATGGGGTAGTAAAACAGAACTAACTTACCTTCATGTACGATGGTCTCCACTTTAAGCGATGGTGGTGATGCTGGTAGTGGTGATGATGGTGGTGATGCTGGTAGTGGTGATGATGGTGGTGATGCTGGTAGTGGTGATGATGGTGGTGATGCTGGTAGTGGTGATGATGGTGGTGGTGTGATGAGCCATAACATCTACAAGGAAGAAAAAAATAAATCACTTATAGGGGTACCTAGTGACAGCACTAGGATCCCGCTTCCTCTATCAAGGAATAAACAACTGAAATTGAATTGAATCACTTACTCTGTGAAGTCTACGGGAGGAAGCTGCCACGTTTCATTAGCATTGACAAACTGGGAACATAATGAAACCTTTATACACAAGATAACTTTGTTTACAAACTGGCTAACCTAAATCAGTTTAAATAAGTCATGGCAATAATTTCATTATAATCTTTTAGTCTTTTGCAATGGTTGATTAAATCTTGAATTTAAATGTAAATTCCCGGATTCAGAAATATATTTAAATTCTAATATATGCATTAACGTTCACACTCATATCCACACACACCTGATATTCATATCTATGTAACATGTTTACGCTTACTTATATTTTATTCTTATTTATATCTAAGTCATTCGGATTCACATAACCACACTTTTTATATGTACTAACAATATTTGTTTTATTCATATCCATTTCTTAGTGATAATGATACACATACAGTATATATATTTTCATCTACATGTTTATCACTGAACCAGACTAACACTAAGACACACCCAACCGAGACAGCGAGCACAGCAACAAGCATCCTGAGTCACGTAACATACAGGGAGTTTTTTCTTAATCCGAGCAATGAATTCCTTCCGTCCAATCCCCGCCACCCTCCCTCACCCCTGCCACCCTCCCTCACCCCCGCCACCCTCCCCTCACCCCTGCCACCCTCCCTCACCCCCGCCACCCTCCCTCACCCCCGCCACCCTCCCCTCACCCCCGCCACCCTCCCTCACCCCCGCCACCCTCCCCTCACCCCGCCACCCTCCCTCACCCCCGCCACCCTACCTCACCCCCGCCACCCTCCCTCACCCCCGCCACCCCCCCTCACCCCCTCCTCTAATACTTCACACCTTTATCATAATATCAAACAGCTTTACACAAACAAGAAAATAGTTCTTTTGAGTTTCAACAACATCTAGGAATGTATCTGTTAACTCGGCTGCCTTCCCTGTGACACGAACCCTGACATAACACCTATTTTATCCTGTACTTAGTCTACTTATGGATACAGTATAGATAATGTTTTGACCTTTGACCTTCCTGTGACCTTGACACTTGAGATAAATCTACCGATCAACATTTTATCCACACACACACACACACACACACACACTATACACACTACACACACACACACACTCATCACACTGCACCACTCACCTCACCACGCCTACCACCACTACCACCACACATCATGTTCTTACCCCGACAGCTAAATCCCTCCCAAATCCGGCTGGCTGTCCCACGTTGTTGGCCAGAGCAGGAAACTAGGTCGAGGGAATCGGTTGAGAGGACCATAGACAGGAATGTGGCCGGTTAGGAATGGGAATGATCTGAAAGGATTAGAAAAGGAAAATAGTTATAATAATTAGAAATAGGAATAATCAACAGTTATTGGTAGTGAGGCATGATTAGGAATGAGAATCAAGTTTAACAGGAATGAAAATCGTCAGGAATTAACATAACTGAGAATGGGCGGAATGGTGTACTATGATATTCAGGAATGATTTGGAATGAGAAAAGTCGAAAATAATCAGAAAAGCTTTTCATCGGGAATCATGTAGAAGTACTTGAATGAAAATTGGAATGGGAATCGCTTGGAATGGTTGGGAATGCAAATTACACGGTAACACAAAAGAGATGCCGTGTGTTTAGTTAATTCACTAACAAGATGTGTGCGTGTGTTGTGTGTGTGTGTGTGTGTGTGTAATAATAATAATAATAATAATTAACGGTTTATTGAAAGAGCTTGGCAGCCAGAAGGCTGAAAATATACAGTTACATATTTGGGGAATGGGTTACGAATTACAAATAATATACAAGTAACATAAGTGACACAAATAAGACATATAATAACTTAGATGGGGAAAAGCTCAAACTACAGTTCATTTCAACATAGTCTGTGTGTGTGTGTGTGTGTGTGTGTGTGTGTGAATGAATGAATGAATGCGTGATTGTGAGAGAAAGAGGTTGTCTCTCTCTCTCTCTCTCTCTCTCTCTCTCTCTCTCTCTCTCTCTCTCTCTCTCTCTCGCCTAGTCAATCAGTGAGTGAAAGTGTGTGGGTGTTTCTATGAGAATGAATATCTGTGAGAGAGAGAGAGAGAGAGAGAGAGAGAGAGAGAGAGAGAGAGAGAGAGAGAGAGAGAGAGAGATAATGAATATACACCAGTAAATCAATAAAGACTTACGTGTGTCCTCGCCAAAATATCAACAAACGAGAAGACAGACCAGAAACTCCACGTGAATGTAGACAAACAGCGCAACACACCTATTAAACCCCTTGATCCACCTAGTCTTGGTTTAATCCATTTAAAATCCACCACCACCACCCAAAAAAGCTTTCATCTTCAACAGTTAATTAATACTTTAACACTTTCTAATCAGCGGGAGAAGTATTTATAAGGCAACTTGAAAGGCAGTAAGATTAATTTATTCCATTCTCATAACCTATCCTAACCCTCCTTCTTACCAGCATCTATCCTTCCTTACCCCTCCTCCTCCTCCTCCCATTATCAACTATCCTCTCTCTCTCTCTCTCTCTCTCTCCCTCTCTCCCTCTCCCTCTCTCTCTCTCTCTCATGCTTTCCTACTTTATGGTCTTCAGAACTAATGTGAAATATTAACACAAATAAAAAATGAATTAACCTAACCACAAACTCCAGTAAATATAAACTTCCTTCACCCCTTACGAGTACATGGCTCAGCTCTACACACACGCTGGCATCCTCCATAAGGGTCCTAATTAACATAAATTACCATATCTGTAACATTCACCAATACATGTAGGTTACCAGATGGTTAATATTGTTTTGAAACTCTTAGCCTACAGGAATCACTGGAAACTATCGGTAAAACTATGAACTGTATCCGGTAATATAATAAATACTGTATATTATGTACAGTAACTTACAAGGAAGGGAAACAGTGCGGGCCAAGAGTTTTAACGGGATTATTTCAGACATCCGCACATCAATATCCCAAATAACCATTACATTTATGAAGTTATCACCTATTATAACCTTTATCATTAACTTTATACAAATCTACTTCTTCCCTTTACAACCAGGAAGTCATTACCCCCTAGACCTCCCACACCCCCTAGCACCCCTACCTCTCCCCTTTCCTTCCTCACCATCCCAACAAGAGCGGCAGGGGCAGTCCTCCAACCCCCCGCCCCACCATCTCCACTTCCCAGAACGGTCCTACTCAGGTCAGCTTCATTTTTCATTTGCCGGGAATCCTAAAAACAAGTTGTTGGAGCAGCGCAGCCGGGAAGGAAGTGTGTGAGTGAGTGAGTGAGTGTGTGTGTGTGTGAGTGAACTATCTGCCATCTAGATCTGAAGGACCCAGACAGGGGTTAGGAGAGTGTCTTGAGACTCTACAGTACAAATATAAAAGTTCCGTAACATTAACTCTTGTTCAGTACAGAGGATGTGACCAATAAGAGGTGTTCCATGTGACGGCATAGCTCAGTTGATATGTTTACAGACGCAAAATAAATTCTTGTCATAATATACTAACCTAAGTAATTTACTCATGTTTAGTTGGGTGTACAAACATTTAGAATCCAGGGAACATCACTCTAATATTTCCAACAATGGTTTATACAATAGACACGGAAAAGCTTGGATGGCGACCGTTCACGAACTCACTTCCGTAACGGGTATTGGCAAACCATTAATGCCCCAATGTGTTTTTGTGTATTTTGTTATAATACCCAACTGGCTCTCTGCTTGAACGATCACGAGATGTATAAATGAGTCAACTTTACTGGCACATGATCCGGAAAGACTGTAGATATCTATTATACTTTATATTCAAACTCCTTATATTTAGTGTTTCTTTAGTCGTGTGATTCTAGGCTTATTTTTCACTATTGTCTAACCCTTATGCAGTGCTGGCCAATATGCAAGCTAGTGGGGTGACCATAATTGCCTTGGAAAAGATTTATGAAGCAATAAAATCAAAATCCATTAACTGTTTTTCCCATCAGCTCAGAAACACAAATCACATACACGCTCATAAATATATTGAGTCTGGAATCATAAAGGTTCATACATTAAAGTTTTCTCGTATCTGGAGTTGTAAGAATGCATCTAACCTAACCTAACCTAACCTAACCTAACCTAACCAAACCTGTTTCTAGTTACACGTCTGCTATCTTGTCTCAGAGCTAAATGTTTCGTAGCGTAAATTCTATATACAGTAAAGACAAATTCTCAAAATTAAGGTAAAAAATATTTCCTAAAGAATCTGTACCTTAATTGATTCTCATAACTGGTATTAACTAACCGTATCTTAATATGGTAGAATCTCATCGTGATTCTTACATCTTCTTTTGCGAGGAATATTCATTATTGAAATCTTTGACAAATTAGACTCATAGATAAAAATACAATATGTACAGTACACCTTATTCTACGTGGTCATTTTATATACAGAATATGTAATGACGATCGATATAATGGTACTGTATATATAATCCTCCTTTTTTTTTTTCGTTATAAAAGATATTCGGATTCTCATAAAATTCCCTAATTATTTCTCACCGAGTTCAAACAAAATTCCCCCAAAAAAATCCCTGACCCTTTGATGAAATTCCCCCGACTTTTTCGAGATTTTGACAATATTTTTTTTTCCAGAACGCCCTTGTAGTAGGATATTGATGCAATAAAATCAGCAACTAGTAACGGGGTCATTATCAGCACCAACGTCAGCAGCAACAATACTATCGTCAGCATTAACATCACCAGTAAAATTATCTTCGGTAATAACATCATCATCACCACCATGAAACAACAGAGATCGACCCGATGACTCCACAGCGTCACCAATGCCACCACAACCCAACACAGTCGTCCTCCCCCACACCCCACACACAGACCTCCCCCCGTCACCACTCCCCCTACACACACAAACCTCCCCCGTCACCAATCCCCCCACATACCCACAATGCCCCCCCCCCCCGCACCACCACGAGGGTCACACCGTAATGGCTCCCCCACACAACGCTCACAATAAATCGCTAACATTACGACCCCGCCAAACTTACGAGACCCAGCAGACAGTTACATTCGTGAAACTTTTGTTGTTGCTTATTTATGGACGGCAATTGTATAAACGCGGAGTCTCAACCTAAGCTCTTTGTTAGTATCTGAAAGACAGGCCGCCTCTTAGCTGCTAAATGTTGCCGGGCTCACTAGTGCAGGTTCAGTGTTGATGGTCTCTGAATGACGTGGAGTGAAAGTTCTCTAACGTCTCTGTTACACGTGGGAGTTTTATGTTTTATTTTTCTTCTGCAAAGTAATACAAACACTTATGGACAACTACTGTATGATAAAAACACTTATGAACAACTACTGTATGCTAAAACACTTATGGACAACTACTGTATGATAAAAACACTTATGAACAACTACTGTATGATAAAAACACTTATGAACAACTACTGTATGATAAAAACACTTATGAACAACAACTGTATGATAAAAACACTTATGAACAACTGGGATGACTGGGTGTTTTATTTCCTCTTATGTATTTTAATATTTACCGTCGGAGGGGAGGGGAGCGGGGCGTCGGACATAAGTAAAACGTTTTGGTTGTCGAGCGTATGATTACCGCATAGACTAACCCCCTCCCCTCCCAAACAGACAGACAGATACACATCCCATCCCTCCAGCATAAGTTATTAGGGCCACTAGAGGAGTAGAGTCTAATTAGGAGGGCGGGTATGCATTGCTCGACAAATGGACCATAATCCTAATGGGGCCGCAACCCTATTTAACTTAACCATTAAAATTGGTTCCCAGTCCTAATAGGCCTCAATTCTAAAAAAAAAAAAGTCCAAGTTGTAATGGGCCCCTTTTCAAATGGGCTCTAAACCTAATTTAACCAAACGTCCTAGTCCTAACGGGCCCCATTCTGAAGGGCTAGCTTAGGAGGAGGGGGGTACATTAAGACTGTGGGCAGTATGATCTGTGATGGGCAACACTGACCAACCCCCGACAACAAAAGGCAGGGGAAAATTGTTATCATATTTGTTGAAAATAAAAGGACCGACTCGAAGGCAGTGGAGAGTGTGAGCTGCGATAAGAGGAACAAGACGGGGAAAGACTCAAGGGAGATACTATACATCTTTATTATCCCGAGAGAGAGAGAGAGAGTGGGGGGGGGGGGGGGAACCGTATCTCTCCCCTCAACCTTCAACCCCCACACCCACCCACCCCCACACATGAAATTTTTTAAACGAAGTGGTCTCGGTAAATCACTTTTTACACAAGGCTACATAGAGCTTAGATGATATTGATTCCTCGTGTGTGTGTAGTGTAGCGATGTTGTTAAGCCAAACACGTACAGTATATATACCAGTTAGAGCCCCATGTTGACGACGACGCCAGTTAGCCGTTGCCTATTTCTCGCTTCCTCTCTTCTCCTCTCCTCTCTGTCTGTCTGTCTTCCTCTCATCTGTCAGTTCACCGTCTGTGTTTCTCTCCTGTCTGTCAGTTCACCGTCTGTGTTTCTTCCTCTCCTCTGTCTATCACCTCTTCTTTCTTGTTCCCTCCTTTCCCCCTCCTATCTGTCATCCAATATTTCTTCTCTCTCCCTCACCTTCCATCTAATTAATTTTAATCTCACAGCTGTATCTCTTTTTACATCCCTTTCTCCTTGTTATTTCCTCCTCCTCCCCCTCCAATTATCCTCCTTACCATCCACCTTCCACATTTTCCTTCCCCTATCTATCTTCATCTTTCCTTCTCCTGTCTCCATCTCTCCCTCTCTCCCCCCCCCCCCCCTCTCTCTCTCTCTACTTATCCTGTATCCCTTTACTACTGTCTGCAATATCTCCCTCCTGTCTCCTTCACTCCATCTCTTGTCTCCCACTCTCCCTCCCTCCTACCTCCCTTTATACAAATAGAAAATAGAAAACCATAAAGAAAACGAAGGAAGTGGGGAGAAGGGACGGGGAGACTGTGCTATATTTTTGTTTCCTTCGCCAGTAAATGGATGACACTCGCCGCCACTTCTTTTCAATTTACAGGCGGAGGAGCAGGGAAAAAGATACTGTATATATTCCCTGCGTTTGTGCGCGTGACGTGAAGAAAAAAGTATGTAGCCGCAAGGATTTTGAGACCCAACTTTACTAAACACCACAGAGGATCATCCACCAAAGGGAAATATTCGCCATATGGAATATTCGCCAAAGGGGAATATTCGCCAAAGGGGAATATTTGCCAAAAGGGAATTCGTCGAAGGTGAATATTCGAAAAAGGGAATATTCGCCGAAAAGGAATATCCGCCAAACCTGAATATTCACCAAATGGGAATATACCAAAGACAGACGCTAATATCCGAAACTTAAAGAGCTCCCTATAGTTAAAAGTACCAACTACCAAACTAGCCAACTTGATGTTTTCGTTTTCCCTTATACCCATACACATTCTCCTGCCTTGACTATAAACAAAGTTTTATCACCACATTAAGAATTAGTTTATTTTACTTCTTTCGCTTACCTATCAGTGGTATGAAATAGATCCGTCCTCCCTACTTAAGTTGGCGAGGATAACCTAAATGAGGTGTATAAGCATCTCAAGGGGCACTACTCAGTCGAGTGCCCTTTCTTGGAGCTGGCGGACGCTTGCCCCACAAGGGGTCACAGCTCAAGGTTGAAGAAGCCGCAAGTCCAGAAAACTGTGAGGGGTAACTTTTTCGGAGTGAAAGTTGTGAACTCTTGGAACAATTTGCCAGAGTGTTGTGACGGCACCGAGTGTGAGCTCTTTCAAGATCAAACTAAACAAGCACTGAGCAGGTTCAGATACATTCAGGAGTCGGTGCATGCCCAGTACTTGCCAACAGTGTGTAACAGAGACGTGACCGATCGCCCAAGTGGCTAACGAGCCAATCAGTGGTGAAGAGGATAAAAAAAAAAGTAAAATTACACACGTCTCATAACAATACCGTATCTGCAGAAGGCACTAAATGTGTAGCACTTTCTATTATGCAAGAATATACAGGGTGTCTCAGAAAAATGTATACAGTTTGCTATATATGCTTATGGAGATCGCGTGAATGCTTGTATTACCACAGCAACACTTGTAACATGACTTACCTTTTGGCTGCTGGTGAAAGAAACTGTTTATGTTCTGTTGGTTTGGAATCCTCCTCTTCATAATTTCCTTGCTCTGTTGTTGACAAAATGGGGGATGCTCCAGTGCTACACCCAAACACACCTCAGCAAGTGATGTTAACACAAAGCAGGTTTTCAAGTGACTGAGGCAAATGTGGGGGAAAATATCGCAACCAGCGGACCTGACCCTCCCACCCACAAACAACCACAGGACACTGAGCAGCATTTGAGCCTCAACGCCCCAACCCGTGACCCTTACTCCTCGTGACTTGTATCCCACCGCAAATTTATGAATGCACCAGACAAACCCCTCATAACCCATTCCCGCAATATCCAATATTTATTGGCGTTAATTACATATGCCACTGTTCACCATTAAGTACTGGAACATAGCTTAATGCCCTTCCCCCTGGCTACGTTACTGGATTGGTCCTCAAAACATGGCGTTGGTGAACTTGCGAACGACTGTTCCTGGTCGTCACAATCGCGTTAACAGTAGTTGGAAGGAGAGGCAGCCAGAGGTGAATCACAAGGTATTGGAAGCATAATGTGTTGTCTAGGGGTAAACCCCGCTGCCATATGGCATCACGAAAATTGTGACCAAGTCCCAGATCTGACTTTCTGCCTCACTTACACGCAATTGCTGGGTCTTGTAGTGGAATTCTCCCCTACAAACGCTGTTTGTCGCTGCCTAGCCGACCCCACCTATTCCCCAGTGCATGCCTCGTGACCTAGGTCAACCAGCGCCGCCATACACCACGGAGCGGGGGTCAACTACTAAGCCACGCCTACCCCCGCTATTTAAGACCTGACCTCGCGGTGATCTGCCTCTCGCTCTCTCGCTGACACTCTACCAACAGCCACAGCCAGCAACACCACCTCCACCGCCGCTGCCCGGCGGGCCTCGCTCCTCCGCCTGCCTGGCGGACCTCTCTCCCGCTGGCGAGCATGGCGACCCACAAGCTGTCCTCCTGTGAGCGTCCTCACCAACCAGCTCTCTACATCACGCTTGTAACCACGCTGCCTTCCCAGCACCAAGCTGCATTGTACATTCAATACAACATGTATATAGAGAGCACATTGTGAGTTTCCTTTCTCCATTCCATCCTGAGTGTGAACCAAAACAATCCCGAACCCCACAGTCTCAATCGTTTCTCTTACTTTAACACAACATACATATATTGTTTCTACTATTGATTTTTGTTTTAATTTTTGCATTCTATATGGTTCATCATCATTATTATTATTAGTGTATTATTATTACTATTTTATTTTTAATATTGTTTTTTTATTAATTTTATTTAATTTGAATTATTATTACATTTTTCGCCCCCACGGCCCTGATGTGGGTTAGTCACCTGTGCCCGGGTGGGCTAATCCCCACAAAAAAAGCACATCATAAATGTGAGAGAAGTGAAAGTGCTCTCAAATAGTTGTTTAAATTGCAGTTTATGACCCTAAGAGTAACCCCCCTTTTTCAGAGTATATTTTTGGGGTAGTTCTACCCTTTCCAGATATGCAACAAAGTTAATGAAAATTAATATGGAAAAAAAGTTATAAGCCCTTTGACTTTACATTTTGTCGTAGGATTCAACCACCTAACTATGAACTTACCTTCTTTTAAGAAGAAATTGAATCTGAAGTTCTATATGGTTTCCTTCGATTTTCCCACAATTACAACTTTGTCCTGTGTTTGGAAATCTACTGTCACGCCACACACGTTGAAGAGTTAAAATATGTAGACACAGACAGCCGACTCATTGCCATCACTCGGACAAGCATTATCTAATAGGGATTGCCTTGCTCATTCTAGAGATGGCGCTGGTGTGTCAGCTGTCTGTTTACATAAACTACACTGATATCCTAAGAGTGCAGACAGTACAGTATACTGTTCCTGGCCAGCCTGCACAAAGGCTCAGGAGTTAAAAAGATTCCTGATATAAGACAGAGGAAATAATTCTTGAGAATAGCTATGATACATTTTATTGGAGACAATACAGTCAATATTTCCAAAACTTTACAACAATGCTGTAATTCTAACAAAAGACATACTACATGTCTCCAAATGTACTCCACATACATTATTATACACAAGGCCAACACACAGTAGTACAATGAATTAAAAGTATTATCTCTTAAATAACTGGGAGCAGCTGTGGCAAGTCCTTGGAATGTATATTAACACGTTTTTTACCAAAGATTCACTCTAGCCTGGAAAACCATTTATATTTATTATGCTCACAACATAACTGCTCTACTATTACATATATATACAACAACCGCACCATATTTCTAACGAGTTGTGCTAAGTAACAACAGCATATCAAGAAAATGTTTACAACCTACAGGAATATACTTACAAAAAACCTCCAACTCATAACATGGTGAAAGTTTGTCCTGTTAGCTGCATTGGTACCATAATCTTTAATATGCACATTAAGAAATTTTCATTTTTATCCCCAATGACCACCCTCGCAAGACAGCATTTAAATCAAATATATTTCCACTAATTGTTCTCGTTTTATAATTAGATCAAGCAGTGCTGCTGCCAATATGTTATGGAACCAAGGCAGAATGCTGCCACTCAGGTTATGATGAACAGTTGCAGGTCTGTACCCAAATTACTGCAAGTCACCTGCGTCCATGAATTATGACAAGGTAAGTACTGTATAAACACTTACATATGGAACTAAATTTATTAAATAACAAATCACTCATAAGGCCAAAAAATTTTAATTTTATTAATTAACTACAATAGTTCCTATTTGGGCTAAATAAGATTAAAACTACCCCCTATAACAATGGAAACTTACATCACCTTTAAAAAATATGTCTAAAACTGTTTTTAATTTCTTAAAATTTATTTCCATCAAGATTAGGCTCGTATAATGTCTTCAAAGTTTGCTTTAAGCCCCAAAATAAAGTCCTCTTTCATGTATTTGCACAGCGGTAAACAAAAATATACTTTTGACAAATGTACAACCATTAATTTTAAAAGTATAATCCAAACCACAAATACTGAACTGCATCTTTTTGCATCTTACTGTGGTCGGTCACGGGGGTAGAATTCTGCTAGTGTAGAAGCTGGGATACGTTTGAGCATTTCTTTGGGGAAGATACGAAGCAACTGCCACCCAATATCCAGCGACTCAAAGACAGTACGTTTCATATACGATCCTTGTGAGATGAATGTCTTTTCAAACTTCCCCAAGAACTCGAGGTAAAGTAAATCATCAGAGGTCAAAGCCTCTTCACCCACTACAGCTTTCATGGCCTGGAGATCTTTGCCAATGGCATAACAAGCATACAGCTGATTGGAAACATCAGAGTGGTCCTTGCGAGTCATTCCTTCTCCAATAGCAGACTTCATAAGTCGAGAAAGTGATGGTAGTACATTGATGGGAGGATAGATCTGACGATTGTGTAACTGACGTTCAACATAAATCTGGCCCTCTGTGATATAACCCGTCAGATCAGGAATAGGATGGGTAATATCTGAAAAAAACAAGCAGCATTATTAAACTACATTAACTCAAAAATTAAATACACAATAAATCGGGAACCATGCAAATACAGTACAGTATTTCAAATGATATCAGGACTATCTTAGGCCTGTGATCATGTAATGTTATAAGCATGCTGAAACAAAATATCTACTGTAAAAAGTACTTTATGCATAAGGCAAGCATAATTTTCTGTCTGTGCATGAGTGACCATAACACAGTCACTCCCAAAGCTACATTTATGAAGTTTAGTTTAATTTTGTCTAAAGTCCCATAAAAAGGGCCTAGTTGTTTATATCAGCTTATAATAAATTTCATCTTGAAAGGTGTGAGAATGAATGAATGAATCGGTGACAGTGGTATATAGAGATGCTGGTGCAGCTAAAAACTCAAAACTAATAAACTTTGTAATAGACAAACCACATGGTTTGCCTTGCATGTGACAGTTTCTTACCATCATTAGGCATCGTAAGAATAGGGATCTGTGTAATGGAACCCTGACGGCCCTCAACTCGACCAGCACGTTCATAAATAGTAGCCAAATCTGTGTACATGTAACCAGGGAAACCACGACGGCCAGGTACCTCTTCTCTGGCAGCAGATACCTGAAATCAAATGCAGTGTAAGGTTTATGTATATACAGAAGGTTAATGGAATGTTCTGTAAAGTAAAATGTGAGTGATAAAAGAAAAGTTTATACAGTAGCAGGTATTACTGGTTGTATAGGGATTTTTTTTTAAGTTTATGAATGATTAAAATACGGTTAAGATATATTGATTGATATTATACCTACCACAAGATATTTATTCATCCAGTCAAAAGTTTGCAGACAACATTTAGGTACTCCGAGAAATTAAGAACCTAAGAGACTGTGAATCACTATAAGAAGACCTTTATCAGCTTCAGGATGTAAACACACACCTACAATAAAATGCTATGTAGGCCTACCTATTTACAAAAAAAGAAATATTAAATATTTTTTTTACTCAAGAATGCACTCAAGTTTTATTTTGTTTATTGAGAAACAAAAAAAAACATTCAACAAAATTTGTTTAAGTGTGTGGGAGCAAAAGCTGAGTAGTAGTCTAATGGTAGGCCTAGGGTAACATGGGTGATACAAGACCCATAAAACTAGATTGTTCTTTTGAGGGTCTATACCTGAAATACTTATTTCTGCCATATTACGAACACTTTGTTAGTTTAACATTTACATTATTAACATACACTGTACTACAGTATACAGTAACTGCCTGAATACAAATTATAAGAAAACCTTTAGTTAATTTTGAAGTCTCTTCCAAGATTATAAAAATATATTGTGAAGTCACTTTAAATTTAAAAATAACAAATACCTACCTCACGTAAAGCCTCAGCGTATGAAGACATGTCGGTGAGAATAATGAGAACATGTTTCTCACACTGGTATGCCAAGTACTCGGCCGTAGTCAAGGCTAAACGTGGAGTGATGATACGTTCAATGGTTGGATCGTTGGCAAGGTTCAAGAAGAGACACACATTCTCCATAGAGCCATTTTCTTCAAAGTCCTAGAATATAATTGGACGGTATCCCAAATTAGAAATTTGTTATTGCCATAGAGAACATTCTTACTTTATAAGACAGAGTAATAACAGGCTTAATTATTACCAGTTTCATAATTAATTCATAGATTTACAAAATAGAAATGACTAGTAAAACCATATTATTATAGTATGAATCTTCCATATTTACTCTACAGAAATAGTACAGTAACTCCCTATCTGTTAGAATCATTCCAACCTGCTTGAAGAAACGGGCAGTTTCCATGTTGACACCCATAGCAGCAAAAACAATGGCAAAGTTGTCTTTATGGTCATCAAGTACACCCTTTGCGGGTACCTTGACCAGACCAGCTTGACGACAAATCTGAGCAGCAATTTCGTTGTGAGGTAGACCAGCAGCAGAGAAGATGGGGATCTTCTGCCCTCTGTTGAAAGAAATTCAGCTTAAGTATAGATTACTCGTTCAGCAGGTAACATTCATAAACATCAACTTAACTATCAATAATTATATGGATGAGTTCCATTCCTGGAGGTAATCCATAAGCCGACATATACATAAACCGGAAGTGACCTCAAGAGTCCGAAAAAAGCAAACTCTGGTGTATTGAAGTCCAGTATATTGAGGTCTTACTGTATTGTAACTTTTTGTCCTTTGCTCTGTATTAGAGAAAACAGTTTGCTAGGGTAGACAGTAATGTCCAAAGAGATAAAAGCTAGTGTTTATTTCCATACGCAGACTTGAATTATACGTAGAGAAAAATATTTTCGTTAAATTAATTTGCATTACAAAAACTTACTCCATATAAATATCGATAACATCTCTGAAACATTTGTTATTTCTAACCCAAAATATTATGACAATACAGTGACCCCTCGTTTAACGAACGCCTCGGTTAACGTAATTTCGATTAACGAACTGCCTTCCATAAAGATCTTCAATTCGGTTAACGAAAAAAAAATTCGGTTAACGAAGTTCTTGCGAACCGACCTCAACATGTTTTCGCTTGCGCTGACCGGGCAACCAGCTTTAGTATCAGACCGCCAATACGTTAATCAGTTCTAGGGCTTAAATTCCTTCCTATTTTAGTAAATATCAAGAAATTTATACTATTCAATAATTTTAAAAGTTTAATATTCAATTTTTTAGTCATTTTAACAATTATTGAACATAATTGAAGGTAAAGTGACTAGTTTAATGTGCGGCATCCAGCCTCTTAACACAGCAAACAGGCGTTAGTCTCTCTGTTTTCACTGGAGGGAACATCTTGCTTGAGACTCTTTAACTAAACGCTTTTTTTCTGTGTTTCCAAGCAAATTATTGGTCATTTTGAAATTTATTTTACATATTGACAATATATAATGCAGTGCAGTGTTGATTTAAAGAAAATAATCTTGAATTACACCAAGAGAACTAAAATTTTATGGGTGAAATGGCGCCATGGGGTGACTTCTCTTCCACCCCAATGCCTTCTCTTCTCCCTTTTCCTCCACCACCATTTTACTTCCCATCATCATCATCATTATCCAGGAGCCTTCTACATACACACCTCAAAGTAAGTGAACTTTTCTACCATTTTTGTTGAATTTAGGAAATTTTCGGTGAGCTGGAACCAATTACCCAAAAACCCATTGAAACAATGGTTTCGGTTAACAAACTTTTCGGTTAACGAACGACCTTCTGGAATGGATTGAGTTCGTTAAACGAGGGGTCACTGTAGTGATACCATATGCTAATTTTTTTTTTACATTTTAAATTCAGTAACCTTTGCATATACAGGGGAATAAGTATATTTACCTGCAATTACGAGTTAAAAATAATATAGATCTTATGATAATTACTGCTATACCTTTTTTATTCACTTTCTGTATAAAAATAAAAAAAATTAAGAAAATTACATATACGGTACATCCGGTATATACAGAACTGTATCTACCAGCTACCCAAAATTAAGATAAAAAAAAATAACCACAGCATAATATATGGTACACTTGGAAATATTCCTCGCCCAGCCCAGGAATTATTTGGCACTCATTTTAAATAGGAATCGTGGGGAGCGTATCTGTAAAGTCTGAAATCCGTTACCCGAGTTTATCCATAACACGGAGTTTCTGTACATAATGGTGTAATAGACGCACCAAGCTTCAGATGACAGAAGAAAATAAAATATACTAAATAAAAATATTCAATTACCTGTAAATAAAAATCACATATTCCAAGGCTTTAAGAACAAAATAATTCTAAATTTTTTGGACAGTAGAATGACTGGAATTAGAATCTATACAACATACCTAGCAATGGAGTTCATGACATCAATTGAAGAGATACCCGTCTGAATCATCTCCTCTGGGTAGGTACGGGACCAGGGGTTGATGGGCTGACCTGGTTAAGAGAGACTCGAGATTTAATTCCATACAGGAAACTCCAGAATGGTGACATTTGACTAATATTTGTTGAAGCAGCTATTAATTGTATTCTGAATACTATTGATTTATAGTGTTTATCACAGCTAGGAGTGTCATGTACTGTAGACAACATTCACTGCATTATCATAAACCTTTCCTCTTTTACCCTTTGAACTATCTTAATCTATCCATTCACATCAACCTGTTTTGACACTTCCTACATAATTAATTTCACTATGCAGTCTAACAAAGATAAGAGACTACGTATAGGTTATCAATATATTCTAAGATGGTTACTCAGGCAGACTCAAGATTATAAACCATGTACAGTATTAATAGACAGGCAAACTCATTTGCTGTAGTACAATCTGTTCTGGCACTTGGCTTCTTATCTCACTCCTCCAGTACTACCTGTACAGTAGTGATATTTTATCCATTCTTGGACCCAAGTCACATAATACCCCAGTTTAAATTACAGTACACACAAATCTATTCCTCACAGCTTATGAAAAACATTTGTTCAGAGCTTTATGAGTCATTTTATGAAAACTTACATATCCATCACTACAGATGACATAAATATGTACTAAACCTGTTATTGAAATGTAAAAATCTAGAAGTACACCAAAGGATTTTATGAAAAAAAATTATAAGGAGCAGTGCCCAGTCTATATGAGCCATCATATGAACAAACAGGAATCTTAGAGCTATATCAATTTAGGGAGCAAAATGGACAGCATTCAATCAATGAAATTAAAGTTTATGTGGTTTACTAAATGTTAACTAAGGTATATATGCATTTAGTGTTTTATTGGGTTTTTTAACTTATTCCACATCATCTAATTGGTAACAGAATAGGAATAACAGAAACATTAATCACCATTACTTGCAAGAGAGGAACATGGACATGGTCAGGAAAAAACATGGATAAACAGAGAATATGAAGGTAAATTTTCATTGACAACAAAGTGATTCTCCAAGAGTAGTTTTTCCTGAAGTAACAAGAGCAAACTGTAATATTGACTACCCTATAAGATGTAAGAAGTGTAAAAAAAAAAAAAAAAAAATTACATTTCTATTCACTGTTTCATCACTCACCACTAATGATAGGCGACTCAAATATTAACAAATACACTTACCTGCACATCTCTCTTCCCCTTTGTCCTGCAATTTGTTCTTCTATTTCCTCAACAAATAATATATCTCCAGAAAAATTTAAGCATTCTATATGACACTATCATATCCAAAAGGCAGTAAACAATACAGGCCTGACTCACCCTGAATATCAAGATAGTCCTCTGCTAGCACCGTGGGACCCTGATCTATAGGCTTGCCAGAACCATTGAAAATACGACCTAACATATCTTCTGACACTGGAGTCCTCAAGATGTCACCAGTGAATTCACACACAGTGTGCTTGGCATCCACACCAGAGGTTCCTTCAAATACCTAAGAAAAGGACATCATAAAACACCACGTATGACCCATAATACTTCCCTGATACTAAAAAAAAAAGGGGAAAAATTATTAGGAAAATTATCAAAGTTTTTAAAGGTAATTAGGGTTTTTAAATAAAATCAAAGATGTTTTAGATACTGTATACAGTAAGACTTTACATTACCAGACTCAGAAATACTAGAACAGTTTTAATACACTTTTAAAAAACCCTACATTTACTTTCCCAGTTTGTCTGTAAATACTGGATGAAATTCATGCAGGTTATGTCTGGTTCAGCAGCCCTCTCGAAATGTGAAATCAAACTAAAATAACATGTGACATCTTAATTAACCTTTGTATTCATGGTATGTGAACACTTTTCTTACTTGTACAATAAATACAATTTCAACTTTATATCAAAGATTTATCTTTCCTTCAGTGAAGGAGTGATAATAGTATTTACCATAAATCTGAATTCCAGTTCATATTTCAAATTAATAAAATCTTCAGTCCTAGATTACCTCAGTGAAAAGATCCAATTTTAATATGAAACTTCAAGATGCATAAAAGAGTAACAAACATCCTCAAATTATGCAGTCACCCAAAGAAATTATACAGTATCACGATTTCAAAAAACTATCATAAAGTGGTATCTGGCAACTACCAGACATGCTTTATTTTCAATTTTATATTTTCAATGTGTAACACAATTTTACAAAATACAGCACCAAAGTAACAAATCATTAATGCATGCTGAAACAATTTTTCATTAGAATATTGTAAGAAGAAATCATGTATCTACTGCAGTTAAAATTTTAGTACTGTATACCTGTAGTCTACTATATATTTTCAAATGAAATACAGTACAGAGTACATACATCGCTTCATTATCTATAAAAAGAGCTCAAGGGAATTGACCAGCAGTACAAAGATGACCCATATGCCTGTAGAGAACTGGGTTAAGTACAGTACAGCTGAATGAAATACAGTATGTAATATTTATTACAAGTACTGTACAATAGAGTACTACAGTACAGTATTGCTGTTTACCCTGTACACTGTATTACTAACATCATTATTACTGTAACAGTATTTTTATTAGAAGTACTATACTGTACATTTTTCTATGGTTAATTCTACCAATTCGACAACTATGTCAATATCTACAGTAATAACACAACAGTCACAATTGTTGGCAGTGCAATAACAATTTATCTTATAAATTGCAGACTATTTTATGATCCATATTACCAGAATTATTCTGATAAATTGAAGTCTTACTGTACAAGGGTTAAATAATTGGTTTTAAGATTCAGTAGCAGTAGGTTCAGGGATACATAATAAGACTGAAATTTTATTTCCTTCATGCAATTATATACTGTATACAGTACTGTACTCATCTTCTAAATCCCAAAGTGTAGTTTCAGCTTACACTTTACATAACTGAATCTTTAATTTATTCAAAGCATACCTAAATGACATGAAGAGATATAAGATTTTGTTTCCCTGTGATCGAAGAACTAATATTCCATTATGTTTTATAGCTATGTTTATGAAAATTCTTCAAGATAAGAGAGTAAACATGTAAAAAGTTCAAAGTTTTATTGTCATAGTGAAAAGGCAACATCATTGTATATACTTCAGTGTTTATGTAGAAAAGAGTACTTAGACAACATCTCTTCAGGAAGTTTAATCAACAACCATAAGCACACACCTGAACAACAGCCTTAGAGCCGCTCACTTCCAACACTTGTCCCTTTCGTTCAGTGCCATCAGCGAGGTGCAGATTGACAATCTCGGCAAACTTTGGAAACTTGACATCGTCCAAGATAACAAGGGGACCATTGACACCCGTAACAGTCTTATAACAAAGACGTGGTTGGGCAATATAGTCCCGTTGCACAGCAGCCACCTGCTCCAAGTGACCAAGACTCGTCATTTCTGTAATTATAATAAATATTTACATACCACTTTATAGAGATACAGGGTACAGGTATCCCTTGTTAAACAAATCAGTTAGGTTCCTTAAAAAAACAATTGTTAAGTGAATATTCATATAGTATATCAAATAATATAAGATATGGGAAAAACATGGTTTGGTTCCCCAATGACAAGAAAACCAAAATATTGTACTGTACCAAAACAAAAAATGAAACTGGATCATAAATTACAAAATGCCTACACAACTGCTGTAAATTAGTACCGAACTTCTGTAGTTATTCTTAATAGGGAATAGCCCACCCAGTCAGATGTCTTTGACCCACAATGGGCCTGGGAGGTGAAAAAATAAGAAAACAATAATAAAAATTAGAGGAGAAAATGAATATGCTAATATACACCAGAAACGTCCCCCCCCAAAAAAAAAGTGAGGCAAATTGTGAGAGGATGGAAACACAGAAGGCATAGCATTCCACAGGTTGACTGTGTGAGGAAAGAAGGATGTACTATAACAGGTTATTCTAGTGTGACCGACATACACACAAACGGTGGGCACCACGGGCAAGATGAGGGTTACGAATGCCAAATGCACCGAACAACGCCCGTTACAGTACCTGTACGAGAGAGTGAAGCAACATTGCAGCAAAAAGAAAGGGAACATATTATTGACTTAAGGAGAAAAGTTAATAAGACGAAATGCCTTTGATTCCACTTTACCTAACAGTTGGACAGAAGAAGAACCACCCCACAGTACCTAACTACAATACTGTAATCTAGTACCTAACATGCTAAAAAAATTTAATAAATATAATTTGGTACATTCCCTTAAAGGACCATATTTGCATCAGATAAAATAGCGTTTCAATAATGAGGAAGAGGTGTAAGAAAATATTCATATAAGCAAATACAGCACTATACAGTATATACGGTATTCCTCATGCATTTTATTCCAATTTTACAAGAAAGCTTTATTGTTCAATGGTATGGGCACACCACAATCATCAAGTATGGTACACGTATTCCCAAAAGAAACACCTAAACGTCTAATCCCTGTAACGAACATGGCAAGTGAAGCTCTGTTTCAGTGCAATGACCAAGCATACTCCTGCGTCCACAAAACATGTAAAATTACACCATGTCACTACAAAAAAGTTGCTTTCAATGGTACCAGATAATATATCAAGGTCATGTTTTTTCTGTTTAATATAGTAGGAATCCAGGGGCACTTTTAGGAAGTTAAGTAAGGTTAGATTAGGTCAGGATATATTAAGTTCTGTGCATTGTCATATTTTTAGGTTAATATTGACGACTGACCCACGGATGAGATTTTTGTTTTACGGTTAATTTTCTTTCTTTATTTTCATCAGTGAATATTGATATGATAATCATTTGTTGTGTAAATGCTTCATTTTTGTAGATATTTAGGCGCCTAGGCACACACTACTTTGTCTTCTCGGTGGTGATGTGGCCTCGCTCTTTGCCACACTCGCCTCTCATTCCTGCTCCAGTTTCATTTTGAGCATGAGATGTGAAGGTTATTGCCGGTCTTGTGCTACAGTTCTAAGGGAGCCACGAATTACCCAAAAGTACCCAAAAGTATAGCAAATAAGGGTAAAATCTTAACGAATATCTGTTATACATACACAAAACATGTTTAATAATATTTTTAGTGTAATTTTGTAAAAATAATTTGTAAGATGAAATAATAAACAGCGAAAAACTTTCAGTATTGGCGAACGCTAAATTCCAAAGAGTTCGTGAACAAGTGAGATAACTCGGATCCATCATGATGCACTTCGTTGTACCGCAGTTCTAATGCTTATAAAGGAACTTGGCTTGAAAATGTTAAGATTAAACCCAGTATTGTACTTTTATTTATAAACATCTTTCTAAGAAAGTACTTTTCACAGCAATACTGTGAAATTGAACTGGGTTTGTGAGCAAAGGCTGTTGCATATAACATACCTGTATTTCAAAACACTCCGCCACCTGGGCCTGGCTCAACTTCTGATGCGGCCGGCTGGTCTCACGTCCACAAAAAAATTAAAATTACACCTTGTCATAGTAAGTTCTTTCAGTTTAATGTACAGGGGGTTCCAGGGGAAAGAGCCCCCTGGTAAAGAAGTTAGGTAAGGTTAGGTAGGTTTGTTTGGTTAGGTTGGTGAGGTCTCTTTTTGATAGACACTAAAGTTAGGTTAGTTTTAATTTAGAAATAACCACTTTTTAACACATTTGCACAAACTAAAAGTGTCCACTATAAAAAAAAAGTGAAATTGCTGCGTTTTTAAAATAGTTTTCTATGAAAAGTCGGCAGCGGGTCAGTCGTCAATAATTCCCCATTTTTATTGATTACTATCATCTAAAGAACTTCTGTGGAAAAATAACGTAACCGAACAACTACTCCTGGTGTTAGCCGTCTGCTCTAACTTCACTTTTATCTCCCTATATACACACCAAGAGTTCTGTAGTTGATCTTTGTCGAATCTTTACCATCTTTGACCTCCACTGTTCACCTTCCCTAAGCTGACCCCTAAACACTCACTTTGATGACAAACAAAATTAAGTAAGTATATAGTTTTTCATACTTTACTTAAAATGAATAGGAGCATGATATTTGTGATCTTAATACCATACATATATTATATTTGTATAACTTCTCCAGTTATGTTAACATTAGTTTCACTCCCTAACACTACACAGAATGAGCCGGGCCTCTGTAAATTTACCACCACTCAGCAGTACAGTTCACTACACTTCTCTAACTGTTTTCACCAACACATATCACTCCACTCACCTGGGGAATAAGCACTAATCCTATATCAGACAAGTTTAAAATATAACTGTATAATTTGTGAGCAGCACCTACTTTTGACAGCTCCCGTTCACAATACAGTACTACAAGCGTCTGCGCCTCTGTCATATGATGTCAGCTGATCAATGGTCACAGGTTCCGTCAGGGGATCGAAGAAGTCTGCTCCACAACTTCGATCCTAACATGGCGCGCGTCACATTACTGCCCCGCGAGATTTAAACTTTGTCATTTTGGTATTCTACGTTATTGATTAAGAATATAGTATAATTACTTTGATACACACCTAGTTCTCACTCTTAGAATTCATATGGTTTGAAATTCCGCTCTAATGAGTAAAACCATATCAAGAGATAGCAACTTATAAATACATATCAGTGAACGAAACATGTTACAACCAAAAGAATAGAAACTAATGGAGCAATAAATAACCTCAATAGCAAGAAGTAGTTAACAAGGCCGAAAAACTTACGTGATTCTAAGGCCAGTTAGATAAGTCTCATAATTCGGCTTATAAGTCTAGACCAGTGGTTCTTAACCTTTTTTGAGTCACGGACCCCTTTGGGAATCTGGTGAAAGCTATGGACCCCCTCCCTAGAAAAATGCACATAAGCACATAAACACAACTTTGCATGCAATGAATGTATTTTATTTTATTGAAAATTCATTGCCTCATACAGTGTATGACATACACAAAGTATAAATAAAGTAAACAATCTTAAAAAAGAATTGTTTCACACTTTTTTATGCAAAAATTAATGGCCACTCCATACAAAAATGAAATAGGTACAATCACCTTGTGCAAATTATAAAAACAAAACTTTAATTCTGCTTAAAAGTTCATTTCAATGTGAAGGTTGTTGTTGTTTGGATTGAATATAAATGTTAAATTTTTATCTGACCTTCACGGACCCCTTGAAGCCCATCCATGGACCCCAGGTTAAGAACCCCTGGTATAGACTGTCGAACAAAGCTAATGTTCAGATGGAATTAATCACGCAATTGTGTAATAGCTTTCATTTGAACTAGACTTAAGACACCAGAGTTATCATACTCTGCTTTTGTGGGTTAATGTCGGTATTGTACAGATCTTCTGTTATATATTAACAAACCAGGATGCTATTACAATAAAGTACCCTCAACCATGCCGAGGAGGTATAAATCGTTTAAAATGTTACGGGTACATTCTGCCCAATATCAGAATTGCTGTGAGAGAGCGCGTGATCTGCTGGTGTCTGGTCGATAAGAAAAGAGGTAAATGAACCTTATCATTAACAGTATCATGAATATTGATAAGAAAGAAAAAACAAATCCCCATCTACATATAATCTCTCTTTTATCCTCTTCATCACTCATCGGCTCGTTAGCCGCTTGGGCGATCGGTCACGTCTCTGCCACTCTGTTGGCAAGTACTGGGCATGCACTGGCTCCTGAATGTACCTGAACCTACTCCAGTGTTGGTCAAGTCTTGTCTTGAAAGAACTCACACTCGGTGCCGTCACAACACTTTCTGGTAGATTGTTCCAAGAGTTCACAACTCTTACTCCGAAAAAGTTTGCCCTCACAGTTTTCTGGACTTGCGGCTTCTTCAATCTTGAGCTGTGACCCCTTGTGGGGCGAGCGTCCGCCAGCTCCAAGTAAGGACACTCGACTGAGTAGTGCCCCCTTGAGATGCTTATACACCTCAATTAGGTCACCCCATGCCCGTCTGTAGTATAAGCTATGCAAGTTCAGGCGCTCCAATCTCTCAGGGTAGCTGAGGTGCCGAAGTGCAGCCACCAGTCTGGTGGCCCTCCTTTGAACATTTTCAACCAACTGACAGTCCCTAGCACATCTCGGGGACCAGACGGGGTGACAGTACTCCAGCTGGGGAAGCACTTCACTCTTGAAGATCGTTACGAGGGACGGACCGTCTAGATATCTGAACGACCTTCTTATAAAACCCAATAATTTATTTGCCTGATTTACTTTCTTTTCGCAATGGCCCGAGAACTTCAGCTCATTGTCAACATACACACCTAGGTTCTTCTCACATTCAGTCTCAAATAGTGCAGTTTCTTCATCCCGTTGGGACATATGATACGCCTCCTTACAGTTGGTACGCCCCACGTACATCCTCTTACACTTCCTGACATTGAATCTCAGCAACCATTTCTTCGACCATTCTTGGAGCCCACAGAGGTCCTTCTGAGCTCTGCACAGTCCGCTTGGTTCTTGATTTCCCGAAATAGCTTAGCGTCATCGGCAAACATTTGTATTGAGGAGTGTACAACGTCAGGCATGTCATTTATAAAACAAACAAACAACAGAGGGCCCAATACACTGCCATGTGGTACCCCGCTTGTGACAGGTACGGATGATGATTTCGTGCCATTAATCACCACACACAACTTGCGGTCATGTAGAAAGTCTTCTATCCACGCTAGAACATTTCCCCGAATTCGTACCCTTCCAGTTTGATTTTCAGCCTTTCGTGGGATACAATTGTAGTGGATTTCTCCTCTACAAACGCTGTTTGTCGCTGAGTAGCCGACCCACGAATTCCCCAGTGTATGCCTCGTGGTCTAGGTCAACCAGCGCCGCCCACGAAGCGGGGGTCAACTACTAAGCCACGCTAATCCCCGCTATTTAAGACCTGACCTCGTGGTGATTGCTCTCTTTCTTCCTACACCAACCAGCCAGCAACACCTCCTCCTCCTCCGCCTGCCTGGCGGTCCTCGCTCCCGCCGGTGAGCATGGCGACCCACAAGCCGTCCTCCTCTGAGCACCCTCACCAACCAGCTCTCTCTACATCACGCTTGTAACCATGCTGCCTTCCCAGCACCAAGCTGCATTGTACATCCAATACAACATGTATACATGAGAGCACATTGTGAGTTTCCTTTCTCCATCCCATCCTGAGTGTGAACCAAACATCCCGTACCCCACACACTGTCGAAAGCCTTGGCAAAATCTAGGTAAATAATGTCGATATTACCACCCGTGCCAGAATATGGGTCCAAATATCCAATACCTTGAGCAACTGTGTTAAACAGGAGCTCCTCGGCACAAAACCGCGTTGGCAATCCTTTACAAGGTTGTTTCGTAGTAGGTGTTCCATTGCGGCATCTCTGATAATACTCTCAAGTACTTTACATATTATGCTGGTCAGGCTCACCGGTCTTTAGTTGTTCGTGGAGTGACGATCGCCCTTCTTGAAGGTATAACTCACATAAGCAACTTTCTGTTCACTGGGGACCTTTTGTTCATCCAGGCATTTACAAAATAGGATCTTCAGGGGCTCGGTAACCTCGTTGCACAACTCTTTAGCACTCTAGGATGCACCATGTCAGGGCCGGTACTCGTATGGACCTTTAGCTTTGACAGTGTATTTTTAATTCCCTCTTCTGTGAACACAATGTGGGTCAGTGCTGTGTCTAACCGTCTGTCCTCAAACTCAGGAAGGTTAATCGCATCCTCTCTTGTGAACACCGAGGAAAAGCTGTTCAATGCCTTGGCTTTATCCTGGTCAGAATCTGCGCAACTACCATCTTCAAGAATTTTATTTTTTTTTTAAGATTATGGGGGTTTCTTCAACAGATGTATTGTGCACGTTGGCACCCGCGGTCTCTTATTATTTATATAACAACTACATGACAAACAAAATCATCTCTCTACGATAGCAGAGCCATGTACAGTATATGGATCATACAGTACTCGAAATTAGCTCGATTATATTCTATCATTCTTTTATATGGATGTATATACCTGTTTAGAATAAACTGATAAGTCTTGTCTTGCTTCCTTGCGCCCCCTGGAAAAAATCCTGTAGACGCCCAAGCTTGCCAACAGTGCGTAACAGAGCCAGGACATGCCCACAGCACCTAACAGAGATGTGACGACCTCACAAGCGGCTAACAAGCCGATCAGTGACGAAGAGAACTAAATAAAATATAGTACACCAAAGTAAAATAATTGCTATAGCATACAATAACAAATTAAATAAGTTTATCCAATTTAATGTTACATTTTCTTTTACTCACAAAGAAAATGGACGTATATAATGTTTCATGAATGAGTTTAAATGCGGAACTTAAATGACTTTGAATGAGATTAAATACGGAAATTACAAACCTGTGAATGAGTTTAAAAGTGTTACCGTAGTATCAGAAAGAGCAACCGAGTATCACTTTGATTAAATGGCAAACACTAACACTAACAACAATAATAATATAGGTTAACTCATTTGCGAAGGAATCGTCATAGAAAAGTGTTTTAGAATTGTTTAAACTATTGATTGCAACGATAAATTTCTAGAGATTAAGTGGTGGCAATAATAATAATAATAATAATAATAATATTCAGTATTATTATTATTAGTAGTAGTAGTGTGGGGTACGGGTTATTTGGTTCACACTCAGGATGGGATGGAGAAAGGAAACTCACAATGTGCTCTCTGTATACATGTTGTATTGGATGTACAGTGCAGCTTGGTGCTGGGAAGGCAGCGTGGTTACAAGCGTGATGTAGAGAGAGCTGGTTGGTGAGGGTGCTCAGAGGAGGACCAGCTTGTAGGTCGCCATGCTCACCGGCGGGAGCGAGGACCACCAGGCAGGAGTGGAGGAGGTGGTGTTGCTTGAAGACTGGCTGTAGGTAGAAAGAGAAGTCACCACGAGGTGTGGGTCGCCGGTTGGAGCGAGGGCCGCCAGGCAGGAGTGGAGGAGGTGGTGTTACTTGATGTTGCTTGTTGGTGGCGGTAAGTAGAATGAGGTAGGTCACCACGAGGTCAGGTCTTATATAGTGGGGGTAGGCGTGGCTTAATAGTTGACCTCAGTCAGGTAAGGCAGCGCTGGTTGCTGACCTAGACCACGAGGCTACTGGGGAATTCGCGACAAGCGTTTGTAGGGGAGGAATCCACCACAGTAGTAGTTTGACCTGAGTGTGTCGAGTACAGGTGTACAGGACGTGTGTGAAGTCTACCCACCATCCACCCAGTGGAGAGGTCTGGGTGAAAAAAATGCCTTATTATTCGGCTTGTGATGCAATTTTGGGTCAAATTGAAAATTATATATACGTATTGTATTTTTTCTATGGCGTTTAATATTTTATATTATCAATGATAAAACATACACCATAAGGAAAGAAACTACGAGAATGTGATAATGAATACATGTAAATAAATTCATGGATGAAAGGGTGTGCTAGCCTGACTTTTTTTTTTTTGGTAATATTACTTTGATGTCTTTGCATTGACGTTCTTAATGTGTAAACATGCACACACACATACAACGTCACACAGAAAATTCTATATGATCAATGATAGGTAAATCAGGCAAACAAATTATTGGGTCTTATAAGGTCGTTCAGATATCTAGACGGTCCGTCCCTCGTAACGATCTTCAAGAGTGAAGTGCTTCCTTAACTGGAGTACTGTCACCCCGTCTGGTCCCCGAGATATTCTAGGGACTGTCAGTTGGTTGAAAATGTTCAAAGGAGGGCCACCAGACTGGTGCCTGCACTTCGACACCTCAGCTACCCTGAGAGATTGGAGCGCCTGAACTTGCCTAGCTTATACTACAGACGGGCGAGGGGTGACCTAATAGAGGTGTATAAGTATCTCAAGGGGCACTACTCAGTCGAGTGTCCTTACTTGGAGCTGGCGGACGCTCACCCCACAAGGGGTCACAGCTCAAGATTGAAGAAGCCGCAAGTCCAGAAAACTGTGAGGGCAAACTTTTTCGGAGTGAGGGTTGTGAACTCTTGGAACAATCTACCAGAGAGTGTTGTGACGGCACCGAGTGTGAGCTCTTTCAAGACAAGACTTGACCAACACTGGAGTAGTTTCAGGTACATTCAGGAGCCGGTGCATGCCCAGTACTTCCCAACAGTGCATAACAGAGACGTGACCAATCGGCCAAGCAGCTAACGAGCCGATCAGTGGTGAAGAGGATAAAAGTTGATACAGTTTTGAGGTAGTAACAGAAGAGTTGCAATAACACATGCTCTTTTCTTCTACATTACGATTAAATAATTCTTTGTTATATAAGCTACCTTGTTCGACATATATTAATGATTAATTTATAATGTTATTATGTATAAAGCTTACCAATAATTGGGGCTATGCAAAGAAAACTAGGGAGCACTCAGCGTGGATCAAGCCTGGGATGATGTCATGGATTGTAGTGGTGCAGCAGCTGTTAATGTCCATCAGAAAGTTGCACGAAATCCAGCCTCGCGGTTAAAACTTGCAGCCGGCCGCATGTACAGTATAACAATTCCCAGTCACACACGGCCGGAAAAAGGAAGATTACAAGCCCATGACAGACTATCAGCGCCTTGCACACTATCGCCATCTGTTGATCTCGCGGCCAACTATATGCTCTGTGGCTTACGTGGTTTTTGCCTTGCTTTCCTGTCTTTTTTATTTCAGTCATTGGATATTATGGGATTGAATGTTACAGAGTATTTCAAATAAATTCTTTGTTTACTTTTGTACATAGAAGGTAACTTATTCGCAACTGCGTGAATACAGCAGTGAGGCAATATTTCTGGCTGCACACTGTTACAGTATTCACATTTGCATGAGAGGTATTCAAGCACATTGTGTGTTTGGTTCTATATATGGGAGATGATATAGCTACTAAGTGCAAGAGTGGATACAATCTTAATATGTCGGTTATCTTCACACAGTCGAGGACGCAGTGTTCAAGTGTGTGGCCATATGTCTGATCACACAATTTTCATTTGTTTTTTCCCACATCTGCCTGAGGGACAAACTGCCAGAGGTGCTTATACCCTAACCCAAGTTAACGTAGCAGTTACAGCAACTTGTAATCTAGTGACCTTTTTACTTGCTCCATATACATGCTTCACTTGATACATCTCATCATGGTAAACATTGCATTGACTAGTGCCTATTTGCACTTGTCTGCTTGCTTCAAATTCATCAATAAGTTCCTTCCTAATTACAGTTTTAAGGGTTCTTTTTGACAAACCCAGATTGTATTCAACAGTGTCAGCAGAGTGAGTGTCTTTGCACTGCTACCCTTGCTAGCCTCAACCAAGCACCCACACAGTAACACCACCAGAATACTGTATATGACTATTAATAGATAGTTATACAGTACAATCTATGAGTTTTATTTTAATCATAGGAACCGACAAGCATAGTATGCAGACTGTAAGAGGCATTACATATAAATACAGATAGTGGTAGGCCTGTATCGTGAAGAGTGGTGCTGTCGTCATGGTAGTTGTGGGCTATTGTCTTCACAGGTGTGCTCAGAGCTGTCATGAAACATCAAAATAGGTAATTGCTTATTTAACACGATAGTATGGAAATGGTGCTCACAGTTTTACTTCTGGAGGTGGGACTCACCTCCCCTGATGTCCAGCACCCAAACTTGTCCACCAATCAGCTCCATTGTCACAAGAAGTCACCTATTCATTCACAAATTTGGCATTGTGACACTGCCACATTTATCATCACCTCAGGGGGTAAAGGAACTCTTTGAGGCAACTGTTCATTGTATGGAAAAACAGATATTAATTCCTATAAAATAAATTGTACTTTTAATGATGTTCATAATAATCATTATATTATACAGTAAAAATAAAAATAAAATAAAGATATAGTATAATTAATATGAAATATGTACGTTTCACTAAACACCTAATGGCATTTGTATTTCATCTGATTAAAAACTTTGGATTGACATAACTATTCAAACCTCTTATATTATCTTGTTATTACATCATATCTCCCTTTTACATATACAGTACCATTAAACATTTAGCACTTCAGCAGCATGTTTTACTGTGCTGAACATAATCATAAAATTTCCATGATTTAACTACATGAATGAGAAATGATCCTAAACATCCCATTTTATAGCGGAGGCAGGAAGAGTAGACTTATGTCTTATACCTATTGGTCACCTTCCGGGCTAACCCCAAACATTGAAAACTGCACTAATCGATGAATTAGTGTTGCAACAGCAGAGTTGTAATAATTGTCTGATTATTGATAGGTGTAAGTGTCAAGGATAGCTTGGAATGCAATTTATAAAACTTTTTGGTAAAATCCACAAGCCTCCCTGGTCTGACATAGTTATAAAAAGGTGTTTTAGTTATAAATGTAGATGTGTGTGCATACCCCTGCACCTCTCCATTGGTCAGTGGTCATATGTTTGTTCATCATAATATATCTTGAGCAAGAAATCAATTCAAATCAGAGCTTAAGATGTGACTGTTGTAGAATTGTATAAAAGATAAAAAAATAATCATTCGAGAAAGTAACTCTGTACAGTCAGTTCTGCTATAACGCGATAGTTGTGTTCTTGTAAAACATGGTGTTATAGAAATTCGCGTAATACGGTTAGGTGCAGATTACTATTCGAAATCGAAGAAAATTTAGTAGTTAGCCTAACACAAAGGTTAGCACAGTCTAAATAAATGTTACATTCATATCTAATAATGAAATCATACAGTAAATTTAACATTTTACCTTGTAAAAATATGAATATAACTTGATGGGGGAGAAGGGTGATTTCGAGGTTGATAACATCGAGCTTCTTTTCAAGGGCTATAGCCTTTCTTTTATGATCATCACCGGGAATGCGATCACCAGAACGCTTCTTGGAGATATTCTTCTTTACCATATTCACAGTTAATACCACAAAATTGGAGAAATAGTAAGCAAAAATCGAGTTACAGCAAACAAGCGTTCGCGTTATACAAATATTG
Organism: Homarus gammarus; assembly: GCA_958450375.1. Lineage (NCBI taxonomy): Eukaryota > Metazoa > Arthropoda > Malacostraca > Decapoda > Nephropidae > Homarus > Homarus gammarus. The sequence goes on along the minus strand of CAUDMG010002277.1, from coordinate 2,990,285 downwards.
TTCCTCTATTCATAAATCACGTTAGAGCCAATTCGCATTGTCAAAACACGCGTTATAGCAGAACTAACTTATGCACATTTAGAAGTCAACCAGCAACACACTGCCAAACACCACAGGTAAATAACCAGTGTATAGGGACAAGCCACTCAACTCGAGTCTATCCTAATCATATTACTACTACATCTACACTATCATCTTGCCACATGGCTGTAGTTTACAGTACATTATGCAGTGTACAGTAGCTTGTAATGAAGGTAGGCCTCGTCTATCACAAGGGTTCTGTTCCTGTAAACCTGTGATGTGTAAAATTATGATAAATAAAACCAATTTTCCCATAACAAACAATGTACTAACCTCTTCACTATGGGGATGCCAAAGTTGAACCTGCAGCTTCAGCCAGAGTTGAACATGATGACTTCGTCATCTGAGTAGAAACTCACACAACATCATTGGCTGTCCTTATATTTTAGACTTTACCACCATTGGTGAGTTTTACATTCGTAAGCATTATCTAAAACATATATGAACAGTAAATAAGTGTTGCTTTCATATTCCTTAGAGAAATGAAGATATGCTTTCACAAGTACAGTATGCAATTACATACGTTGGCGTTCCAAATCCGTCTCGCTTTATTTATTTACCATCAGTTATTAGCTACTTCTATTGTTCCATTTATTAACATTAAACAATATTACTTAAAACATATACAGTGTATTAATTTTTTTTACAGTAACTTTACTACAGCTACAACCAGGGTCTTATTTTCTTCAGTTTCTTATGTAGGACCACCGTCACAGGTGTAAACACTAACAAAAACAATAGCATCCCATCTCTTGTGTGACCATATTATTATTCATTTATATTGTATAAGGTGCATTCATAAACATTACTTAAAGAATATAGTTTACATTTTTCAATAATTTTATTGTTTTTTTGGGGGGAAAAGAGGGTAAAAAGCCACACAAAAGATAAGAAAGGTCAGACGTTGGAATGCATCTCATTATTATTACTTTATTTTAATGGTAATTATTGATTCACAATACGATGATTCACCTTACACTGCAATATTGGAGGACAGATTACCATCATTATTCGAGGCTTTACCGTACTGTATACATATTTATAGTTATTTATAAAATGTACTTAAAGGAAATATTACTGTTGTGTGTTTAACTTATCTAGGTCTGGTGTAGAGTTGAGCACCAGCATCAGCGCATTGTTTGACTTCATCCCGTAAGCATTGCGTCCGAGAAAATGCGCACTTTATCAATAAAATCTCTGTGACATTGCCACCTTTATGCCAGGTTAGCACAAAGAGGTAAAGTGAACTTCTATATACAGTACTGTATAATGTGCATTAGTAAATGATATTTAAGCAATTTCATCAAGGGCAGTTGACAAAGCCATGAAATGCTTATTTCCAGTGAGTCCTTATACCAGCAGCATCTGGTGTTTTTTTGGCCAGGGGGTCGGTCACCCATCTACATACTAACCAGACCCAATGTTGCTTAACTTCGCTGATCAGACAAGAAGCAGTGTTTCCAATGTGGTATTAACACATAAAATGTGATTTTTGATGGTTGAGAACAATGTGTGAAATATCTATTGCATTGACTTATTTTATGTTTAAACAGAGAGGGGAGGAAACCCTCCCTTAAGGGAATTCTCCCAATAAGGGATAAAACTTGTACAAATTAGTCCGGTATTGGGAGTGTTTACTGTACTTGGGCTGATTCCTCATACAACATGACTTAAACATCAATAAAACCATGACATACATACAAATGTACATGAAATATAGCACAATATAAAGTTAAATAATTAAAAAAAATTAAATACATACAAATTTATATAAAATATAATACAAACTATAACTGAGACACATATGCATGTTCTTCTCAAGTCCATTCCTCATGTGACCACCTGCCACCACCAGCTACACCCATTTCTACCACTCTTATGAAATTAAAACTATAAGTAAGTAATAAATTAAAGAATGCATAAAGGAATTATAGAAGTTGCAGTAATGAATCATCTATTGAAAGGCACACACATATATAGGGTGTCCCAGAAAAATGTCTCTGCCTCCCTCCCTCCAACTCACAGTGTCTCAGAGAGCAGGCAGGGAGGGGGCAGGCAGGGAGGAGAGGGAGGGAGGCAGGGACAGTTTTCTGGGTCACCCTATACATGTTCTCTCTCTTTCATGCCTCTCTACCAAATGACATATCTTTGCCCTCTAGAAGGGTGTTGGGAATGGTTTTCATTTTATCTTATAACAGCACTGCAAAAAATTAAGACATGTTAAAATATTCAAATATTTTGGTCATAAATATTTAATTGTGATAAATCTAATTTGTGATAATCGAGGTCTACCTGGTCCCTGTATTTTCCAATCTAGAAATCAAATACTTTTAATCACACAGTCATACTTTGGGGCGTTGGTATACACTTTTTTATCTTCAAAATCTAATCCCCTTCTTCTCATATGATGAACTCTGATAAAATTCAATTCATTAAAGTTATATACAGGGTATATTTTTTTTACCAAGTGACCTAACATTAGCAAGGAATTACTGATAATATAGGGTAATATGTACTGTACTTAATAAATAACTCGGCAAACAAATCACCCTTTATATTGTAACTAGAGAAATAAATATATTCAATTTCTTTGGAGATTCACGAAATTAATCATTTCACTTATCAAAATACTAAAAAGAGATCCGAGTTTAATGCCCATTACCATATTATTTCCTCTACATCAATTTAGCCAAAGTTTCACAGCACAATGAGACTGTTTTATATGTTAAATCATGTTAACCTACTGCCTCACGCATGTTCAATTTTTAAGCTTGTTTATAAAGATTTTTCTATTGGCTGGAATTCCATTTGGGTTTAAATCATATTCTAGGGTGAAATACAGCAAACTAAAGATGTAATATGAAGCCTATAATTCATTACATCTAGTATGAAGAGTGAGGCCTCTAGTAAACAATTCACAAGAGAGATAAATTTTATACAGATTTCGTCTTTCCCTGACTGAACATAGGCTTATAATCTATACAATTCAAACCATAACAGTATTTATATAACTGATCCTTCTTATCATACACAAAGAAACAAAATATGAAATGTCATTATGTATAAAACTAGAAATTTCAAATATTTATTACCTTTACTACAAACAGTAATCTTGAAGTGAGTAATGTAATTCAAAGTAAATATGTAGTAAAGGAGGTGAAATTTACATTAGAATGGACATGTAATAACAAGGGTGAATTATGGATGACTGAAGAATGAGCAGCTAGATATGGTTCATGTCGAAAGCATTTGGTAGGGAAATCTAGTAGTTAAAATAAATCCTTAAGAAAGAAACATCTCTTTCAATTATTACCACTAATCAAGCAATCAAATGAATCAGCACATGAGGTGCTACTACAAATAAGTTTACCTGATGAATAAATAATTACGATATTCAACTCCATTTAAATCCTCCAAAATATAGTCAAGTCAGTTCACAATACCAAGTATTGTAGGGCTACACAAACAAGAACACAATAAAGACTAGATTTTCAACAAGACTCAAGATAATAATACTAAATGATTGCAAGCATAAACTGCATTAATTAATGGCAGGCCCTGTGTCCACCACGAATTATAAAAAAGTTATAATATACTGTATATTGCACTGTATTCGCATTATTCATAATCATTCATAAGAAAGTGATGGACAAAAGTCTGCTTCTTCCTCTCCACTGCTTGAGCTGATGTTCGACGGTCTGTTGCTGAATTTGATGGTTCTCTCAGTAGTATGCTACCAAAAACTAGAGCTGGAAAAAAACAGCTAAACTCAGTTTTTTTTACACATTGCAGGAAATTAAACATATCACTAATTACTCAAAATTCTAAATTATGAACCCAGATCCATCACCAGCAAGTAAAAGAGGACCCTTGTATGAAATATTAACAAAATCTACTTCATAACATCATGTTCCAAAATGCAAGGTCAGGTGTTTATGGGCCGATTTACGGCTTTTTTCTGGAACTGAAAACTAACATACTTAAAGTTTAAAGCTAGTCCATATTACTAAGAAAAAGTATATAAGGGCGATTTAAAACTTACGGGCACAATGTAATTGACCTTCTAAATATTCTGTATGTGGGGAAGCAACAACAGTCCTTGCTGGTTGTTTTGCCCCTCTGTTTATAGGATTTTGCTTACATTTAACCGGTGATAATTAATATAAAATGCTGAAAACACAACTGGGGTCTCATCAAACATGACATCAATGTCAACACTGAAGCTAGTGTATATGGCAGAGTGATAGTATTCTGCATCATTAGGAATGCTCCCCAAATGTTTCCTTTAAATATTATATTTTTCTAATTTTCAAAACAACGTTGTAATGAAGTAATGTATTCTAAATTATATCATGTTCCTTAGTTCATGAATAACAGTGTAGCAGAACACTGTTACTCACCAGTACCAGGCTATGGTAAGCGTACCCCACCTCACACAGGTATATTTGGGAAATCTTAAAAACAACTTTAATCTTAAAAACTGGTCATGCATGATATAAACAGCAAAGAAATATATGTTCTTATCACAAGCTGGCATCACAGGGGCCAGGAAGTCAAAAATGCATGTGAAGTGGCAGTAAGGTGAGGTTCGTAGTACTGTACAAGGTAAACAACACTGATCAGTTAACAGTATGAGATACAGGATGCTTGTTTTATTATATTATTACATCACTGCATCCAGTAATTCCTCACGAATCTGCAGATAGTCAAGAGTCCCTTACTATATGTGTACATGGGGGTTGGGGTAGAAACAAGTGGTGAGGCGCATGAAGTTCAAAGGCGAGATTCCTATACAGTATCACAGAAAGTAAGAAGCTACTAAGAAAGGAGACTGAGAGGTTTTTGTGTGTGAGTAAAAGATAAATGACTACTAGTAACAAAGTCTAGCCAGGCCCATGTGGTGATTCAAACAGTATCAGAAATTACAAAACACCAAATGTCATGAACCAAAGCCCTGAAAGCACATGTCATATGGTGTGACCAAAAGCCTAGGGATTAATAAAGAACTTAACGGTATATAATATAAAAGGGCTTATTAATTAAAATGATTCAATAATTATTAACATAAGAACAAGAATTACATTAATATCCACATCACTTACCAAGAGTTTTGGCATCAAGGTTGTTGTCCTCAGAATGGTTCAAAAGCTCTTTCAGGAATGCCATCAAATAAGTGAATACATTGCGATGATAATCAGGCAGCTTGTATATAATCTGAAAGCAAACACATATGAAACATTCAGGAATGTTCAGGTTTACTTTGAATGAAAGTTTTTAAATAATAAAATTGGGGAAAATAAAAAAAATGAATGAAAACAATGAAAAATGTATGAAGTGATGTTAAATTCTAGCAAAGGGCTCCAGTAATGTCCACTGCTTGTTCCTCCTTTTCAAAACACCTTAACACATCCATTTTTATATCCACATTAACACTTTCTACATCTCTTCTGTATGTTACAACACTGTAAGCTCATATTTTACATTCTGTCATTAACTATGGTATGTAAGCTGCATAGATACATGGTGTGGAGTCAGCCTGGTGTTGGATCTGGTCGGGTAATAAATGTACCGGATAAATGTCTTTTAGAATTTTTTGGTATACAGTACAGTATTTTTGGAGTTGCACTGCCATACCCTACGTTGCCTATTGAAATACAAAGGACAATATACAGTGCAGTACCTGTAATATGATTGCATATTTGCCATAAATATCTATCTAATATGACCTGACATAGCAAATGAAAACCTTTAGTTTCCCTTGCCCTGGCAGCACTATGTTGTTCAGGTACATTCAATATCAATGGTAAAAGCAAACAAACACCTCATAATGACAAATTTAAGGCTTTAAACTTTATTGTATTTCATAATTTCCATTTGTCTGTAAGTCTTACTGGAAGCTTTAAAATGTTCCATGACTGACATGAATGTACGTATGGTGATGCAATTGTGGCCTCAAGTATGTATTGTGTGTGTGGTGGTGATGTGGCCTAAAGTATGTATTTGTGTGTGTGGTGGTGATGTGGCCTAAAGTATGTATCTGTGCAGGTCAAATATAACTAAACCTTAACAAAAGACTACAATACAAACACTCACCTTAATAAAATTATGACTAAACTTGTTGGTAAAAAAAAGCCAACAGATACTTGAGTGTCAACATGAAGTGCATTACGTAGCTTTTGTAGATATAAGCAGTTAGGACCTCTCACTATTTTGTCACCCAAGAGGGGAAAGGGAAAGTGGTCAGATTAATCCGGAAAACTTGGGTCTGGGTAGTCACTATGGCAAGGTGAGTGCTGAATGATTGTTTACTGGCTCTAATGAGCCTATCAGCCCTTTCCTTCTTTCCAGGAGAAAGGTGTTGTAAAACAATGGGTTATACTAAGATTTTGGTTTTATTTAAAAGTTATAGTGATGGTGGAGGAAAATGGGGCTTACACCTGTACACTAGCTCCATGAAGTATCTTAATGTTTTTTTGTTAACTGGTCAACAGTATTTCAATTTAATTTAGATTCCAATTCCATACTTTAATACTGTAACTTGCTTTAGACAGTACTGTGAACAAGAGGGGAATTTGCATCCATGATTCAAAATCTTTTACTCTTGAAATTTGAATAAGAACATAAAATGTAAGTAAGCCACTGAAATTAAATACAAAAAGTATATTCATACATCCTTGCATAGAGAAAAGTTTGGTGTCGCATCAAGGGCAGCATGATAAAGGTTGTATGGGATGACTGGCTCTGGTAATGCTTCCAAGAAGAGTAACAGAGCTTCTGCAACTGAGTGAACACTTCCTGGCAGGAGGTCATTTGGAACACCTTCATCCAAGGCAGTTCTGAAGAAAAAAGAGGACCAACATGATTAGCTATGAGTACAGAAAATAATTACCATGGCAAAAAAAGTTTTTTCTGTGGTGTTGCTATTATTAAATTCTGAAATGGGTACAGTACTGTATCAGGAAACAAGGCTAAGTTGCCCACTTTTCTCCAGTAGAAAAAAAGGAACAAACCAGTGTAGATATGATGGTACAAGTAGAAGACTGATACTGAGAATCCTCCTTTTTGGGCAAACCAATAGTCATGCAACTCTCACAATACTGGATGACAAAAAGTCCCTGGGACCAAAGCCTGAAAATATTAGCTGAGGTTAATCTGCTAATTCCACTGTATAATCTGATTACTGTAACCTTTCCTTCCCTCTATATAGTACCATCAACCTCCTCTGAGAATATTATACAGCAATGCCCATATAGGTAGAAGGACTGTTTAGAGCAGTGACTACCCATTTAACATTCAACATACCAAAGCCAGTGTCTATTATTTTGAAAGTAGATAATTCCAATCCAAACTACCTTTTTTTTTCTCATTCATTCCAGCTACTTAGTCATGAAATCTCAGAGAGGAGAAGGGGTTCCTGAACTGTCTTGCTACAGTCTCCACCAGAAGCACAGCAGCTCTCATAATATCAAGCCCACTTAAAGAAGAGGGAGGAAGTACTACAAAATATTCAGGACTGGACAATCATACACCTTGTACAAAAGCTAACCTAGAGAGTTTGTCAACTTGGGAATTTGATATCGTACTCCCTAGCTCTCTAGCATAAAAATCCGGTTATCATGAATTCTTCTAGAAAAACTATCCTTTAGTGTCCAGGACCTCAAACAATGGAAGTAAACATACATCTTTACAAATGTGATGCAGTGAGTAATGCTATTATCCATTGCAGATATAATCTTAACATGAACAATGCTCATACAATGAAAGTCAGGAAGAAAAGGAGATACAGTACTACAAGGAACAGCACCCATAACCAAAAGTAAACTGAAACTCAACTAATCAAGGCAAACAACAAAGGGATATCCTTCCTTCCTGATTAAGATACATGGAATACCTCTGCCTTACTCTTGAATTTGTGTATGCTCAAAGCAAATTTTTGTGTGAATCTGTAGGTTTATAGCAAAAAGTCTTATGCAATCTTTAAAAATGTTCCAAATGCAGCAAAAAACACTATCAAGTAGCAACTGGCAACTTCCCTTGCTCCCAGTCAAAGGTGGGGTGTGAAATGTCTTTTTGTCTGATGTAAAGCTAATGATACAGGAGTACTTAACCTAACTCTTTATTTGTGTACTTTATGTATTGTACATCTGTTCAACATTAATATGTACGTATCTATAATCAAATACAGTATTAACTTAACACTGAGGGAGGAGGGGCAAGTGTAGTTTCGTGCTGTAAGGAATCTATGCATAATGAAGGTGTCTGACAACTTACCCTCATCTGGACAACCAGGGGAGAATGTTGCTATGCTGTTTTGAGTGTACCATGTCAAATGTGAAGGTCAAAATTTTCATTATGACTTAACATTTAGTTCGATAACACAGTACCAGGTAATATACAGTAAATGAAGTTGTACAACTGAAATGTTCAAGTTTTCATAAAAAATTAATCTTAGCCATAAAAACTTTTCCATGGAAATTAAATTATATGTAGGTTTTATATTTCTTGAAAATTCACAGAATCATCCATATTATGGTGTAAATTCGTTTTTCATGGAATAGAACTGTATATAAAAATTGTGAGCTCACGAGACTGCAGAGCATGGAGGTTTGCTTAACATGCTCCCACACAGAAATTTTGCAATAATATCCCAGTCAACCCAAAATTTCTATTTCTCAATTATATAAAACCCTCAGAGTTTAAAAAGAATGAGAAAAATTTCCCATTCACTGATATTATACATTAGAATGAGAATACTGCTTAAAATTAGGAGCAAACAATAATACTGTAGTGTTAAGAGTAAGACCTTCAACCACTTACAATACATGAACTGATTAATACCTTAGCCCTGCATAAAAGTTTACCAGACTTTTTTTATTGTTTGAAATGTACAGAAAAATAAAAATGAGATACTTTGGTCATATAATTAGGGATGAGGGAATAATAACAAAAATATAAATGGGGAAAGTAGAGGGTAAAAGGGCCAGAGGAAGGCAGAGATTATGATGGATGAATGAAATTATAAACTTGGTCAGAGGAGAGATAAGAAACCTTAGGGGATTGGTAAACACAGCCCGAGAACGTTTATAGTGGAGGACTGTGTTTGCCAACCCTCAGATATGAGAACTGTACTCTGATTGGTTTATGTCCCTAGTACCTGCACAGGGAGATACAGTATCACTTTGCCCAAAAAGAAAGAAAATATCCTCAGAAAGGGCCATAAAACCCCATTCATGAAAAAGTTAAATTACAGATGATACTAAGTAAGATGATGGTTCCATACACACAGGTAAGGGCGACACAAACTAATAAAGTACCTGATGTCGACAATTTCCTTCTGAAGGCCACGATAAGTAAAAAGACCCTCAACTTGAAGGGCATGCGAGTGGAGGTGGTCAACTAAATACCAAAGTTCTTTTGGTACGGCATAAGGCATCTCACTCAAGTCCTTGGGCTGTTTACTTTCCTGCAGAGAAAAGTAATGTAGGCTATTGGAAAATCATGAAAATTATACAAAACTTGTACACACTATCAAGGTATTTGATCATAGATATTATTTTAGGAGCCTTTTGACAAATTCATTATTCACTAAATTATTTAAACTCACTTAAACTGTATTTTGTTTTAGCTATATACCTGAGGGAAGATTGATAGTAGAGCATAATCCATAAGGAGTTTGAATACATATATATATGTGATTTTATCAAGATATATATATATATATATATATATATATATATATATATATATATATATATATATATATATATATATATATATATATATATAAATGTTACACAGGCAAATGTAGCACAGTAGTGCGGCTTACAATGGTTAAACAAAGACTGACTGATAAATTAGGTTACTGCTAAGCTTCCTGAAGCTGCACAAGTGCATCATCCCGCACATAGCTTTGGTGACCGCAGGAACTGAGAAAGCCCATTAGTTGAGGCAATTTTCCTAGCTCACAGTTAAATATTAAATTGCACAAGTTAAACACATGTAGGTCAAGGGTTAACTGTATGAACAACACGATGATGGTCCTAAAAAATGTGGCCTCCTTTTATGGCAGCTTTTGGAGACAACAGAGGAAGGTTGTCAACAAGATAACTTAAAAGATATGCATACAGTACAGTACAGTACAGTACAGTACAGTACAGTATATGTAATAATTGAATACTAAATATCCAAGAAAAACATATACTGTACAGTATTTTAGAGGAATTATACTAAAATTTAAGGAATGACCCTTTTCAACTCATTTAACTCTATTAAGAGTAATCAGGGTGTCTACTGGCCAGACAAAACAAAATTCCCTGGCTTTTCCTGGTGTAAATGTAAAAAATTCCAGGTACATTAATTTGGTATTTATTGCGACAGAATAACAAAATTAGAGGTTTTCAATGTGTATATACTGTACAATACTACACCTATTGGGAAATTTAAAGATGATATAAATGATATTAATCAAGAAATTGAAGACCCTTTCGCGACCCACCCCAAGCCTAGTGATGAACGTCGTCAAAGACCTTCAACCCCCCCCCCCCAACCCCCAATCAATATTTTTTCTTCGAATTTGTGCGTTTCACGTGGGTCGACCTGGACGTTCTAAAAAAGCAAGAAATCTGGCAAAAATCGAAAAATCACACTCCTGATCCACCTATATGACTCATGATATGTGGAATAATCCTCCTAAATAAAGTCACTTAATTAAAAGAACAATTCATCTCTAACAATAATCATTGCAGAATTAGTAGGTATAACCTGTGTATTTGGTTATTTGATCACTAACATGAAATATGATAGGTACACAAATAATTAAGTTATTGGAGTGGACTATTTACTGGAATTTGTTCCTGAAAGTTTAATTTTTTACCTATTATATAGTACATCATTAATTTATGGTAAGATTGCTGTCAAAATAACAGTACAGTACTGTCATTTTGAAGTTGAACTGAATTCACATAAAATTACAGGTTTATTTGTCAAATTTCCTGGCAATTCCAGGTTTTCCAGACCAGTAGTAACCCTAGTAATTACAAAACAATTCGACAAAGCTGTATAAATAACTGTTTATCATATAATATGTAATAACGTTGTTAGGCACTGTATTGTCAAAGGAAGCAAGTTGGGAATGTACAGAAAAATCAATGAGCAAAAAGTGACAGAATTAACATGCATGAAAGCATTATGTTGTGCGAATAGTACAGTATGCAGACATTTAGGAATATATATTAAAAAAAAAAAAAACAGGAAACAGGATGCCTTGTGTTTGCTAAATTACTGTAATATGAACTAACCTAATAGACTAGCAAAGAAGATTATATTATTAGAAATTATGAATGCTAGATGAGCAGGGATGATCAAGCTGATAGTAGGACAGGATTGATGGATGCACTATAGTGAGTAAATGGGACATCCAGGACACAGTGGGGAACATGGATGACATGAAAGTATGGCATTAAGTGTGTTTTTTGGGACGGGCAGGCTTCTGATGGGAGGTACTAGGTTAAGTGAAGTAACAGCGATAAATTAGATAAAGGTATCATAAGGTCTTGTTGTGAAAAAGGAACACCACAGCAGAACATGTCTGTTATAGCAGTAAGAGTGAATGAAAGACAGCAAATAAAACGAGAGTCTGCATTTACAGTTGTTTCAGCCACTGCAATACAGCATGAAGAGGCTCATGAGTGAAAAAGAAACTACATAAAATAGTCTGAACTTTTAAGCTATGATGCAGGGAGGCTGGGTAGTTGCTGACCAAAGTCTTACCAGCTAGTGGATTTTTTTCACACCCTGAACAGAATGCAAGTCCACGAAAGGGTTGTTCCATAATCAGCAAGCACACCTGACAGTATACAGTACTTATCTATTGTTGAGTACTCAAGGGTGCATACTAGGAGGAATCCCAATCCTCTACACCAGTCAGGATTTGAATTTCTGTCCATTTACTTTCAAAATAAATGCTCTAGTGAGCAATGGATAAAATCACGCAAAGCAAAGAAAATAAAAAAATATTTACCTGCATAAGGAGAGGCTGTCAGAGGTAAAGGAAAGAAAAAATAAATAAAACAACATGAAGAACAAAAAAGGAAGAATCTCTATTTTAACACTTATCTATAAAACAATGATTCTCATTAAATATTACACAAAAATAAAATTATGTAAAACCTACATTAGAAATGTAGGATTGATCCATAAGTCCCCTTTTCTGTTACAGCCCACGATCAAGAGCCTTCTCATAATATAGACTGCTTATTGTGGGCACCATGTCCTCAGTCAACTTAGCTAAGCTTAAACACTACCAATCTTAAAGAAAAAACCCAGTTCATAACCAGACACAAAGAGATACTGACTTACTATCCTCTCATGGTGCCCATAGGAAATACCTCTCCTCCTCTCAAAAAGGAAGGAGCTCTCCAATAAGTGGCCCATTGTAAACATAACCATTAAAAAGCTAACAAGATGAAAAACTACATTATTCACAACTCATGAAAATAAACCCTTTATCTACGATAACATTAACTGACTATGCCAATACTCTAAAGGAACAAAATACAAAAAACATGCTGGTAAGAGAGATTAAAAATACTCATACATTTAAGTGCAAAGAGCTAAAACATCTGGACAAAGCTTTTCATGAAAAGCTATGCAAGTAACAAAAATGCAAGTACAGACCTGTAGTGTACGATACTCTATAAGGATATTATTTACTATCAGACATGGTTTTCTACAGTGACACATGTATGAAATAAATTCAGAGCTTACTTACCAAGTCAATCAATTTAGCCATAGGAACTTCTCTAAAAGGCTTATTCATATGAACAAGAGCATTAATGGATGATCCAAAGCAACTTCTCTCGTAGTCACCTGTGAAAAGGAACAAATTTATTAATCAATTACTTAAGAGTGACAAAATATACTTTTAGTTAAATAAAATCATTGTAAATAGGAATATTTCACAGCTTTTATAGAGGGAGTTTATGTGAAACTGTGATCTGATTATGATATGTTGACTTATGAAAGGTTTTCAGAAATGGATCCCTTTCGTAAACAGGAATACTGTACCTGTATTAGTAGAAATGTACCTAAAAATTACTTGATGCACACAATACTTTACCTGTTATAGTAATAAAGAGGTCTTTACCACCTTCCAGGTGAAGCACTAAAATATCATAAAGTTTATCTGCTCCTGAGTTAAGCTGTGCTGCTGTCCGCTTATCCACCAACACTTCTAAAGCAACATCACATTTATCACCTGAAAGAATAAAGTTAAAGACTGTACATCCAAAATACAATATAAATTTCAAAAAGTGACTCTGAGAAACCAGAGGTAGTGAGTTTTTAGCATTAGAAAAGTAATTTTTTTTTTAAATATCATTTGGACACGTAATCAGGGTTGGCCAATTTAGACCAAACAAAAAACCATTGTTTTTTTTTTGTTTTTTTAATCTATTCCTTTTATCTTGGTTTTAATAAAAAATAATAATTTTTTATTACTTACAGATGGTATAAATGACTTATAGTAGATTTGGAAAAGGCATATGATAGGGTGAACAGAAAGGCATTGTGGGAGGTATTACAAGTGTATGGAGTGGGGGGAAGGCTATTAAATGCAGTAAAAGTGTTCTTTGAAAACAACAGGGCAACGGTAAGAGTAAATGGGAAAGAAAGTGAAACATTTGAAATAAATGTGGATGTTAGACAGGGATGCATTATGTCTCTGTGGTTGTTCAAAATAGAAATGGATGTGAACTATTGTATACTGGTGAAAGTGGTGATAATAAGCTTTCTCACAGGGCTGGACACATCTCAAATTCTGACTATAAGGGAGCCAAGTTACCACTGTTCAGTTTAACTGGTGACTGCTTCTGTTTATGGTTGGGCTGAGCCTCTGATTCTAATGTGTTCAGATCATGTATTACATGGGTCCAGGGGAGCCAAGTTACCACTGTCCATCTCTCTCCAACTGTGCTGTACTGAAATGAGTTCTTTCAAACTTTCAACTGTAAAAGTAGAATAGTTTTTTCCAAGCATTAAGATGAACTTAAATTTAGTTTGTGCCTTTAAGCATGTAGGATGAGTCTGGATGACTGATCAAAGCTTGTGTTTTCCAAATTTGGCCTTTTCACAGTGATTTTTTTTGAGACGGAAAAGAGTAAAAACGATTGCTAAATCATCCTGAATGTAATGTTTATGGCTAATAGCATATTAAAAAGTTATAAAAAGGGCTATAAACTCTTAAAACTTATTAAAACCAACATAATAGCATTCAAACAAAAAAAAAAACATTTTTTTTAATGGTTTATGTGAGAAAAAAAAAGGTTTCTGTTTAAAAAAATAATGGTTTTTGTCAACCCTGTAAAATAAGCAGAATCTGCCAGTAATTTGTATAAAAAACAAGAAATGTATTGGTAACTACATATGGAAAACACATGACTGGATTTTTATCTCATGAGCAAAGCAGTAAACATGTAGGCACAGAGTAATTTATTATTCCACAGCATAATTATGACAGGTACAAAAATGTACAATAATGTAAGTGTTTTTATTTATGGTGAACAGATTTGCAAAGTACTATACAGTACTGTACTATATACATTTACTGGCTACAAACTCTTACCTGGCATAATGAAGTTTACATATGGTCTGATAGAGAGCCAAGGCTTGCAGTAACTGGTATCATTTAACTTTTTAATGAACTCAAATTGTACTGGCACCTGAAAAAGTAAAGGATACCTTATAAAAATATGAAATTCTTTACATGACAAGAACAAAACCTCCCAGGTTTGAGAATCCTTTGAAAATTAACAATGAACTGTACAGTAGAACGTCGATTTAAAGAGATTCAATTTAAGATTATTGATTTAAAGCGACACCCACAATTAAGGACAATGTTTTAATTTAAAGCAAATCTTTCCTATTTTGCACGAGTCAATCTGGCTCATCATATTTAAAATTTTGAGCCTACTGTTTCTCTGGGCACGCTACACTGTCCTTAGGGCAAAGCTGTACTGTACGTGTACTGAAAATAATGTACTAAATGATACTAAAATTTTTGTGTAGTGCAAATTATAGCATGTTTATATTCAAATTAATCACTATCTTATAAGAATTCCAGCAATGTTAATTACCTTGTATATTCTCCCATGTCAGTTCAATGACATTTTATAAGAGAAAAACTTAAAGTCACTTTTAAGGACAGATAAATAAATAAGCACTAGACCAGTGGTGTCAAACTAAAAACCTTTCGAGGGCCAATTCTTATTTTAGTTACCCTCTTCAGGGCCAACACAAGAGCTATATCACATATTTGTAGGATTGAAGTTTACAGCTTCACACATTGCCTTACCAGGAATACCTCATTTGGGTTTGTCTGATCTTAAGTATGTCAAATTCATTTTACTAAATAAACATGATTATATCTATTTCATTCATAATTTCACGGATGATAAATTTTTCCGTCATCCCGCGGGCCACACCTGACCATCCCAAGGGCCACATTTGGCCTGCGGGCCATGAGTTTGACACCTCTGCACTAGACCTTGGTATCAACTGTCAAACATATCACTTCACCTCCCTCCCTACCCCCCCCCCCCCATCTTCCCAGCCAGTTAATAGACCATTTTGCATCCCTTAATTTTAGCTGTGTTGATTTCTGAGTGTTTCTTTTAACATAATACAGGTACTCCTCGACTTACGACCTACTCGACTTACAACCACCCGGACATACGACCGCCCCAGTCGTACCCAAATTTTTTTTCAAATTACGTATTTTCGAGTCCCGACGTTAGTGATTGCGCCGTGTACTGGCAAAATTTTCGTTTGTAATTCCCTTTAAAATGGCTGGCAAGCTTAAAAAGTGAGAGTTTTGTGGTGCTGAGATTTCCTATGTATTATTTTCGCATTTTCGACTTACGACATGGATTTGGGTCCCGCACCTCGTCGTAAGTTGGGGACTGCCTGTACAGTGAGTTCTGCTATAACGCGTGTTTTGATAACGCGAATTTGCTCTAACGCGATTTATGAATTAGGAACAATATTTGTATAACGCGAATGCTTGTTTGCTATAACGCGATTTTTGCTTACTATTTCTCCAATTTTGTGGTATTAATTGTGAATATGGTAAAGAAGAATATCTCCAAGAAGCGTTCTGGTGATAGAATTCCCGGTGATGATCGTAAAAGAAAGGATATAACACTTGAAGAGAAGCTCGATGTTATCAACCTCAAAATCACCCTTCTTCCCCATCAAGTTACATTCATATTTTTTTAAGGTAAAGTGTTACATTTACTGTATGATTTCATTATTAGATATGAATGTAACATTTATTTAGACTGTGCTATCCTTTGTGTTAGGCTAACTACTAAATTTTTTCGATTTCGAGTAATCTGCACCTAACCCTATTTTCTCCATAAGCCCTGTTATTTCTATTACGCGATTTTCTATAACACGATATTTTACAAGAACACAATTATCGCGTAATAGCAGAACTACCTGTACTTCAAAAAACAATGTTTTGTTTAATCTAGGAGATGGGCTGAGGTGCATCTGGGTAGACTCTCAGTCTTTTTAGTATTTTGTGTTTCTCTCAAGTACCAAACTAAATTATTCCATTGAAACAACACTTTGATTTAGTGCGAATTCGGTTTAAAGCGACCTGTCTTGGAACCTATCTCGTGTTATATCGACGTTCTACTGTATATGTAAATTCTGCAACCAACATACAGTATTACCATGAAATGTCAGTCATAAGAAACATATTCATAGCCTCTTTTGAACTCACATGTTCATACCCATGGTGGTCAGAGGCCCTTCCAAACTCAACAGGTCTTCATCTAGGGCACTTGGATGCCATTCCAAACTTATAAAGTCTGTGCCTGAGGAACTTGGAGTCCATTCCAAGCTCAATAGGTCTGCCCACCTGAGGCCTATCTAAATCTCACAGGTGAGTTTTGCAACAGCTGAGCACCAAAGGCACGGAGTTGTGAGGTTTGAATTTTTTGTATCCTCATTAGCGTGTGGTTTGTAAGTTGGCAAGTTTTTAATTTCTGTCTCCTTTCTTAAAAGGAAACCCTGATAAATTAGTGAGCACTTATTCAAATTTCCTGTAAGCGAACAGACAATGGAATTATTTATTCTAACTTTTTTAGTCATCATTTTCCCACTTACCGTACTAACTTACTAGCTGTTTGGGCAGCTAGCCTGTCCAGTGTTAGCACAGGAGGAAACCAGAGTGCCCAGAGAAAACCTTTGATACTTAGTAGGCTCATGATGGATAACCATTCCCATGTGTCTGGGCAAAGCAGGACTTGAACCCATGACATATTGGTAAGAGATACGCCAGTTATCGCTCATAAAAAAAAAAAAAAAAAAAAAAAAAGGCTAAAACTACCATAAACCTGTTTATAACTTAAGTACCTACCTGTCCAGTATTAGCAATTGTGAGGTATTTTGTTTGTGGCTGAAGAAACCTCACAGGCTCCAGTATAATCTCTGTGGTATCTATGGTTACCTGAGGCAAGAATTCGTTCTCAAGCTTATCAAGCTTTTTCATCACTTCCTCATAGATGCGTCGGTATCGCCGTGTGTCAATTACCTTAATCTGGTACAAAATAAAAAGTTCAATGCTTGAATCAGAAAACCATGAAAAAGTAGCCAACCAAATTAATACGGTACATATTTATGCAAAATAAACAGAATATCCTATAGAGGTTGGAAAAAGATATTACAACTGAATACACAGCTTGTGGTAGGATAAAGGACTGACTTGTTATACACTTCAAATTTCATAAGCACTTACCCCTGCCTGGAAGAGTGCACTAACAGGCTTGTGGTCACTAATCTTCAGTGCTGGATGTGAACGATAAACATGCTGTGTAATTCCTTCCCCGTACCATAGGATTCGGTCACACCATGCTGGTAACCTTGCTTTCTCACTGAAACAAAGTGTATACCTCGTGAAACTCTAACTTAAAGACAGTACATGAACACAAACCTTTACCAGGTTTGGTTATTAATCCCTTCACTACAGGATGCCACTTTCATTATTTTGGCTAATGCCAGACGATTTTATTCAACAGAGAATCCCCTTGTACCCAAGGGGTTAAAGTCACAATTATGATAACTATGAAAAGTATAAAAAACAAATTGTTTGGGGACATTCTGAAGGTTTCATTGTGTTTTGAATCTAGGAAGCTATGCACTATTAAATATGAGTGAGCAATCAATATTGATTGCGCATGTATGTTTAGTTTAAGTGTGTGTGTGTGTGTGTGTGTGTGTGTGACTTGAATGAAGGGAGGAAAAAGAACTATCATATTTTATGGATTATAAGGTGCACAAGGACAGCAGATGCACTCCCCACTTCAGCAGGGAATATTTAGAGAAAAACATGTGCGTGTATTTTCCTCCTGTAGCCATAGTTTTCTTAAAACAGCAAATTTTTTAGTACTAATTGGTACCTCTACTCTAGTAATACTTGTAATGCAATTCATATGCATATAAATTTTTAATATCCTTTCAATAAAATCACTCTCTCCATGTCTAAAACCAAGTTAACGATACACCAGCACACCACACACTTGCCAGAACATTTAATCTATTTTACCTAAACAAAATTCTCTTCCTCAAAGGTCTTCCTACTACAGTATTGGGGTAATGAAGCTTGTCACTACTCAACAATACGTGTATTGCAAATACTGTATACGTATGTGCAGAAAAAAAAAGTAACAAAACCTATGAAATTCAATATAATGAATCAACCTTGTTAATCATTATGTATTAAAAGATATTAGCAGTACTGTACACTTAATTTTGGGGGCAATGCTCTATTACGGTGACCGTTTGTAAACTCACTTAATGGTAACACCTCATTTGGTCATCCTATATACCACTGGTTAGTGTGTACTGGAGCAATAATTAACAACATTTATGAAAAGAAAGAGGTGTATCATCTGCAAACTAGTGTTGTTGTTCTGGGCAAAAATTCAAGCATTGAGGACATAAAACAGTCTTTAAATTACTTGTGGATATTGACATCCATATTTCCAATCATGGAACTTTGCTTAAAAATTTAAAATATACAGCACTACACTCTCTTTATATCATTAAATTTTACAATGCAGTATCTACAGTACAGTGTATACAGTGGGGTCTGCTATAACGAACGGATCCTACTACGAATATTCCTATAACGAACGGTTTTACCTATAAAATTGAGAATGCTATAACGAACTTAACTCCTACAACGAACATTGTACAGTATTCTCGTTTTTGTGTGTTTTATCTTCTCCTGTAGACGGATTTCAATGTTATGACTGGGGGATTAGGTTCCATGGACCCCGCAAATTGTCAATATCCATGAATAGTATTAGTGGCCATAGCAAGGGTCAACTGTATTACAGAATTTCTTCAGTTTTTATATACTACTTATATATGTATACACTTTACCATTGGCATTACAGATACAAAAACTCACCAAAGATAGTTATACAAACCTAGAATCCCATTCATCACTGTCAACGTCATACTTGAACGTGGGTTTAAAATTAATATCTCCTTCTTTAAATTTGTGAAATATGCGCTTCAAGTTTCGCTGTTGTGTTAGTTGCTCATTTTCAACGAGAATCTTGAACTGTCCACTCTTGGCAACCTCTCTGATGTTGACATCACACATATTTATTCTGTAGTTCATGTCCCCAATGAAGTATATATGCCTGAAAATAGAGGAAGAAGAGTTAGTAACACAATATTCTTAACCAGGGGTGGGCAAAGTGCGGCCCGCGGGCCACATTTAGCCTGCCAAATTATTTCTGTGGCCCGCCACTGCATTTGGCAATCAGAAAAAAAAAAATTCTTATTAATTACAGAAAGGACAATTTTGGAAGTTGGGTGGACATAGCAGCAATACTGGCTCGTCGCTGTTAACCTGTGGCCCGCGAAGTGTGCCACCATTCATGAAGTGGCCCTCCATCAAAAATAATTGCCCATCCCTGTTCTAAACAGTGGTGTGTGAAATAAAGTTTCTCCTATGAAGTGATTTGGTGATGCATTCTTACAGGGTCCAACCCTTCCTTTATCTGGTACCTATGGAATACCATAAGTGAGCCATGACTACCAAACATTCTATGCACTGTCCACTGGACTATCATTAACTTCCAAAATAACAGCTTGGTGTTTTCAGGTAGTGTAATGACAAAATCAAAGAACTTTATAATTTTCATTTGATACTAACTAACTTGACAAAGGTTCACATCCATCTTAATAAGACAATGAATATGCAACAGTACTAACATGTAAAACACTTAATGGTATTACAGTACATAAGGTGAGGTAACTGGCTCCCTCCTGGAAATGTTTGGATTATTTTTTTTTTAGATTCGAGTTTATTGATATCAAAAATAGCCTTTGGAAAAAAGACACTAATTATTTTCAGGACTTTAAAATGAAAGATTCCAAGAGAGGTCCAGTTACCATCTGTTGGTGGCCCAATTCCCCCATCTTATAGTACTGTTCTTGTGGCTCATTTCTGTGCACATTATATAGACCCCTAATCATTTGTTGTTTTATTTTTCTGTTTGTGTCCATCTTTTTATATGGGGATTAACCCATCCCAGAACAGGTCACATACAACAGGGCCTGAGTAAAGAGAGAGAAAAAAAAAAAAAAAAAAAGAAAGAAATATAAATAAATACAGAAATGGAAAATACAACATTACAGTACTGTATATACTGTAAGCACTTACAGCATCAACTGAAGATTAACTTGGTTACATATTCCTTTAAATATTATTATTCACTTACACACTCCCATATCCAAGACTTTCATCTTTTGGAATACTGTAGAACCTTATTTTAACTTGGGTAAATTATTGTACAGTACGCTTTAATGTAAGAGATAAATAACGGACTTTATATAACTCAGCTCAGCAGTAACCTGAAGACTACCCCCAGCAAACCCCTGACCCTACCTGGGGAGGTGGGGGGAATTAATTTTCAGGTGATCCATAAATGCTAAAATTGTGAATGGTCTCGGTCTCGAATTCTAATGGTGTCAGTCTCAGAATACCGTTCTCGGCCATGGTCCCGTAGGGTATGTCTAGGTCTCAGTCTGAATTTGTGGGATTTTATAGTTATTTCTTTTTACAATAATTACTGTCTCTTCTTTTCTGCAGTGAGGCAAAATCCAATCTACAAGGTAAACTATACTTATACTGTACAGTATATAAAGAACATTATTATAACTCCATGATACTCACTCATGGTCTTTTATGGTCTTTGGTGGGCTGTTTATATTTAAGTGGAAACATGTTCGTTGAAATATACAATCGTGGTCTTCGTTCCTCCGCTCCAACTCCTCTTGATGTGCTGCCAAGTGAGCATTGACAAAGCAAATGGAAGTGCTATGTAAATCTAGCCTCACAGACACAGCTCCTTTGTTCCCCTGTAATGAATAGAGTACAGTAACAGATAGACAACAATGGGAATGACTGAAGACAGCCAACAAATAAGGAATTTTTTCTCCCTCAGCATACAGTGGTCCCTCGGTTAACGAGCACAATCCGTTCCAGCAGGTTGCTCGTTAACCGAAAAACTCGTTAACCGAAACCATTGTTTCAATGGGTTTTTGGGTCATTGGTTCCAGCTCACCGAAAATTGTCTAAATTCAACAAAAAAGGTAGAAAAGTACACTTACTTTGAGGTGTGTATGGAGAAGGCTCCTGGATGATGATGATGATGATGATGATGATGGGAATTAGAATGGGGGTGGAGGAGAAGGAAGAAGAGAAGGCATTGGGGTGGAAGAGAAGTCACCCCATGGCACCATTTCACCCATAAAATTTTAGTTCTCTTGGTGTAATTCAAGATTATTTTCTTTAAATCAACACTGCACTGCATTATATATTGTCGATATGTGAAATAAATTTCAAAATGACCAATAATTTGCTTGGAAACACAGAAAAAAGCATTCAGTTGAAGAGTCTCAAGCAAGATGCTACCTCCACTGAAAACAGAGTGAGACTAACGCCTGTCTGGTGTGTTAACAGGCTGGATGGCACACCAGAAACTAGTTTCTTTACGTTCAATTATGTTCAATAATTGTTAAAATGACTAAAAAAGTTAATATTAAACATTTAAAATTATTGAATAATATAAACTTCTTGATATTTACTAAAATAGTAAGGAATTTAAGCCCTAAAACCGATTACTGTATTGGCGGACTAATACTACAGCTGGTGGACCGCCAAATGCAAGCGAAAACATGTTGAAGTCGGCTCGTAAAAAACTTGTTAATCGAGGATTGCTCGTTAACCGAAGTTAAGAATCTTATGGAAGGTAAATCGTAAACCGAAATCTCGTTAACCGAGGGATCACTGTATTTGTTTTTTTCCTTAAGTAATACCACAAGTACAATAAACTGTTCCAGCACTGTTGTTTTCCCGTGCTAAATAAAAACAAATATATTGTCCCTTTCTTTCCATGTAATGAAAGAAAAAACAACAACATATATTCTATATTGTGTCTTTCTTTCCCAGGGATGAAATAATTAAAAACAAAAAAGATATTAATAATAATAATAATAATAATAATTAACGGTTTATTGAAAGAGCTTGGCAGCCAGAAGGCTGAAAATATACAGTTACATATTTGGGGAGTGGGTTACGAATTACAAATAATATACAAGTAACATAAGTGACACAAATAAGACATATAATAACTTAGATGGGGAAAAGCTCAAACTACAGTTCAATTCAACATAGTGACAGTGTTACAGTATTACAAGTTATTGATAATTTTTACAATGGTTGGGACTGGGCTGTTCTTATAGCGATCAGTTCGTGCACGTATGGGCTGGATGCGGTTGTGGTGTCGAACAGCAATTCTCGGACAAGGGACCTCGGGTGGTAGTAGGAGCCGGTGTCGGGGATGGTGTAGAAGCTTCTTACCAAATTTGCAGATGAGGTCGTGGTGATGGTCAGTGAGAGTCGAAAGGGTCAGTGTGTTGAGCGCTTCTTGATATGTGGAGTAGGAGGAGGAGAGAATAATCTTGCATGCCCTCTTTTGCACTTTTTCTAGGTGTTTACGTTGTGTGGCATTTAGGGAGGAAGACCAGGTGGGGGAGGCATAGGTGAGCTTGGGAAGTATGAATGTTGTGTAAACACTGAGGAGCTCGTGTGCAGGAACTCCGAGGGACTTGAGTCGGCGGAGGAGGTGGAGACGGAAACTGGAGGATTTGACAACTTCATTGACGTGTGGTTTCCAATTTAGTTTGTTGTCTATGGTGACGCCGAGGAGCTTCGTGGAATCTACGACCTGGAGTGTGTTCGGACCTAGAGTAATGGAAGGAGGTGGGACAATATCGGAGGAGAGGTTGATGTGCATAACCATGGTCTTGGTATGGTTGATGGTGACATGGTTGTTGGTAGCCCAGTTTTGGAGACTGTTCAATAAATCCTGAAGGGCGGTATAGTTGGGAGCAGAATTGTTGACGCTGATCCCAATGGTGGAGTCGTCGACATATTTCCAGGAAGCAGGGGTTTCTCTTAGGGCATCATTGATGAGCATAAGGAAGCAGAGTGGTCCCATCTTGGTGCCTTGGGGGACGCCACAGGTGAGTGACTGAAAGGTGGAGACAGCCCCTCGGAAGCGTACAGCTTGGCGTCGGTCACTGAGGAAGTCTGTAAGCCATGGTATGAGGCTTCTTCGAAGCCCGAGGTCAATAGCTTTGTTGATGATTATATTGTGGTCGACTAGGTCGAACGCTTTAGTGAAATCAATGAAGGCGACAGCTACAGACGTTTTTCGTTTCTCGAGATGGCGGTATATGTAATCGAGAAAGCTGACAAGACAGTGAGTGGTGGAGGAAGTTTTCATGTTGCCAAATTGCTGAGGGTCTACGACTCCTGCAATATCAGCATAAGCCCAGTCGAACACAAAACTTTCACAGATTAGGCTGGGTATTGGGGTGATTGCAATAGGTCGTAGCTGATTTAAGGATTGTGGGCTGGTTGACTTGGGCACTGGTGATACATAAGAGGTCTTCCAGTCAGCTGGGCATCTGGCTTGACTGAGAGAAGCATTGATGATGGAGCAGAGGGGTTTAGCAAGCTCCGGGGAGAACTCCTTGAAGAGTTTCATTGGTAAGTCAATGGGGGTGGTAGAGCGTTTTAATTTTAGTTTGTCCAGGCGTTTTGCTACGTCAAATTCTTCTACTAAGTCAGTGGGAAGGGAGGCTGGTAGGTAAGCAGGGAGAGTGGTTGTGTCAAGCCGTGGGAGCGTCTGGCATATAGTAGCGAAATGGTTGTTTGTTTGCTCAGCTGCGTCAACACTAGTGAGATGGCTAAGGAAGGGGAGGGGGTGTGTCTTATTGTTTAGTCCACAGAGTTCTTTAAGCTTACCATACCATTGACTGATGTTGGTCTGTTTCAGGTGTTGTAATTTGGTTGGGTAGTGGGACTTCTTTGCAGTGCGTATTTCGCGGATGACTCGGTTGCGAAGGGACCTGTAGCGGCTGTGGTCATTGAGATGAAAGGCTCTGTCTCTCTGTTGCATAAGTCTTTTGATCCGAGGTGTGATCCAGGGCAAGTCAGCTGGGTGAGATCTGACGGACTTCTCGGGGAAGAAGTGGTGGTGAGCTTGCGTGGTGGTGTTGGTATAATTTATCCATTTGGTTTCCACGTCATCCACGCTAAGTACTTCAGTCCAGGGATGGTGAACTATCCACTGCCCGAAGAGGCGCACTGCAGAGTCAGTAATCGGCCTGTAGGTCTTGATGTAGGGTCTCTGTACTTGAGTGGGAGTGGCAGCTGGGGACCAGAGCACTGATAAGTGTGTGCTACACCCGATAGGAGGCATTGGTTGAGGTGGTTGGTACTGGTCCGCTAAGTCAGTTAAGATAAGGTCCAGGGTATTTTGACCGTGTGTGGGGAAGGTCACAACTTGTGATAGTGATAGCTGGTCCTGGATATCAGTGGTGTCAATTTCATTTAAATCCCCACATAATATTAACTTGGCACATGGGTACCTAACTCTGAGGTGGTCTGTGATAGTTTAATAAAAGGTAAAATATGTAAGATGCATATGCAACAATATAATGAATAAGTTAAAAATAAATTGAAAAAGTTTGGGAAGGAAAAAAAAATATCTTGTACCTTGTTCATATCTTGGAAAGACTGTGAGGCATGAGTGTGTGAAAAGCGATGCAATGTGGGAAGTAAAATTGTGTGTGAAAATGAAAAGACAAGCCCAGCTTACCATCTTGTTCATAATGCCTGTGCCCACTGTGTCAGTAGCAACATTGCGTACATAAGCCAAGTGCTTTTCTTGCACTAAGACAATGAGCATCATGCCCACAAGGCGTACCAAACGAACTTTCTGATACTTTGCTTTTGGGTGGATACCATTCAGCACTGCATTCCTGAAATAATTGTACCAAGGTATTAGCTATTCAATTAAAGATGTACAATACAGCATATTCTGTGGAAAGAAGACACATTTGTTACCAAAAGCAGTACAGTATTACCTTTGAGTGATACATGATGGCTCGATTTGGCTACTTGTACCATCATGTCACAGGATAAATTATGCCTTTATATACTTACAGCCATTCTTGTTCTTTGGGAGTGTTATTGAAGAGAAATGTTTCAGTATTAAGGTCAAGTTCCTGGAAGCCTATACCATATACATCTGGAGGGTCTTCATCAACAGACAACCATTCAGCCAGCCCAACTGTTGGTGATCGACCATTCACATTCCATGTGCCTGCAAACACCCTGAAAAATAAATAATGCATAAGAATTTCACAACTTGAATTTTTTTTTTCCATGAAGATAAACAAGAGCGATCTACACTAAAAGTTCTATTTCTGTGGTGATTATGTATACAATTTAACAAGATGCCGATAGGTGATGTTTGGTTGTGTAAAGTGACAGGAAACATGGGCATCTGCTGAGGGCAGAGGGGGGGGGGGGCAGTTGCCCTACCATGGGTCAAGCTTTTGGCCTTAAGGCAAAGGTAAAGAGTATCTAGTAGGGTCAGGGGATTAATGCAGTTATTTTTCTGAGGTCAAACAAGCAGGTGCAGTATGTGAGGTCTAAGTTCTCCTGACCCTCGGCTCAGTAGTTTGACAACACCGGTGAGTTTAGATCAGGTCATATAAAGCAGACCATTTGCCCAACCACTTCAGTTTTGTTCAAGATGTCATCATGATACTGACAACTTCTGCTTTGGATCCAGTCATTTACTTCATTGTAATACATGAGGTTATGAGGTGAGAAAAAATTTAGTATTTGTCTTTTTGATGCATCACAGCTCTACTTTTATACAGTGCACTAATGTTTTGGTACAGAGTTTAGATCAGTTGTGATCATTCAGCACAATGAGAAGGGCAAAAACCTGGTTAAGATCAACGATGGCAGGAGATCATTTGTCTGGACAGTGCATGATGAGTGTTCATCAAACAAAGATTTGTGAGAATAAACAAGAACTCATCCAAAAAAGAAATGATAAATTTGGACAAGATCCAAGACGCATGCAGTTTCTATTCCACAGTGGCTCTTGGGAAGTACAAGAAACATAAAAAATATGTAAAGAATGTGTTATTTTTCCTCTACACTTCCCTAGTTTTATATCAAAATTTTCGTGATTTTTGTTCTATTATCTTGTATGTACTACAAGTACTTCTACATGTCCAAATTCCAACCCTTTTGTGTAAGTATGAAACAACGGACGAAGGATTTTGACAACCCTACTGAGACAACAGGAACCCTCATAAAGATACTTTTTGGAGTGAGTGTACACCAGCGATAAGTTTTAAACTTGCACTCTTTGTTGTCAGTGAACAGTGCTAATCTGAATGATTGTGTCCACTGATCGAGGATGTTTCCAATTACTGTACAGTAAAAACCCCAAGTACTTCAATTACCTAATCTTCGATTTATGAAAATTCACTTATAAAGTGCATTAGGCTGTCAAGAATGATGTTAAAGATATACTGTAAATATATTGTTATAATTTTGTTGAGAGGCACATTTCTTCAAGTCTTGGAAGTCATTTCCACCTTTCAATTACTGCACAAGAAATCTATGCCAATGACACACAGCATACTGAGATATATCACTATACTGTATACTGTATAAGTATGGTGGATATCAGGCACTTATGTCTATATTTTCTACAGTACTTCAATATGATTAAGAGAAAGAACAGAGGAGTCCTCATACATACGTAAAATTATGAATATCTGTATAGGAGTCCTCCCGAAGAGCCATCTGATGTCTAATATGACTCTCCCTGGCAGCAATAGGCGTTGGAGAAATTCCTGTGGCAATGTTATGCCGATTAACTCCCAAATCTGGGCTTCTTTCACTGTCATGCTGAAAAGCAACTTGGTTAAATTAATTAAATGATTAATTTGTGTACTGTACTCTAATACATTCTCACTTAAAATTTATAACAAATAAATAAATATAGACATCAATGGCATTATTTACTTCATCAACAACTCTACAGTCTAATACTCCCATTCCATATACAGTACTGTACTGTAACATAAATATTGTTGTGATGCATATACAGTGTCGGTACAGAACTGGGTTTTTACAATTAACAAGCGCACTATGCAATAGTATGAATTAAATCAGAAGTGTGTCTATGTCAACATTTTCCCTGCTAACTGTATAAAAGTTTTTGATAGTTACTTCTACAAATGGGAAGCAGTTGCAAGAAATTTTTTTTTTTGTAGTTACAGACACTCAAAACTGAATCTTATGAACCAGAGTTTCCCAAAGATTGGAAAGTCTTCCCTGTTTTAAATTAAAATTTCTTCCCTGGCTACATCAACATGTTTCAATGCACGCACACACACACACACACTCTTTCTTTCTGTCTAGTTGGATGACACTTTACTCATTTTGTTCAAGTGGATGGTACAGTATACTGTACTGTCCTTTGGATAAAATTTTGGAGCCTTCTAGCTGTACCTTAACCACATTCACATATGGAACACTAACTAAAAAAGTAGAGCTTAGCAAAGTAAAAACATTATGCTTTAAAAATTACATAATTAAGAAGAAAATTTGTATTTTATACTGAATCCAAATTAAGCAACAATTCTTTTTGTTATCTGGGAAAATATAAGTACATCACATTTTCCCGAATATTACCTCAGCCATTTCATCCGAGCACAGCACGAACATTAAATATATACAGTATTCATAAAATTCTTACCAACTTTCATTCTTCCTTCCAAATAAATTTAATTTAGCATAATATGAAAGCATGCCTAACAACGTACATGCAAACTATTGCTGTCTGTATTACTGATAGCAGGATCAAGGTAGGGTGAAGGTGGGACCTGGGCTACATCCACACTAACATCATCCGGGCTGATTGCATCAGGAGCCAAACTGTCCAGAGGACCACTGGCTGGTGTAGTCGGCCCCGTACTTCCTGAGTCTCTCGCACTGCTGGTATCATTGGGTGAATTCTGATGATAAGGCAACAGCCACGTGAACTCAGGAGGAGGACCACGACGCTTGCTAATAACTGAAATATAGATTTCCAGCTTGTATGTAAACATAATATTGTACTGTACCGAGTTTCACATAAAAAAAAAAAAAAAAAATTATAGTTACATTTGATGGATATATCAAAATTCCTTTAAATTTAGTACAGTATAAAACAGCAAAAAATGTAAATACAGGTACATTAATATCTCCATCAGCCGGAATCCCGGAACTCTACGATAGCAGCAATTGAAAATTTCTCGGAAAATCGTTCCCAAAGCCGTAATTTTCCGGAAAATTTTGGCTTTGGGAACAATTTTCCGAGGGGCACATTTTCCGGAAAATTCTGAGACAACTTTCCCGATACCTGGAAATTCAGGAAAATTTCGGGGATGGGGGAGTTTTTTCCGGGTTTGAGAGATGAAAACCAGGCGCATTTTCTGAAAATTCAGAGAAAAATTTTTCCATTACCCAGAAAATTTTGTAATAGTCCGAGGATGAGGGATATTTTTCCGGATTCGAGTGATTATGTAATGGGCAATTTCTGGAACTTCTGAGAAAATTTTTCCGTTACCTGAAAAATTCCGGGGACAAGAGATTTTTTCCGGCTTTGAGAGAGTCGTCTCGTTACTCGGAAATCTCTCATTCCTGGAAGTGCTCTGCACCAATTGTTCCGGCTAACGGAGATATCACTGTAGTCCACTAAAGTCCAGCACAGTAATACTGTCGCAAGATTATATTGCTAAGATTCTACAAGTTGAAATACAGTATAAAGAAAAATATAGCGAACAAAAAAAAAAAAATCAATCTTACCTTCAGCAGCTCTTAAAACTTCTGAGACAAAGGTATTTGTCCTTTGACTGAATGGCATTTCAAACAATAACCGAACTTTGCCTGAAGTGATATTCACCAGGACGTCAGTGTCAACATCTGTACTTGATGTATCTGAAACATCACAAGAAAATATATTACCAAGTTCTCGTATAAATTTTTAATGAACAGAACCGACAATACAGTACAAATGTCTACATGAACACTACAAAACTCTCCCTCTCCAACTTGTCACTAACACTCAAAAATTGCTTCTATGCCCATTTTGTTTACATTATGTATTAAACTAACAACTGCAGAGTATTCCAAGGAATATTTATAATTTACAGGTCTAACTTTAACAAACAAAATATTGTACCTAATTTGCTAATTTTCATAAAAAATAGTTAGACATGAAGTTCTCATAATGTTTTACTTTACAGTATAAGGTATATGTCACAATTTACAGTACACTACAGTTGACTGGTTGGCAAACACTCTCAACTACCCGTACCAAGTCTTACTTCTTCTTGAATACTTCTATATGTGAGTAAAATGCCACAAATGGAACAGTAAGACATATTTGGCCAATTTTTGACCAGCATAACTTATATTTGAGGATAAAATGACCATTATTTTCACTATCTCCCACTTCTGTGTAGGGTAGATCAAGGGGTCCAGGAATCTTAGAGCAAGCTAAACACTAAGGAATGAGGTGTGAGCAAGTATAGGTCACTGAAAAAGGCTAAACAACAACTTGCCAACACAGTAGAGTATACAAAGTGAACCTTTGGCATCTCCAGTGATTCAGAACACTTCATAACAATTCACTGTACATACCAAGTACAGTACTGCATTCAAGTCACATATCATAAAAGGTTTTTCATGCAGTCAGGTTACCAAATACATCACACTATGGTAACCTGTCACACATACACATACTGTACTATGAGACCCCATACACCGAGTAACCCACACACACTCACCCACTGTACAACTAATCTGGCGCAAAAGTGAAAGTCTTACTTACAAATCACATATTCAAGAAGCTAATACGGTACTGCACTGTACATCATATCATATCCATAGTATGAAACGGATACAGTATACAGTACTGTATTATGCTTGCACTTTTTAAATTATGCTACAGTGCTACATTTGTCATCAACAAACATTCAACTAAACTGTATAGATCAAAATCCTTTTAACAACACCTGAAATGACCCCTAACACTGTACACAATCTATATTCAACTCCTAAAGAAATTATTTTCAATTATTTCAAATCCAGTTTCACTGTAAATGACACAAAACCCAAAATAGCTATTATAGGTATAACTTTAAATGATCCATATATTATATACCGTTTTTATCAATCACCTTTTCATATAAATGGAAAACATAAAAATAAAATAAAAATATAGTCACCTGCAAATCAACAATATGCTTATTTCATAATTTTCTGTGAGTGAATCGATCCAGCATAGTGTACAGTAATCACACATGCTTACAAGCCTTGGCCTTACTTGTAACATTACTGTAACATGTGCACAGCTGTACTGAAGAAACCTGAGAAGTCTAAACTTGACTTAAGTCACTTGTTCTTTCACCCACTAAGTACTCAAACAAAAATTTATGCTTGTCACAGTTCATATAGGCTTTTCTCCATGCCTTCATGATTATTATGCTGCTATAATTTAGGCTAAAAAAATTTTCCACTCGTTCATCTTTTGTTTTAAGCACATTGTGTGATTACTTATTAAAACACATACACACAAGATATATACAAAACTGTACTGTATATTGTGCATAAATCCTGCCAAATCTGTAGGATTGAACTCTACACATCCAACTCATTGTAAATATCACACTTAACACTTTGGACTCCTCCTTACTCATTTTAAGTAAAGGATTACTCTTCCACTTTGGTTACTTCTTACACGCTGAGTTACACAACTGTTATGAGATGCTCAGCATTGATGTACAATAGTGAGCATACAAAAAATATTTCCCAATAATGCATAGCACTGTCATTATCTTTGTATTTTTCTGTGGGTTTCAATCTTATCTTGTATATTATTTTGTTTTCTTTCATAATTTTTTCTGAACTGTATTTGTGTTTAGTTATTTTTGCATACAGTGTACTTCTATTTATTCCTGAGTTTCTTTATAGACAAAATTCTATTTACTTTATATAAATGATGTAAAAATTAGAAATGAACTTTCACATACAGGTACTGTACTGCATCCATAAAGAAATATTGAGTTTTCAACTACTGTATATTTATTATAAACAATATTTTGATAAATGTTTCAAGACTTATTGGGCAAAAAAAAAAAAAAAAAAAAAAAAAATGGTAGTCCTACCTCAATTGGAACACATTCTATGGCCAAAAGTGTTAAAAATTTCTATGGGTAAATGAGTGAGCCCAGACCCTCACTGTCAGTGGTGGCCCAGCAGTAGGTGGTATGCTGACAGCCTCCAGGCTGTTAATTGATTGGCTTGTGGTAGAAGTGATGTTAAGTTCACACATCCTAAAATATTGCCAGTAACCTAAAATTCATATAATTCTCCAAAATATTTACATTCATGGAACTTAATTATTTTTAAATAATGAAGGAAGATGAAGATCCCATGTGAGGCTATGATAAAGACCTTCAAAATGTTATAAAGGATTCATTGCAAAGATGCCTACACCCAAGGCATTCCTGGAGGTCACAGTTTATAGCTCTTCAAGAACATCTACATTCCATCTTGATACTGTACAGAGCAACTCCACTGAGTGCTGAAGCTGTATGAAACAGCTTACGTAAGTGGTACAGTATAGTACAGTATCTCCAAATGTACTGACCTTTTAGAAAAGAGTAAACAAACAGTGGACAGGGCAAGATTTTTTCTAGCATGTTCCGTGGTGTTGTACTGAGATGGTGTAATATTTGTAAGTTATGCATATATTGTATTACACTTCAATGAGCTACACATCAGCAAATTATG
Source organism: Homarus gammarus (assembly GCA_958450375.1). Taxonomy (NCBI): domain Eukaryota; kingdom Metazoa; phylum Arthropoda; class Malacostraca; order Decapoda; family Nephropidae; genus Homarus; species Homarus gammarus. The sequence continues at coordinate 2,957,896 of CAUDMG010002277.1, read as the reverse complement.
AAGTGAAAGCTCACATTCAGCAGGATTTACCATACAATGTACAGTACAGTTTATATATTCATTAATTTTTAACTCTCTTAGAAGTTGGTTTAGTATCATTTATCGTTTACACCCAATTCTTTTCTGTAGTTACCACCTTTATACAGTCCTGAACATTTAAAGTACAGTACTGTACAGTATTAGAAATCACAACATTTCATCCATCTTATTTTTGTCAAATTTCATACTTCACTCACTATCATTTGCTCAACTTTCTCTAACATTTTCTCCATTATTACTCACTGCATCTCCCTCTTTAGGAACAGTTAGTAATAAACTTTACCACTGAAAGAACAATGAAATATGACTGTTACAGCACTACTAAATGCAACTGTAAAAAAAAAAAATTTTGTGTATCTATTACACACAACTACATACAGTACTGTATCTCAATCAGTGCTGCACAATCTAAAAAAAAATCTACAACACTCTTGACATGGACTAGGTTATACTGTATAAACTTTTTGACAAAAAATCAAACAGAATTCTGACATGCAACTGTGTCACAACTCATCTACTTGCTAACATGTACCCATCCCCTTTCTTAATCATAAAGAAAGTTTAAGATATTTAAAAAGGTTCAGTATTCTATACCTAGGAATATAAAATAATCCCAAACACCATGAAAATAAAAGTTGGATATAATCACAAAGATTTATACTGATCAATAAGATATGTTGGGCCTGATATGTAAATACTGTACAGTACTGTACAATATAAAATTAATTAATTTCTTGTGGCTGTGCCAATACCAGGTATTTGTTTTGCTTTAAATTATTCCATCATTCCTCCCTTAAATCATCCCCATTAAAACACTGAGAATGCTACAACATATCAGGCCAAGTAGGGTAACACACAGCTGAAGGTCAAATTGGCCCTTGTCCCATTTGGCCACAACTTAATCACTAGAGTTAGGACCCATTAAGTCTCAAAATCACTGGGACTGGAGCCTAATCCTAATGGTTAGGTTATACTGGGCCCATTTGACAAATAATTGGGTAGACAATGGGTTATAATAACAAAGTACGCCAAGACTTCCTTGAATGGAGATCAACGTGTGTAGTCTGCTCTTCTGGAGTCATGTTATTCATCAACCCAACCTCTGGCAAGCAATCTTACCTGTGCCTGCAACATGGTGATTTCAAGTGAGGACACATTTACCATACTTCTCTAGGAACTAACTCTGGAAATGTTCTGGCCGGAAGTGCAATTTGCAATACAACAATGTTATAATTTCATGCATGGAATACAAAGGGTAATGGTTGAAAAATATAATTCAGAAATCTGTGCTAAACATATAAGTACAGCTCAGAAGCATGATACGCAGTGAGCAGATAAGACTAAATTGCGTAAAACTGTAAGAATAGAGTACTGTATTTACATACCGGGTAATTTAATTTAAAGGAGATATACATAATTATAATATTGCCATGGAAACAAATATAAAACTATTATGTTAATGATTTCTGATTCACTTACTGTACATCTGTTCTCGTCTATGAATTATAACATTAACTCACTTTCTGAATAAGGATTTTTCAATCAAAAGAGCAAAATCCTAAGTTTTAGTAAATGTATCAGCAGTAAATATTAATTCCTATACATATACAGTACAGTCTATATTTGCTGCACTTTTGATCGACAAAGGACAGCCTAGCTCATCATAAATCACAAGTAAACATGCCTATACATACCTGTACAATATTAACTTTTATTACACAGAATTATACGTATATATAGAAAAATATGTAATTCATGCAGTGTGAAAGCAAATGAATACAATCAAAGAAACATATACAAATGAGGGCAACATTTTTAAATTACAGAACGTAAATTAATAAACAAAACATTAATGATTCATCAAATGTAGAAAATAAATTGTGTTAAGTGAGCCATTGGTGGGAAATATAATTGAAAGACTTCACAGTAAATTTTGATAAGCAATAAACTCTATTATCCACATTATTATTAACTGTAAATGAAAATTATCCTCGGCTTTTGGCCATGTTGACACCAGTAGTGGCTTTAAGTGGGGGCAAACCAGGCAATTGCCTGGAGCACCAGTATTTAGAGATATTATGAATATTAGATACAAATGTATATGAGTTTGTGTTTTTCTCTCAAACTGGATCTGTGAAGGCTAGTTTTTGCTTTTGTTTCTCCTTATTCTTAATTACAGGGGAGTATTTTGAATTACTGCATTGTGTGCAATAATGCATGAAATAATGGTTCATAGTAACATTTTCTCTGGTGCATGTTATGAGAAAACATATGACCTTGTACAAATGGTATTAACTAGTTCTCAAGGTCTGATGGTTGTCACATCTGCAATAAGCAGGGTGAGCATGTTACTTATTCACTGATAATTATGTCACTAACTCATCAACATCAAGAATATTCCCAGGACCAATATTAGAGTGGGATGAAATTTCGAGATAAACTGTCCAAAAATTCAGATTTCCCTCCCAAAGCTTTCCAATATTATGTCACATCCATAAGTAAAAAATGACCGGACAACTCAATGATTTTGAGCTGTACATACTTCTTTGTCTGGTGTCTCCCAGTTCTTATGGGGTATATCAAAATTTCCTGTTTTAGAGTCTAGCAAAATTGCTTCAGCCTACCGTACTGTATTTTGGAAATTTGCACAAAATTTACTGCCTCTTTTTATTCTCAACAAGGTGAGGGAAATCTTAACATTGTTTGAAACACCAGCAGTGAAAATGCCAATTGAAACTCGTTGGGAGAGTCACATTGCTAGTGTTAAAATGATTTGTTTCGAGGCTTCTGGTACTTATTAAGCAATTCATTTACTGAAGAAAGCCCCTGCTCTCAACAGTATAACCTGTGCTGAGGCTAATGGTCTTTTGTCTGAGCTTAGATCATTCACATAATTTCTTACCAGGGTTAAGTGGTATGAAATCTTGTCATAAGTGAATAAAGTAAAACTTAAGAAATTGCTCTATACTGACAATGCCTACCAATACAAATGGTAGCTGGTGGTAAGGAGACTTCAGCATGGTACTTCAAAGAGAACAAGAAGAGGGATCACCACAAATGAACCTACTTTACCTTTTTCTATCAGTTGGGCTGCCAATCTCCATAAAATGAAAAACACAAAAGCCCCTCCTATGTAAGAGAGAGCAAGTATGACACTTTGGATGAAGTAAGAAATTTTCCAAGAGTGATTGATAATCATTTTTGTGTGGTTATGAAGAAACACTTCAAATTACAGGTACCTGTATAGTAATTTGCAATGGTATTTAATACCTTGCCTGTTGTAATCAGGTTTCTTGCATTTCTAGTTGGTCCTAAAAGCCTTAAGTACTCACAAAAATTTGTCATCTATAGGTTTTCCTAATCACTGTATATATTCAAGAATCTACCGTACTATCAAAGCTACAAAACAGAGCTAATATTAAGGAAGACTCCTGAACATAGTGCAAATGTTTACAATTACATTTTCATCATCTCTTCAAGGTACCAGTATTGTAAATGTTTAAAACATCAGCAACTGACCACCATAAACAGTAGGATGAAATTATCTGAAGGGCCACAGAATCAAGTGAAGTAGTAACAATAACCACATATCTTTCTGAGGGTGTTGTGGAAACCCTCTCCCTTTTCTCTATCCTCTAAATAATTCCTCAACAAATAAAATTAATTTAGATCTTCAAAATAAAAGATCTAATTAAAACAACAGCTGAATTTTCCTTCATGAGACAAGATTTTGCCTGTGTTGTAAATACATATTTTCCCATAACATGAGAGAGAATTAAGGTCTACAAGGATGATGACAGAGCAAGGTGCTGTATGCTCCCTGTCAAGCAGCAGGGGGTAAAATAACCAATAGCATAATTCAATTGCAAAAGAAGTGTAAAATTATAAAGGAGTGTTTGTGATTCATATATCACTTAATTCAGATTTTTATTCTTCTTTTCATACTCATTTCAGTCCTTCACAGTTACAGCAACTCAATGTTCATGTTCTTGCAACAACTATCAGGGTCTCAGCTTCAAAATGTAACTCAGGATCAAAAAGTACAGATGAAGCTTTATACATCTACTTACAATTCAAAACCATATAAACTCCAGAACACTGAAGAGGAAGATAAGTTGCACCAAGCATCTTATGTGAACACTGTTACTGTATTCCCTGACCCAACTTACCCAGGTTTATATACAGAGATTTCCAAAAGGCATGAAAATATAAGAAAAAATCATATTTATATAAAGGGGGTATTAAAGTGCAACAATTAATTCTCAGTAATATTAAACATTGTCCGAGGAGGGGAAGAGAAAACCTCTAGGAATAGGAAGAACATAGAACTACTTAAATATATTTCTAGAAAACAGGGATACAGATACTGATATCTCATATTTACTTGTAAAAATTGAAGGAAATAAAAGTTTATATTATCAGAACACAAAACTTTGTGTCTGATGAATATATATTTCTCGGAGGGTCAAGAAGAGGAAGTGAATATTACAGGATTGTACGATATAGAAACATCCAAACATCAAGCACTGTAGTCCAAGAAGACATTACAGTACATGCTACACTTAACCCTTAAACTGTGATGTCCATCATGTTAGACCATTAGTACAACTGTAATGTCCATCATGTGAGACCACTAGAACAGCTATGATGTCCACCATGTTAGAACACAAGGACAGCTGTGATGTCAATTATGCTAGACCACAAGGACAGCTGTGATGTCCACCATGTGAGACCACTAGTACAGCTGTGATGTCCATCATGTGAAACCACAAGGACAGCTGTGATGTCCACCATGTGAGACCACAAGTACGACTGTGATGTCCATCATGTGAGACCACTAGTACGACTGTGATGTCCATCATGTGAGACCATAAGTACGACTGTGATGTCCATCATGTGAGACCACAAGTACGACTGTGATGTCCACCATGTGAGACCACAAGTACGACTGTGATGTCCATCATGTGAGACCACAAGTACGACTGTGATGTCCACCATGTGAGACCACAAGTACGACTGTGATGTCCATCATGTGAGACCACAAGTACGACTGTGATGTCCATCATGTGAGACCACAAGTACGACTGTGATGTCCATCATGTGAGACCACAAGTACGACTGTGATGTCCACCATGTGAGACCACTAGTACAGCTGTGATGTCCATCATGATAGGCCAATAGTACAGCTGCAACATTCCTCATGTGAGAACAGCCATTTTTTAAATAATGTACCAATTTTAGCATTCATAAATTATATCATGTGTCCCATTTGACCTCCTCCTATTATCCACACCTCAATAGGGCTCTTAGTTGCCTTTGTCATCATAGAAAATGCATGTTCATCAGTGTTGGTTACAGGCTCTCCCCCCACCAACCCCAGCTCCTCCCCCGAGTAGCTCAGTCCCTACATTCTCACTGAAAACAATCCACCACAGCTAAACATATACAGCTCCTCCCCGACTTACGATGGGGGTTAGGGACCCAAATCCAGGTCCTAAGTCGAAAATGCTTAAATAATACATAGAAAATCTAAAATGGGTTGCAATCCAGACTAATCTCCGACAGCATTGGCTGCACTAATCAACCAATATAACTCTCCAGGCACAATCCTGCCTCTCATAGAGGGGTCTATAGTGGTTTAAATAAGTCTTGGTGCTACAGCAGCTTCTGCAACATAGCCATCCTTTATTCATTATTGGCCATTTTGAATTTTTCTGTAGCAAGTCTAAGTATACTGTAAGATGAATGATACCAAGTTTCCTTTTCTTAACTCCGCTAAAAGTGGAATTTCTTAGCTCAAATTTTCTTCTTTAGCCTCAAATCAGCCCTAAAAGACTCACCTATCTAAAGCCAGATAACTTCACTGAGTGGTAGATAAAAAGATGTGGAACAAATATGGCTCTACTGTACAGTAATATGAGAGTGCAAAATCACTACAAGTGTCCCTCACTATCTGAAAGATCTTTATCAAAGAATTTGCTGATCCGAATATTCGATTCTTAAACCCCTTTTTCACTATCCAAAGGCAATATTCACTTATACAAATGTTGGTCCTATGAAAAGTTCAAATTGAGCACCAGATTAGGAGAGACCTACAGTAGACACAAGTGCTTCTACCATCACCACAATATTCAAACATGCAGACAAGAATGTCACACAGATAGTAACTAGCAGGCCTTTGTGATCACATGACTGTGTGATAGAAAATACGGAACATCTTCTCCAACTGTGGATAGGAGACCAGACATCACATGGCGCCCCCCTTTGTCCACCCTACTCATCTTTGTGGGTGGGTTTAAAAAAAAAAATCCAGCCCTGCTCCATATGCTCTGGTTTATTCACTTATCAGTTGTCTAAGAGTAAAAGTAGCAAAATCAAGACATCGTTTATCACTCAAACGTAATAAATAACATTGGTAGGAAAGTATCTCCATATCAAATACTATACAGCATGTTATAATGACCCCCATTGTAAGCTGATTTGCTGAAAGTTCTCTCTCCAAGAACACATCCGATGCTTTCAAAGGGTGTTACTGTACATGGAATGCATATACCCCTAATTACATTAATTGATAATTGACCAGATGAGACTTAGTTTAACGTGATGCCAAGTGAGTGTGAAAAGGGGGGTTCGACCAAAAACCTCAAACCCACTCTGGATTCACCACTGCATGCTTCAAGACTTCATCTCTACCTTCAAAGCCTACTATCTCAGGCAGATGATGAGGGAACTTGTACAGCAGACTGAAGACAACAGGAGCACTATCAAGGAGTTCTGGAGAAATTTTAACATCAACAAGTCTTGGAAGGAAGTGCCACAGCAAATTATGAATGGTGAGTGGTGGAAGATTGGCCCAAGTGCATGTACTTCACAGGATTCGCTGATGTGGGAAAGAAAAGTGCAGTAGGACATCGTCAACCTAGATTAGGAGGCTGGGTTTGAGGAGGTGGACGGGGGGGGATGTCGAGGACCTGTTGCAGTCACACAGCCAGAACCTTACCAAAAAACAACTCATGCAGCTCCAGCAGGATAGGGTAGGTGACAACAAGGAACAACAAGTGGAGGAGCCTGAGAGGTAGCTCAATGTCAAGCTTCTTGGTGAGAGCCTCGCCCACAATGAAAAGGTGTTTGAATTATTCCAAGCAAATGACCCTCACATAGACTGGTGTGGAGAAAAAAATATCTCAGTGGATGAGAAACAAGGTAGCACAACCCGCCAACTCTTCATCCTTCAAATCCGTCACGGTCTTCAGAGCACGGGCAACTCCGGCATCTTCAACTTCCAGTCCTACTCCCTCCGCCAATGGAATTTCTTCCACTAGTTTTACCACTTCTTCTACCTGTGGTGCCTGCAGGAGGCAGTGACAGCAGTGAGGATGTGGACATCCCTCATCTAACTGAGTAAGGCTCTTACTCAGCACACCTCTCCATCCCCTGCGGTTGAGCTCTGACTGCCCACATATAAGGTGATGTACCAACTGTATATACAGTACTGTATATAATTTATTTATTTTATAACCTTTAGGTATAATATTAGAGGTTTTTTGTTATTAGGGAACTGAACCCCATTTTCCCACTCATTTTATAATTCGCTATCCGAATATTCAATAACCAAAGGGCTTTCAAGGAACTTGACCCATTCAGATAGAGAAGGATACCTTTAACTACATTACAAGAAACTGACAACTGTTCTCTATGACTGTAGTAACAGAATTTATTTGCTTTACAGACAAGAGTTAAACTAAATTCAATTTGAAGCAACAGAGGTGATCAGCTGTATAGGACAATTGTACCCAAATCTTTACAATTAAGGTTCCTTACCTGTAGCTCATGTCATTTAGAGTAAGATATAAAAAATAATGCAAAAACAAATACACAACAAATAAACATAATTAAAATAATAAATAACTTAAAAATTTTTACAAAGCAAATAATAAAAGACACTCCTTAACCTCAGTGACATGTTACAATAATCCTAAGTGCATATGCCTCACTGTAAGGCACACAAATATCAAGAAAAAATGTTTAAAGAATTACTTAACCAAGTACAGTACTATAGTTACTCCTTAAGAGCATCTGTACAATAGTTGACCCTGTCTCTAAAATTCAGATTAATGTGTTAGCTCAGTATGCAGTCCTTCAAGTATTTTTTAACATTCTCATGATCTGACTCAACAAGAAGGGGCCAAAATTCTACAGGATCCCCCAGCAGTCCTAATCTCTGAAAATGTCCCTATACTGTACTGTACTACTTCAGGTATGTAAATATGTGTGTGCGTGTGTGTGGGGGGGGGGGGGGTAATTCTATTTCATGGAGTACAGTACAGTAGCTACAGCATATGAATGCCTTGTCTATATTTGTTCAATTTAAGTGCATAAGCAATAACTATATTTTTTGCCCTTACACCAAAAGTGGGTAAGTTAGGCTCCACAATGAATTATAAGTAGGAGGCGTAGTCCCCTCTAAAACCCACTGTTCTCCTATCACTGGATTGAACCATTCTGTATTAATTCCTTATTGCAAATAAAGAAACCTCAGTGTTTTCCAACTAACTGTGAAATAATACATTACTTTTTTCATTTAGGCCTTGTCAAATTTTAAATGAAAAACAAATTCTACTGTATTTAATAATTTATAATGAGGCAGACTTCAGGCAAATGTTTTAAATCAAGTGCATACTTACAAATGTTGCAGCTTTATCAAAGGTCAAACTCTGTATTAGTAGAAAAAAATAACAAATATTAGAACCAAATACTGTAGTCACCCCACTACATTTACTCTACGTACTCACCAATTTCACATTTGAGATTGGTGTCTATAGGAAGAACCTGCTCAATGCTGAGATCAATTGCACTGTGTACTGGTACCCGTGCAGTCTGGAAGATTAGAAGAGCCTGTTCTCCACCCTGCTTCACCTCCTGTGTTGTTACTTCGATCAGTGCTACTACACGTGTCGTCTTGATAAATTCTTGCACAAGTCCAGCTTCAACTACCTGGGATACTTGGTTAAGGGTTGTACTACCAGCAGTGAACAGCAGCAACATAAAAGAGCAGGCAACACTTCAGAACCCTGTACAGTATAAGAAATTTTAAAAATTTTCAAATCAGATTCCGTAAACTACTTACTGCACTGATACTTCGATGAATTATTAGTTAATACATAATCAGAAATAAAAAATTATTAACAACCTATCCAAATATAATCTGTTAGGTGATACAGATACAGTATTGCAGTTTAGTAATAGCTGTATATTATTTGCTCTTTGACTACAGCTGTGTATTCCCCAATTTATGAAAGAGTCCCATAGATTAATTACCAATCACATTACTGTATACCGAATTTGTATCCGTGCTGTAAAAAATGTACCGCATTCCCTAATACATTCATTGCATTATAACCAATTTGCATAATGAAAACATGAGTTATAGGAAAACTGACTGTACAGTATATTAAATTAAATAACCCCCACCCCCCATACATGCAGTAGAGTATAATACAGTAATAATTTTATACCTGTGCTTATGAGAAACCTAATGAGATTTAAAATACAAAGTGAACAGTATGAGACAAAATGCCAACATCTATAACTATTATATTACCATAGAAATACACTCATTCCTATTTATATAATTGGAGACACATTCTTTACAAATTTAAAAAATTTAACACGTTCGACCCTTGATGAGTTACTGCACCGTCCTAAATTCCCGCTGTTTTGTTTACACAGCGTTTACACTTTCTATAACAACTCTACACCTTTATTGTGCATAATCAACATTTGAAATTTGTGAAGAGAAAATTTTTGTTTGTATAATTTTCCACACATTACATGATAGTAAATGAGGAGAAACTGGAAAGTCAGGCAACTGGTTGAGTGACCGTGTGCATAATGGAGATGAGTCAACATTACTGTACAGTACTGTACCGGTCCCCAGTGAGTTTGAGGAGTAAGTTATATGGTGACTGTAGGAGAATAATGACACTTTGAAAGCTTACTTGTTGACTTCATAGCATTGCAAGTGTTAGAGAATACATTAGTGAAATAAGTAAGCATACTGGTAACAAAAAATTGCATTATTTTAGCATTTTTCTTTATCATTAAACAAAAAATAAAAAAAATGGCATAAAGAAAATAATTTGTAAATCAAATTAGCTTTAGGATTTATTCATTTTTTTAATAACTTCTAATTCTCATAAACCAAACCTTCGTAAATTGGGAACTGCTTGCACAGTATGTGTATATGCATGCATGCACTCACACATTCTCTCTTCTCATCTTCTAAATTGTATCCAATAATTTTTGGATATAAATTTAGCTTTGTAATGCATTTTTTTTTTTACGGGATTAGCCCACCAGGGCACAGGTCAATGACTCTTTGTACATTACAGTATTGCACTGTATTACAGTAGTCAAATTAAAACCATACAAACAAAATGTAAAAAAGCTAATAACAGGCAATTAATAAATTAAATAAAAAAATCTTGAACAAGCAAAATAAAAAAGAGCTCTCCAAATATCATAATAAAATACATAATGCAGTGCAAGGTAAGGATACAGCAGTAAGCTTGTGCCCTGAGTGCAGCTTCTCTTGTACATGTGGTGAAAGCTCCATAACTGGTGCTGTGCTACTGCTACACTGAGCAGTCCTTTATATCTGGTAAAAAATAAAACAAATAAAACAAATAAATACATGAGGAGGAATGAGAGAGTGATATGCTTCCTTTCGTACACTTTTCAACAAAATTACTGTACAATAGTTGCATTTTGTCACCCCTTACTTTCATATACCATGACTATATCAGCCCCCTCACACTAACACACTGTTTCTCTGTGACCTGATGTAACCTTTTGGCAACCATCAATCTAAATATCTTTAATATTAGCTCAACACAATTACCCTATATCGGCAAAAAATCTATTTACGTTTCCGAAATACTTACTGTACAGTACCTGTATGTCATTATGTTAAACATGCAAATGCCATAAATACTCATACAGTACACTGTTCTTGTGAAACACAATGAAAAAATCATTTACATTTTCACACAGTCATAGTTTACAAAAGCATATCAATAATAAAAAAAAAAAAAGCTACATTTTGATGAATCTCAATGACTGACATGAAGAACAGACAATGATTATTCCCACCAACCACAAAGTTTCACCAATGCAGCTTGAGTTTTTTTAACCTAACTATTCACTTACTGTACTGTAACTTGTAAGACATTTAAAATGTTAAGAGTGCAACTTTGTGCCACATTAGATTTCAAAGAAACACAAATTAACCACAGCTACTTTAATCCATTATTACACACTTCACAATGTATGATGCTGAACAATGGATCAATGTCCCAATATTAATACATACCTTATATTGCATACAGTAAAGGCTATACAGTATACTGTATAAATAGACCCCTTGTACATGACATAATGCATCACATGAGTATACGATCAGTACCTTCTTGGGGAACACACCATAACATGGCATAACATAACAGAACATAGCTAAGTGAAACTGGAGTTTAGTTAGCAACAGGGAAATTTTGTGCAAGTTTTCACCTAATGTAATCGTTCAGAAAGAAAAAATGAAAACTCTCCACATACAATGGCTGTTATATTCATTATGATGAAAAAGCCAAGGATTTAAGCAAGAAACAATGGGAAAAGCAGCTGGACAAAATTCAGAGAGCAGCAATCACTTTGCTGCTGGTAAGAAGCCTCTCAATATACTTTACATGGCATTTTTAGATGTACAGTGAGCTAGCCTTTTAAATACTGTATTTTATCTCACTATCCACCTCACCAACCCAAGACCTCCATTGTGCAGTAATACAGTATAAGTGATTATAAGTGTTTATTTGTTTTGGTAATGTGACTGTGTCAATCAGTGTAGCATATTTGTCGTCATTTGCAACTGATGATCGATATATTCATTTTATTTGACTAGAGCCAAGATGTGTGGATACAACCATAAAACCATTGCCGTATGCCAAGATATATGAAATATACAGCAAATTTAAATTAGGTGTGTCCATGGCTGTGATTGACCGCCCACCTATGAGAGTCCACAGTGATAACAGTGACTGCTATGGAATCTTGAAAATAATTTAAATGGAATATATTAGAGGATGTAGCAAGCAAGAGTGGCTGGAGATAACAGAATAATATTGGTGCCACATTGAAAGGAATTTTTCTGTTCTTAAGGAGTGTGATGGTGCATACTGTATGATCCACCATTCATAGGAAGGTCTCGTGTGGCAAGGATTACTTTAAAGGAGCACATTAACAGAAGCTCATTTTAATCAACACAAATATTGTTTATATTTCCATTTTTAACAATTTGCACAAGAAATACCATTGAAGAAAAATGATTCAGAATTAATTTCTAAATAAAAAAAATTGGTTAATATTCCATGGTGACCATGCACAGAACTTTACCGGTACACTGATTCTTATACAGTACTATAGGGAGCACTATAGCATTTATGTTGGAAATTTATAGTTGTTGAGTTATTTTCACTGTTCGACTTCACTTAAGAAAGTACAAGTACATGGGGATATACATTGTTTGCTTCTTACTCAGCCAATCAGCATAAGTGTCAATGTCACGTGATACTCGTGTGTAACAGAGACGTGACCGACCGACCGCCCAAGCGGCTGACAAGCCGATCAGCGGCCAAGAGGATAAAAGTATAAAAAGTAAAAGTTAAAAGTAAGGTTTGGTTTCTTTAGGATATTTTGTTTTCTCATCTTGTTGGGTTAGGTTAGGCTTACACACCAGGGGGTTCGGGGGCAGAGCCCCTTGCTAGGAGGTTAGGTAGCTTTCTTTTGTTGGTTGGATCAGGTTCTAATAGGTTCTGTGCATTGTGGCATCATTTTATTACTTACTATCATCCAAAGAACATCTGTGGAAAAAATGAATGAAATCGAACAATACATTTTGGTCTTAGCCAACTGCTCCAACTTTACAAAAAAATATTATAAATGGCAGTGGATATTTTGCCATGACCGGCTAGTTCCTGCTAATGCTATTTTACCAAGAGTTCGCTCTGATTGGTTAATCTTCCATTACCGGCGAACAACTCGAGAACTATATTTGACCGTGACTCTGGCAGCACTTGGCATTTATTTTGCCAAAAGTCGATTGTTGTGAAGCTGTAAACATACCTAACCATATTCCTGTTGTGCATGGAAACTTATTATAAAAGAGGTGACATTAACTACAACCTAATAGAACCTGACCTAATCAACTAAAGAAACCTACCTAACCTTATCTAGCTTCCTAGCCGGGGGGGGGGGGGGGGGGGCGCAACACCCCCCATCATATTAAACAGAAAGTACTTGGCCAATCAGAGCGGCACTCAGGGTAAAATAACGTTAGAAGGAACTTAGCCAGTCATGACAAAATATCCACTAAGAATATAATATCCAATAGAAATATTAGTTTTTATTCCTATCTCCTTATATCAGAATCAACATGATCACAACGGAATATTTACCAATTACTTTATGTATCAATACACTCGAGTTCAATAATGTTAACAGCTGTCAGTTTCGTCATAACAGTTATATTTAGCTTAATAATAAAACATCCATTCAATTGTTTAAGGTGATGTTTGGCAACTAACGGTAACAGTCAAATACTATAAGCACATCAAGTAAATGGTCTATCATAAAAGAGATTTGTTTTTATAGTAGCTAGGGAAGATGTACACTACAAGAAGAGTTCACTTTCCGGTACAAGACACGTGTTTCTTCCTTACTGGGTATAATTAACAAGAGAAGTATTGCACTAGCGACCCAACCTTCTACTAATCAACCTTCAACGTTCCAAAGATATATAATTATTTCAATAAAAACATAAATTGTATCTAATTTTTTGTATACGAGAACAATAAATGTATTTATGTATTCACTTCTACAATTATTATTATAAATTTACTTCTATATTTACTTTAATGCGTGGAATGAAAATGTTAAAGACTTTACTCCCTGACCTGAAGGTGATCCATTGTAAACAAGATCTTAAAATAGAAAACGTTTATGTGTCTGGGAAAAGCAGCAACTAAATTATTTTTACTAATGTTACACCAAAGGAACAAGTTCATCTCCTAAACAACTTTTGATGTATCCCTACTCTCTACAAAAATTATGCCATTATTATTCAAGTAAAGTTATCGTTTCAATCATGTACCTTTTTGGAAGTAGGTCAGAATCGTTCAAAACACATAAAAATACACCTGAAAAAAATAATTTCAACCTAGCCTAACCTAACCTAAATCTCACATTACGTAATCTAATCTCACATAACCAAAGAAATATACGAGGGTTCCTAATAAGCTTGAAATCCATTTATTCTTATCAAATTTTGCTAATAATCTGTAACGTATTTTTTTTGCAAAAATTTACTATAGATCCATTATGTGAACTGTTATAAAAAATTATATACCTAAGGTTAATTTACTTTTTAATTTTATCCTCTTCGCCACTGATTGGCTCGTTAGCCTCTTCGGCGGTCGGTCACGTCTTTGTTACACACTGTTGGCAAGTACTGGGCATGAACCGGCTCCTGAATGTACCTGAACCTGCTCCAGTGTTGGTCAAGTCTGGTTTTGAAACAGCTCACACTCGGTGCCGTCACAACACTCCCTTGCAAATTGTTTCAAGAGTTCACAATTCTCTCTCCGAAAACTGTCCTAAATTATAAATATATATATATATATATATATATATATATATATATATATATATATATATATATATATATATATATATATATGCTGATAACCACCAGGAAAGAAGAAAACACGAAGTTCCCAAGCACTTTCGTGTAATTCACATCTTCAGGGGTGAGTACAGTCTGTACTCACCCCTGAAGATGTGAATTACACGAAAGTGCTTGGGAACTTCGTGTTTTCTTCTTTCCTTGTGGTTATCAGCATATACCTAGATCACGCGCACATACAGTGATTTACTTGCATATATATATATATATATATATATATATATATATATATATATATATATATATATTTATATTTATATTTCATTAGCCCATAAAGCGCTCGGACTTCTACATATAATCAACAACCTCACCCCGCCAGGGGTAATGAAATACAAATGGAACCTCGTGTTTTGTAGCCGGATTTGGTAAAACGTTACTCTGATCACTTACGAGGCACGGGTAGTCCCCTATTGGAGGTTCACGGCGCCATAATCTCGATGAATAGGCTTTGTGTAAAATATAGCAAAGTCTAGGACTGCTTTTAGTGTCCTGGCGGTCTAGAGGTAATGTTCCCCGGTCACTCACATGAGATCACATAAGATCGTGGGTTCTGTCCTGGCGGGGTGAGGTATATATATATATATATATATATATATATATATATATATATATATATATATATATATATATATATATATTATATATATATATATATATATATATATATATATATATATATATATATATATATATTGCTATGCCGTGGCATAATTTGGTATTATAATGTTTGTGAACTAGGTGTGTTCATATATTCATTACAAGCGGAATCGCCGCCCTCCGAGCGGCTCTTTCGCTAGGCCACAGTAGGACGCCACCCTCCGGGAGGCTCCACATTGTCTCACTGTAGTGCATTAAGGTAGACCACATTTTTGGTTTTGCCATTAGCAGCAAGTATGTACAGATTTTTGCCAGTTCCCACTCTGGAGCATCCAACATAGAACTGTCCATGAGAGAAGCAAGGAAACACCAGGTTTAGGCCAACCATCTTTAGGGACTGTCCCTGACTTTTGTAGATGGTCATGGCAAAGCTCACTTTAACCGGGAACTGAAGTCACTTGAACTCAAATGGCAGGTCAGTGGTGATGAGAGGTATCCTTGGTATAAAAACGTCCTCTCCTTTAGCTTTTCCTGTCAGTATTGTAGCTTCCAGTACATGTGGCATCATGTTCTTCACCACCAGTCTTGTGCCATTGCAGAGGATTGGTGGTTCAAGATTTCTTAAGAGCATTATAGGAGTTCCAATCTTGAGAGTGAGGTGGTGAGGAGGCATTCCAGCGGGCTCCAAAGAATTAAGGAATTCTGTAGGGTACTGGACTGCTTGGCCCTGGTCGATTACTGTATGAACAGAGTTGAATGAGGTCTCACTGCCTGGAAGCTGTCTGAGTAGAGTCATGTTGATTTCAGCCACTGTTCATTCTTTGGTGCCAGAATTGTGTGTTCACGCAGCCACTTGTGATCCTTGTAGTGGTGGATAATGTTTGGGTAGACCATGTTAGTGAGCTGTTGAGGACTTTACAACATTTCCACATCCTTGAGGAATGATTATTTGCCCTTCTGAATCAACAGGGAAAGTTCCATTCCCAATCTGTAGTAGAAGGTTTGCAAACCGTCCAGCACCCTGATCTCCTTGTAGATGTACTCTCATGTTTGTGGATAGGGTGAGTGTCTGAACACTTCTCCAAAGGTATGATGCCTTGAGGCACGCATTCAGTTCATCAGCTGGAGTGCTTCGAGTAATGACAGGTAGGGCCTGGCGAAAGTCTCCAGCAATGACCATTGTAGTGCCACCCTTGAGCTGGTCATTTTCTCGTACGTCTTGCAAGGTCCTGTCCAATGCTTCAAACGTTAACTTGTGAGACATAGTGCATTCATCCCAGACTATGAGGCTTCATTTTTCTAAGAGTTTTGCCTTTGCCGATCCTTTTTTGATGTTGCACACTGGATTCTCATTGTGAGCGAGGTTGAGAGGCAGTTTAAAAGTTGAGTGTGCAGTACATCCTCCTTCTAGTAGTGTTGCAGCAATGCCTGAGGATGCCACAGCAACAGCAATTTTCCCCTGATGACGTACTTTGGCCAACAGAAGGTTGATCAGGAATGTTTTTCCTGTCCTGCCAGGTGCATCGAGAAAGATCATACCTCCCTGCTCCACTTGTATCGCTTGCAAGAACTGTTCATAAGCATTTGCTTGATCAGGCACCAGGTGAGGCCCATTTTCTTCAAGAAAATTCACCAGAACTTCAACTGAGTAGTCTGTCTCTCTGTGCAACTCCCTGTTTGCAACTACTGTTCAATCCCCAAAACTTCTTCCATCAATAGTTCATTAACGGTGTATGTAAGCTCCACTACAACGGTACAGCAAAGTATATTTTTTTTGCATTAAACTGCTATTATTATATTGTCTAATCATCACTACATATAACACCACCCATCATCACTACTTATAACATCATCCATCATCACTACATATAACAACATCCATCATCACTACATATAACATCAACCAACATCACTACATATAACACCATCCATCATCACTACATATAACACCATCCATCATCACTACATATAACACCATCCATCATCACCACATATAACATCATCCATCATCACTACATATAACACCATCCATCATCACTACATATAACAACATCCATCATCATCACTACATATAACATCATCCATCATCACTACATATAACACCATCCATCATCACTACATATAACACCATCCATCATCACTACATATAACACCATCCATCATCACTACATATAACACCATCCATCACCACTACATATAACACCATCCATCATCACTACATATAACATCATCCATCATCACTACATATAACACCATCCATCATCACTACATATAACACCATCCATCATCACTACAGATCGGTAAAGTAGGTTCTGAGATTCTCGTGCGGACACACAAACACATACTTCTTTGTTTTGTATATATATAGATATATTTTTATTTTTTTATTTTTATTTTTATTTATGCCTGATAAATGCATGCCATGAATGATGGTTTTATGTAAATATGCCGTAATTTACTGCACTAGTTTTATAATATTTATATTACAATCATCAATCTTTTCAAACCACCAAATTGTGGTAGTAGGTAAGATATAATATATGCTAGTCTTGTTAAGATTTTTATTATTATTCTACATATGGCATCCTTTAGCATTAAAATTATTTCAAGTTGACAGATAAACTATACAACACGATGGTACCATCCATTATGGAGGAACACACAAAACAACCAGGTTGTGGAGAGCATGTGCCAGTGGGGCGGCACAGTATAAAATACCTTATTTAATAATATAACATTACATGAAATTGGGCAACAAAAAGTCTTTCCTTTGTAGAAGAAAAGTGTCTGAGCAACGCCATACTTGCAGACATATGGAAGGGCAGAGAGTAAAATGGGGTAAGTAGAATAAACTAGGACCACAGGAGGTCTTGATATGAGGTTTCTGTTGGGTGCATCTTACCCAGAGCCCTTGTTGTCTTTATTGAGAATCGGAATATTCAAAGCACAGAATACAATATAAACAAATAGGTTACTGTCACCATGACCCAAAGTAAACCACTGGGTCAGATTCACAACAGATTCAAGAGAGTGTTATATGAGCATCAATTAGAAATCCTGAGTATTATTACACTAAGCACAATTTTCAGTACAGTACAGTACTGAGAAAGCCTTTCTGAATGAGCACCCAAAGATAACAATTGCTGCTCTCATTACACTTTAAGATACATTCATGGCAACACACTTTATTATGACCTATTGGACCAACTAAGTACATACATCACATTGTTCACTTGTGTACAAGGAAAAATAGAAAAATATTTTAAATTACAGTACACTGGGTTCCTAAGGGATCACAGTGAAGTTATAACACACCCTTATTTTGGGATATAATAGAGCAGGAGACAAGAATAAAACAGTCTTCAAAAATGTCTTACAAGATATACTGAAGTACTGTCATTCTAGCAAAATATTAACATACAGAAAAATAGAAATTCATGCAAGCATGATAGAATTTCTAATGCTTAATAAGAAGAATACAAAGGAACAGTGAGCAAGACTAGTGAAACTAAATACTGATACTAAGCAGTGATATGATAAAGAATGTAAATAATACAAGCATGAATTGTACAGAAAAAAGTGCTGAAGCAGCTTATAAATATGGGCGAGCTAATTTCACGCCCTTGATTGTACTTGGGGAAAGATGCAGATCACTTTTGAGAGATCACGTACTATTCACATCTCGATAACAAAATTGGAGAACAAAAGTAACAGATAGAGAGACATTTTGAAAGTATCAAGTGCAAGGAGGTAAGGGAGTGAAATTTATATAACTTTTGTCATGCCTGTTGGACACCGAAACTCGTGTCTGTGAGAGGCTTGGCTCCTATCACCTACGTAAGATTAACGCTAAACTACTCCCAGCCAAGAGGTTAGGTGAGAGAGTCCCATCCAAAGAGAGATAGAGTCTGTAGGTTCTTTCTACACTGTACAAAACATGGGACAACTTGGGTAACTGACAACAAAATATTACATCTATAGAGGCTGGTATGACCTCATTGTCATAACTAGTCAGTTTGTCCCAAAGGCGCCCATTAACCTAATTTATAAATCACATCGCCAAGAGATTGCACTTGGTACATTGTTTTGGCAGATATGTATGGGATGTGAAAAACCTCGGAGGGTCATTCACCCTGACACTACTAACGTACAAAGTTTGGCTACTTACTAGATACAAAACAAAGTATTCTGTAGACAATACTGTTAAATGGTAGATCATCACAATAGAATTTCAATCTGGGTATCATGAGTGGCACATGAAATAGCTGAACACTGTCTCACTTTGTATCCAAATATCCGCAAACTAATCTCATTTGTCTCTAAACTGTAGTTGTAAATATTAGGTGTTTGATAACCTTAACAATCAAAATAAAATATGGCAATATGGCATTTGTACAAACCTTAGCAAACTACACTTATAACCTTCTACTGATTGTGAGATTCATTAGACCTCTTAGAAGAGGTGAAATTACTAAAATAAATTTCCCAGAAATCACTTCTATAGTCTTTTCATTTCGTTTCCACAAAGCTGAGTATTATGCACTATCTCTTGTGCGTTATTGCACTTCTGCTGCCATCAGTACACAGCTAGCCCCATGACAGCCATGTATCAACCTTAAAACTTATAAAGTTCTATTTACAAACAGCGACCGTCAGGCCAAGCTTATAGAGTCATATGACCAACTGTTTGCCGAACTTGTGTCGGCAGTGAGTCTTCAGGAGAGCAATGATTCTTTAAAATAAAAGTGAGGCATAATTGAAGACAACACAGGTTTGATGACTGCAAACTACGGCAGAGTTTGCATCCTCACGAGCCATACCAAAAACTGAGGAATGACTCATATTGTCTGACTCTCGGTGGCTGGCTGGCGGTGGTGTAGGTGGAAAGGGGGAAGTGAGTTACGTGACCACACCGTTATTTCTTTTCCATATCCTTGTTCTTGAGATCTATGGAGGGTGTGACAGTGAGGTGGGAGTTGGAAGATGGAAAGGACTTCTCAAGGTGCTTCAGGGATTCCGTCAAGAAATTCTGTAAAAGGAAATTATTTTATTAGATGATACTGCAGATGAGTTCATCACTTAGAGCTAACATATAAATATGAGTACCGGTAAATGCTTGGAGAATATATTACTGTGCAATCATCTACTGAATGAGGAGTTCGATTGAGACAAGCAGCCTAGAAGCAAAGCCAGTACAGGGTTGGTACCAAAGGATTGAAAGAGAATGGACGAAGAAAACATTCAACAAAATGAAGAATGGAAAGGCTACTTTTATCTCTGGAGTAATTGCAGATGATGTTAATGTGACGATGGTGACTAAGTCGACTAATGCATTAAGGTAGAATGTATTGCTCCTTCTGAGAGGTTGAAGAGCATTATTGTGAATGCTTGCAAGGGTAAAGGTGATGCACTAAAATGCAAAAAACTACAGTGGTGCCAAAGCTAGTGTGATGTATAAGAATAAGACACGGGTAATTAAAGAGGATGACATAATTATATAATGTTGAACGAACTGAAATGTGTATGGTGAAATGATTGTGATGTGACGTTGAGAAATAGGAAACCCTGCCATGAGCATGCCTGGGTTTTGAAGTAATGTACTGGCGATGTTTTACATAGAGGTACGCTTAGGTGGTTCAGACATGTAGAGAAAAGGGAGATCAACTAGGCCAAGAAAAGACGTAAAAGTTTGAATTTGGTAGAAGGGAGGAGAGTTATGGGTAGGACATGAATGATATGGGGAGAGGTTGTGAGAAATGACCTAATAGATAAGCACCTGACAAAAGAGGCGGCAAAAACTTCCATCAGATAATCTCACTTATCCCAAGCAAGTGTGGTAAATGTCGGTATAACAATGATAATGATTGATGATGATGATGGTTGGTAGTACAATAATGTAAAATTATTTGCTTCAAGAACTGTTTAATATTAACGCACACTACAAGGTAATATATTAACAATGGTGTATGTTAATACTGTATTGAAATACATGTAACAAATATACATATTTCAGTTCAAAGTACAGTACATTCATAGTTATTTTGACAGTATTTCATAAGGTTGGTTAAATACTACTGAAATAATTATATGGACATGGCCATCATGTAAAACTAACACTTGTAAGTAAAAAATGGAAAATATATTTGTGATGACTAATTTCTAATATTGGGATAACTTATAATATTGGAATTTTGTAAATGACAAAGATTTCATGTTTACTGAGTTAATATTGGCTATGTTTTGTTGCGGCTGAATGTGTACAACATTTACTTCCTGTCCTTAGAGTCACTGATCTGATCCTGGGGCACCCTCAGTCTATGTGCCTATAAATGCCTTTGCAGTTGAGTAAGTGGAGTTGGTCAGTGCAGTGCCAACCACAACTACTGTGCCTCCTTCTGTACCAAAAGCCTGGAACTAATGTGTTTGAAAGCTGAATCTTGTTATAGAACAAGCGGATGTATGAGACTGTGTCTACACTACAAAACATTGGCATAAATACTATATGTACAGACAGCATACAGAAGTGTAAAGTAACAGCCAGAAAGTAAATCATTGGTGTTACCGTGTTATCATGAGTGGTCTGATAAAAAAATTTCACAGTACTGTATGTGACTTATATACACCAACCTGAATGGCTGTGAGTGCGGCGACGATGGCAGGGGAACCAAAGCCATGGGTGATGAGAGAAAAGTGTGTGAGGTGTCGTTGGATGGACGGCTCCAGGATGATCTGCGGCCGGGTATTGCATAGCGGAGACCTGTCCTGGTTCAGCAGGTCCATCAGTTCTTTGGTGATTTGCCTTCAAGAATAATAATGCGTTACAAAACATCTCTACCAATAATATCAACATCAATGCCAGTGTTACATAAATCTTATAAAAATCTCAGTTTAAACATTGGGGTTACGGGAAGCTTATAAACCAAATTGCATCGAATCAACACCAGTACTACAATTTTCCACAGCCTTATTAATACGAACGATTACACGAATATATACTGTAAAAATACAATACTATAACAAAATTACATGAATATAAAACAAAATAAAATTTCTTTATTCTTAGCCATCACTAATTATTAACACATCCTTAACGAAAAGATATATAACCTAAACTTATTAAAATGAACATCTATATTTATGACAATAGTGCCTTACCAAAACATTTAATTTTTTATATATTTTTACTGACAAATATTTTTATCGTGATATATTAACAAATGTTGAAAATACAGTCCGCAAATACCTATATACACATGGACCTAGACACGTGGTGAAGATATCTTCTTTATGACACTTACTTTGTGGCAAGAATTAGTTCCTTGCGCCGGTACTGTTCAGCGGGGTCTGAGTGTTGACGGCACAGGTACTCGGCGATCTGGCGTGCGGGGAACTCAGTCTCACAAACGTACCCAAAATCTCGCGCCAGATGGATGGCCTCGCCTGAGGAACAAGATCATAGTTTTCAGAATGATTATAGACAAGAACCTGTGGTGGAACAAAAACTAGTTTTATCATGGAATTACGTGATAAAGTGAAACAGAACTGAAAAGTTGATGATTGGTTGGAGTGGATGGTATACCCAGAGATACTGTATATTGTAAGTGTAACACGTGATGGTAGAGAACGATCAAAATACCAACATAATATTACCCACCTGTTAAAAAGACCATTAATATGAGACTGTCCAAAATTCTACATTAATAAACCGTAAATAAAAGGAAAACAAAACTATATTACAGTACAGTAATCGCTTGTATTTTATTTACCAGATACGAGGAAATATAACTAATTTAAAACTATTTGTCAGGGTGTGTAGTGATGGTCAGGGGGTGTAGTGATGGTCAGGGAGGTGTAGTGATGGTCAGGGGGTGTAGTGATGGTCAGGTAGGTGTAGTGATGGTCAGGGGGTGTAGTGATGGTCAGGGAGGTGTAGTGATGGTCAGGGAGGTGTAGTGATGGTCAGGAGGTAGTGATGGTCAGGGAGGTGTAGTGATGGTCAGGAGGTAGTGATGGTCAGGGAGGTGTAGTGATGGTCAGGGGGTGTAGTGATGGTCAGGGAGGTGTAGTGATGGTCAGGGGGGTGTAGTGATGGTCAGGGGGTGTAGTGATGGTCAGGGAGGTGTAGTGATGGTCAGGCGGTGTAGTGATGGTCAGGGAGGTGTAGTGATGGTCAGGGGTTGTAGTGATGGTCAGGGAGGTGTAGTGATGTTCAGGGAGGTGTAGTGATGGTCAAGGGGTGTAGTGATGGTCAGGGGGGTGTAGTGATGGTCAGGGAGGTGTAGTGATGCTCAGGGAGGTGTAGTGATGGTCAGGGGTTGTAGTGATGGTCAGGGAAGTGTAGTGATGTTCAGGGAGGTGTAGTGATGGTCAGGGAGGTGTAGTGATGTTCAGGGAGGTGTAGTGATGGTCAAGGGGTGTAGTGATGTTCAGGGAGGTGTAGTGATGGTCAGGGAGGTGTAGTGATGTTCAGGGAGGTGTAGTGATGGTTAGGGGGTGTAGTGATGGTCAGGGAGGTGTAGTGATGGTCAGGGAGGTGTAGTGATGGTCAGGGAGGTGTAGTGATGTTCAGGGAGGTGTAGTGATGGTCAGGGAGGTGTAGTGATGGTCAGGGAGGTGTAGTGATGGTCAGGGAGGTGTAGTGATGGTCAGGGAGGTGTAGTGATGGTCAGGAGGTAGTGATGGTCAGGGGGTGTAGTGATGGTCAGGGAGGTGTAGTGATGGTTAGCGACGCCACACCCAAGTCCACATCAGTGTTTGTTTCAGGTGGGACAGGTTTTAATCAGTGAGGGGGCCACGAGCGACCATCTTTCATTAATCCAGTCAACCTCCTCACACCGGGACACTGAGCTCACCTGTTGCGTTTTACTGGTAATCATTTCCGCTTCCTTACTTATCTTCCTTGTTTCCTTCTCTTCATCCTAATTTATCCCTTCTAGCTTCCACCTTATCCTCCTCCCACTAATTTTTCTTCTTTACCCTTTATCTTCTTATTTTTCCTCCCTTCCTCCTATCCTCACACTAAAATAAATTTTCCTCCTCATCTTCTCTTCTTTTAGTTTTCCTTCCTGCTTCTTCTTTCTTATATTCATTCGTTGCCGCTCCTATTCTTCTTTATATTCCTTCTTTGCCAATGTTCCTGTTCCTCATTTTCCCTCCTATAGTTAAATTTGCGGCTTTCGGACACGCCCGTCAACTCTACTGGCAACCACAAAATGACCCACCAAGGTCCAGGGGTGGGAGAAGGGTAATACAGTCAAGTGTACCCGTTAACAGTACTGAGGAAACAACAGGTAATGATTTTCACGCTCCAGGGGTGATGGGGAAAAGCCACGGGGAGGGGGGGAGGGTAAATAAACAGAGGAAATAAGAACGACAATAACTTTTGACCTGACTTGTGAAATAAAGTGATCCGTAAATACACTTCAGAATTGTATATAACAATATTTATTTTATGAGTTCACCATTCCCGATTAATTTACACAGGTCTGAACAACGGAGAGTTTAATCGACAACCATAGAAATCAAGTATCGTAGCTTTGGTAAATGTAATTATCGTAGCATAAAAAAAAAGAACGGGACTAACACTTGTCCATAATGTAATAAACGCCTCTCCAACCGGACATTTTACCCAACCGAAATTAATTCCCCCGAACACATCAGGTGAGCTTAGTGAGACTGCCAGTGCTCATGTCCGTCACCCGACACCCAGCTTGTCGGGCCTCGGGCAGTTGACGGATATTAAATGTTGAAGTGTTCCGCGGTGCCTCTCTCCCGGTAATCCTCGCCACTCAGGTGTATAACATTACCCGAGTTATTACACTCACGCAAACATACACACACCGTCACTGCTGCTCAGGTAGCTTACACCGCTGTGATTTTGCTTTGACAATAATGGCTGACGCCACAGTGTGATCTTGCTTTGACAGCCACCTCTGAGGAACACCTGACGGTAAACACTCCTGTGATCTCTAGACAGACAGACACCACCGTGGCATCACAACAACAGACATAATTCGACTGCTCTTGGTTAGTGTTTACGTAAATTAACCCATTTAATCCCCTGCAGGAAAACCCAAACAACGAGAAAAAATTATGGAACAATAATTCCCCCGTATGTTCATCCAATTAAACAATTCAAAGGTTGGGGGCAACACCTTTTACTGAAATTAACTTTTAGCGCGTTTTATTTCATGCGTTTTAAAAAGGCAACATCGAAATAGGGGGAAAAGAAATATGGAAATATAACCGGGAGTTTTCTTCATCACAGTAATAGTTGACTGAGCGTGTGGATGGGAGGATATCCGCGTTGGGATAACAAAGCAATTACATCCACCCCTTCCAATGTCAATGGATCATATCAGTCGCGTGTTCGATTTACCTTTTGAATTGGCAGCTGTGGCTTGGTTAGGAGTGAACCGTCGAAACGATTTACCAAACACGTACAGAATGCTTTCACAGATTACCACATACCCGCATAAAACTACCAGTGCCACATACCCGCATAATATTACCACATATCTATCAATTGAATCTTAAACTACGAGTTAAATAATTTCTGGCAACAGACTACACAAACCTAGTGAACTATAGTGGCGCCACACACGGTATGAATGATTACCAGGGTGGAAAAAACCCAATCAGAATGAAAAAAAAGGGCTAAAAGCAACTATAATTTAAGCGCAGTGATTTTTTCCACACTGTTTGTTGATAGTCCAGTAAAGTTGGCAGCTATCCATCCTGAAATATATATATATGTGTGTGTGTGTGTGTGTGTGTGTGTGTGTGTGTGTGTGTGTGTGTGTGTGTGTGAAAATAGAGCAATGTCGAAAGAATACTTTGTTGAGGTGGCTGGCGGGTAAACCTCAGGCTTCACACTTACTTCAGGCACCAGATGTTTACTGTATGATACAATATTATTGGGCTTCTGTTCTAAGATTACTTATGACATAACACGACAAAGACACATGGCAACTAATGACGTAACATCACAGTACCTACCAAGCGATGTTCTTCAGACACATGATAGGTAAGCCCAAGAATTATGTCAACAGATTTCAGTTTTGCAAATTCACATTCTCAAACTTTCTACCCCCGACAGGCCCTTCTCTCCAACAGTCGTCAGAGCTGCCAGTTCCCCCCACACAGGTCAATATAACTCTTGAGTGTTCATGATGTAGTCCGAGCTAGCTGTTAGTGCCAACCTCTGCACCTGGCACCTCGTCAGGTCAGTACCGCCGCTCAAGACGGAGTCACAGGAGTGGGAAATAGATGCCTTATAGGAGGTACAGCAGACACCAACTGCTATACACAGTAATCCTCTCCTCTGAGATCTTATTCAGTACGGCTTTGGTAGTCTTTTCGTCTAGAGATTCTCTCTAATAAACCTCCCGTCTAGTTTTCTCTTTTCTCTCCTGTCTCTGTAGTCCTGTCTAGAAATAGCTGCTTTAAAAGAGTTTTTCCTGTCTTTCTAGATGCCCACCATAGGAGCTCTCCTTCACCGAGTCTTCCTTTCTCTAGGAATTCCCCATCGGTGTTCGAGAGGCCGTACAGTACTCTCTTCTCTAAATAGACAATCTCCCCCGACAGGAACTCCTAAACCATTGGCCTCACTGTCTCCACTTGATGGCTTGTCTCCGTGTATTGTAAAAATGGAGAACTTCTGTCTGTACTGTACGATGTCTTCGCTGGGTTGTAGTTTACGAGACAGTGAATGTAAGAAAAACTCAACAGAAAACGGTGCATGGTCCAGAGTTTTGCTGGCGGGGATAAACCGTATTCTCGCTAGGCTTCGCTGTGTTTTCAATATTCATCGTGTTAATTTGTAGACCCCAAGAGTTGATAAAGTAAAACTGTGGGTAACACCAATGTTCCTCGTCATAAGATTAGAACCTACTAGCTTACTCATTCCATAAAGTAATGTCTCAACAGAAGATCGTGCCAGACATATCTTAGGTGCCCTTAGTTCATAACCTGGCGAGATACTGTATGTTTACCTTATAACTAAAAATAAATCCTATTTGATCCTATGGATCAAATAGAGGGCATCTGTCATAATAAAAGCGGTGTATGATGCGGGACTAAACTGAGCGGTGATGACCCTCTACGATCACGAGACCTCACTGCTCTCTCTACTGACAACAAAGCTTAAGGAAATACAATATAACGCCCCCGAAGAGAGACGATATATTACTGACGAAATGATCATTTAAATAATAACAGTGGATATTTTTTACCTTATGGAGAGATGTCCCTTTATTGTCACACACACACACGTAAACATGATCGTATCCTTACGTGCTGAGGACACTTGCAGAGGATTTATAATAAAGACAGATTCATATCCGCTAGTGGAGGGCCCTTGTGAGCACGTGTCTGTGTGTGTGTGTGTGTGTGCTACAGTGGGAGGACTTACATAAGGAACCTGTAATAGGCTTATAATTTGGCGACAATGTACTATACTGCGTCACACACTGATCGTCTCAAGTGATTCAACTGTAAAAAATAAACACTGCTTTAATATAATCCTCAGATCACCTGAAAATTAGGCACCCAAGATAACTTCACCTGATCGATTAAGCCAACCTAACACTAACTGGGTGGTATTAGGTCGGCTAGATTAGGGTATTGATTCAAATGAAATAAGCTGGGGTGCCTATTCTTCGACACCAATTCTCCCGACAAGTTCATCTTCCCAGCCGGCAGACATACAAACCCATCTTCTCGCGACTCTACACAGACTCAACCGAGATTAGAGGTAAATATAAAACGTCTGAAATTGACGAGTACCCAGTGAGTGATCTCCCTAGAGCTACTGTAAGAGACTCCCTATAATCAACGAGTGGTTCTCTGGCCTTCACGACGTCTCTCCACTTTCTAAAACATATAAACTCGATCAGTGTCGTGGCGGGGATTTAGGAAGTGAGTGAAGGCTGCTGTCAGGAATCATGATACACTGAGATTTGTTCGTTTATTCATTTATTTCAATTGTCAGGGAGTTTAGTTACATAGAGGGGGATTTCAGTATCATTATCCAAAAAAGGTTTGGGGTAAGAGGATCGCTGCTAACCTTCCCGGCGGATCTGACGGATAACCAGTGTGAATTGTGTGTCTAAGATTATCATGAACCAAAGGAGAAGAAAATGTAAAAACAAAAACAAGAATTTCTTTTACAACATTTCTCTAACTACAAGAAAAGAGAAATTTTATGGATTTCGGTGATAAACTTGACAATTATATTTCACACAATTGGTCCAATCAATTTTTCACTGCAGCATTTTAAAATTCCAAGAACTAAAACACCAAAAATATATTAACGTAATTGTAACTGATTCTGAAGGTGTTGTGGTGGAAATGACGAGCGGTGTGGAGAACTGAATATGGTTACGTCACACACACTACCGCCACAATCCCTCATTAAAATGGTCGTCTACTACTCTTTTCTAAAAGTAAGAGGCTACTCCTATTACTTACTTACATGTCGACGATCTTCTAGTTTTCAGTCCTGCAACAGCACGTGGGATTTATACATGAAGAAGGGAGGAAAATGGAAATAGGATATAAGATACTTAATATGGAAAGATAATTGGAAGGACAAGAAATAGATTATAGGAGAAAGATATAAGTGTCATTCTAGGATGTCAAGACCATAATGCAGGTCAAGGTGTGTGATCACTGGGCACCTGTCAAAGGTCGGGGAGCAGCGAGCGGCCATCACAAGGGCAGCGTCGCCACACACGCCATAAACCATCCGGGAAAAACTTGGGCTGGCCAGAGACGACGTGCCGAGGGAGGAGAACCTGGCCACACGCTATTCTCACCTCGCACGCAAAAGAACCAGTGCAGTGGTTCCCAAACTGAAGTACGCAAGGTTTGTACGGGGGGGGGGGGGGGGGGGGGGGGGGGGGGGGGGGGGGGGGTGAGGCCATGTGATAAGATGTTGACATTCTTTTTTCTTTATAATGAAGTTTTAACTAAAATTATGTTACATTAATTTTTCGCAGTATATTTCAATGATCCTCATGTGCACGAGATACACGGATCCATTAATTACGAGTGAGTTGATCTTGAAATTCATAAATACAGGTATAAGGTGTAAGATTGATTATAAGTGAATTCAATAAAAAATAGAGGTAAGGGCGTGAGGGTTTGGGAGCCACAGGTTCTAGTGGCTCTTCCTTCCCGTTGCACTCGTACACTCGGTACATACGTCTGGTGATGCTCAGTGATATTATAGTGTTGGCTGGCATCTTAAACTGTTACCTTGATAATAAATATGAGGAGACACTGAGCTCAGGGAGAAGAGAGTATAAGGTATAAGGTACGAGGACACACAAGTCTGGCCAGATGTACAAACAAAAAACATTATAACTTTTTCAACTCAATAATTTCACAACAGTTCTTTTTTACCGAGGTTAATAAGGTTTAAAAGGTCGGGAATAATTTAGGGTTTCAGTTGCTTTCGACAATGTACAAATTACTACCAGCGAATTCTTATAAAATTAAGAAATCTGTTTCATGTTTTTTTTTGTGAGCTAACAAGCTGTTGCTGGACCATTGACTGTGTGGTTACGACAGAAGGTTTGTTTAATGAACTGTGTTAGTCATTTCGTTGATGGTTAGAGGATCGGGTGAACGGGTATGTAAACGACTGTGAGACTTACCATCCTGCAGCCACGGAGAGAGCGCGGGAGATCTACTGCTTGCCACACTCACTCTTAGGGCAGCGAGTCCTCTACCTATCCCGGTGATGATATCTACTGAGAGCCTCGTGATGGTATGGTGTACCTGTTTCTATGTAACATAAACGCCCGCGGAAAACGTGAAAAAAGCAGATGGGTTGAGCTTGTGGAGATGTGGAGGACGTGTTAAAAATCACACTATTTTAGGTCGACGCTAAAAAGGAACATCAATTCCTCCGTGTTTGGTAACTCAGTAAAGTAGAGTCGATGTTCTGCGTCACATTACGTTTCCTCAACATCAACAGATAAAGTAGAGGATGTTTTGTCACTTTGATTATGTATAGTTTGAGTAGCAGTGTCAGGATGCTTCAGATACTAACATATCTCCCTTCAAGGTGTCGCTGTTGTCTCACCCCAGCAGGCACCTGTAAGGTATATACCACCAGGAGCCTCACGCTCTCTTCTTGTATCAGTACTACACGCTTTTAATGACACGACAATAACATTATTAACAGGAGGCGGCGTCACCGGAGTATCGCGCCGCATCCTTGACAGTGCGTGTGGGTCCACTGCATCACCCCACCACCTCCTGCATCACCTGGGTGGATGAGGGATGTAAAAAAGGTAAGGTGCCAGTCACTACTTAGTATAGTACCTACAGAGCTGCACCTCGTCTACGTCGGCGTCATACAAGTGTTTCAACAAATTCACTTCAGCAGCAGCAGCAGCAGCAACAAGCCTTTACCCAATGTCAGTGACCTCAGTTACGGAGAGAACGAAGCAAATTTGCGAGGTTAAATATACATGGAGATTCTGAGAAAGAATGCAGGGCGGCTACTGGATTTACACGCGGGCCGAGACCTGCACGCCCACCCCGCCCACGCGCACGACCTGGCTCCCGGGCCCGCCCCCGCAAGCACGCCCGCGCCCTTGCCTCTTACTCGTGCTTCCTGGCCACCATTACTCGCAATTATTAACGTCACTATCTCCTACCAATTCGCACGATAATGCCCACCGACTGCCGCTCACGGATGCTCCAAGACCCCGCCAAAACCCGGACTCCAGATCTCGGGTCCCTGGGAAGAGCGACGGGGCCGGTGGACCGGTCCAGGTGTGGGTCGAGTCGGGCTCCCGAGAATCTGTAATTACTAGACCAGGCTGAGTTGGTCCGGCACGCACACCGCCGCCAGCCCGACCCTCCGCCACCACACACTCACACCCACCGCCGCTCTAATGCCACGCATCATAACTACTTGTGTTCATTACCACAGAGAAGAAACAAAGCTCAGTGACACCCACGTTACCTCAAGCACCACAGGATCATGTCTGAGGGTAAGGGCCATCTTTATCCAGGCGCGGCCACCTCCCCAGCACCCCTGACACAGCCTGCCACTCACCGCCGTGTACTGTGGGTCACCTCCCCATCACCCCTGACACAGCCTGCCACTCACCGCCGTGTACCGTGGGTCACCTCCCCAGCACACCTGACACAGCCTGCCACTCACCACCGTGTACCGTGGGTCACCTCCCCAGCACACCTGACACAGTCTGCCACTCACCACCGTGTACCGTGGGTCACCTCCCCAGCACACCTGACACAGCCTGCCACTCACCGCCATGTACCGTGGGTCACCTCACCGTCACCATTTCCAAATTCTTCTTACCTTTACTTATTCTTTTTCTTCTTTTGTTTACATATTCTGAGTGATAGACCTGACACATTCATATACGCAATGCAATAAATGATCTGACAAGTTATCCCAAACTATACCGTACGACTTTTTACGGCAGAAAAGTCCCCATAAGAGTGACCTATTACCCCAGCAGCTGGTCCATGAGACACACCGCCTCACGTGCACCGTCTTAACACCATCAACAATGTTTTGTCACCAGAATCCTCGTGTATAAACAGTGTCTGGGTCTCACCTCAGCTCACTCAGCGGGGCGGAACAATTTCACGTTACTTGACTCTCTCGTCTTCTCCTCCACCTCATTTATTCTGCAATCAATTTTCTTTTCGGCTTACTTGCAATGACTGAAGATGACAACACACCGAGCATACATCTCCCATCACTGAAGAACAAAACTTTGGGTAATATTCTTTAGCTTTTCTAATCAGTCTTCAACGTCTACCTATTTACGTAAAACTATTGTAAAATTCCAGAAAATAAAAACCTACACATTCAGACTCACCAAACAGCTTAACCACACGAGTTCACCTCAGACAACCAAAGGGAAATATAATAATAATTGACATAAAGACACATAAATACCCAAGTCCAAAACATGACAAAACAGTGTTGATGAAGAATTAGTCACTGGATACTTTAAACTGCACTTAAAAAAAAAAAAAGAAAAGTTACCTGCGAAAACCACTATCAGTCAGGTTAGGAAAGATGGCTGACAGACGAAGCTATAAATCTTGCTCTTTCTCAATTAACTACAAAAAGATTCCGTAAATTACAACACACAACAAACTAACAACAGTACAGTAGTAACAGCTGACTCGAATACACAATTTTGGCGCAACTTTCACGACCTGTCTCCCTAAACAAAATGGCGGGAGTATAACACTGAGGACACTGTGGGAACTCAGAGGACAAGAGAACATGGCGGGAGTATAACACTGAGGACACTGTGGGAACTCAGAGGACAAGAGAACATGGCGGGAGTATAACACTGAGGACACTGTGGGAACTCAGAGGACAAGAGAACATGGCGGGAGTATAACACTGAGGACACTGTGGGAACTCAGAGGACAAGAGAACATGTAACTCAATGATGGTGACTATACCTTGAGGAACGTGAGTCATGGTGATGGTGAGGCATTCCTAACATGATAGTGAGTTTAGATAACATGTGAGTGAGATTAGATAACATGATAGTAAGTTTAGATAAGATAATAGTGAGTTTAGATAACATGATGGTGAGGTTAGATTATTGATATGATGGTGAGTTTAGAAGGTATAATGAATTCAGTGGAGCATGATAGAGGCTGAGGAGATCATGGTAATATAGGTGGGATGATGTTATACTTAAGATGAGGCAGGAGAGTAGGTTAAGAGGCGTGGTGGTGACTTTCTGAGACGAAGGTGATGGGTTGGGTATCAGATCTCAGAGTAGAGTGATGGGAGTATGTGATGGGATCGGTGATGGGTGGGTGATGGGGGGTAGGTGATGGGTGGGTGATGGGGGGGTAGGTGATGGGTGGATGATGGGGGGTAGGTGATGGGTGGGTGATGGGGGGTTGGTGATGGGGAGGGGGGGGGTTAGGTGATGAGGATGTGTGGGATGGGGGTGTGGTGGGATGTATGTGTGATGGGGGACTTGTGCTGGGAATGGGTGATGGGTCAGGTATCAAAAAAGGTCTCTGGTCAGGGTGATGTGGGTGTGTGAGGGCGTGATGATGGCTGGGATAGGAGAGAGTGATGGATCATAGTGGATGACATCACTGCTCCTTCGTCTGCGTCCAGTGTTACTGTACCTCAATCCTCACTGAGTGAGTGAGTGGCGTAAGAAAGGAGAATAAGAAAGAGATAGAGGAGGGGGGGGGGAGGGGGAGAAATCGGATGGGCTTATAGGTGAAAGAGTAAGAGAAAGGTGTGTCGAAGAATCTGCAAGACGTGGCCACATACCCCCAGCCCAGGTAAAAATGCCTACCTGTACACTCTCGAGGCACAGAGAGACTCATTCCATCACCATCGTTCGGGAAACACATTGTATGCACCTTATGTTGAGAATAGTTAACAAAAGTTGGCAAAGGTGTATCGTAACCCATATATAACGTTACTGTGTGTGTGTGTGTGTGTGTGTGTGTGTGTGAAATCATGGAAGAGGAAGAACTGTATTTGAGGAAGAGATGACAATATTCAGAAAATACTGTACTGTTCGGTCCATGGGATATATGTTCACCTTCCCTTTGTTTTTATGTTTTGTTTTTGATGGGTGTATATATATGAGTGGCGTCTGTGTATGTGAATGGCGTCTGTGTATGTATGTGCTTGGCGTGTGTGTGGATCCCTTGAGCGTGTGTGTGTGTGTGTGTGTTCCATGGGCTGCCACTCCTGGGTTCCTCGTAGTGGTCGCCGCGTCAGGAGGTTCTCGACTATCATCAAGTGTGGTCGATTGGTCGGTAATGCCTCATAATCCTCACCTGTCCGACCCGTGATGAGCGGCCCGAGACTCGACAACTACCGGGTCTGACGAACCAACCGCTCGTTTATTGGGTAAGTTGGCAAATACGTTCCTTATGTGATCACGGTCAGTTCATTTATTTTTATTTTTTAACAAACGTGTTCTTCACGTTATTAGGCTTCGTGTACGTTCTTGATGACACCAGGATCAGTTTTGAATCTTTAGGCTTCTGCTCTTAGGTGAGAATCTGAAGACTTTAAACTATAAATTGTAAAAAACGATTTTAAAATGGTAATGCGTGTATCAGTTGGGTGAGGGAAGCTTGGTTGACGAGATGTGACTACGACCAGTGCCTGAGAGAGAGAGAGAGAGAGGCTGGTCAGTTTCATTTCTCTCCCCGTCATCCTTAAACAGGCGCTGCGCAGGGGGCGATAATCAACGTGGGTAAAGGCGTGGGGGGTAAGTAAAGGCGTGGGGGGTAAGTAAAGGCGTGGGGGTTTGATAAAGGCGTGGGGGTAGGTAAAGGCGTGGGTGTAGGTAAAGGCGT
This sequence comes from Homarus gammarus, assembly GCA_958450375.1. Taxonomy (NCBI): domain Eukaryota; kingdom Metazoa; phylum Arthropoda; class Malacostraca; order Decapoda; family Nephropidae; genus Homarus; species Homarus gammarus. Next base: position 2,923,110 of record CAUDMG010002277.1, on the reverse strand, counting down.
GGGTGTAGGTAAAGGCGTGGGTGTTGATAAAGGCGTGGGGGTAGGTAAAGGCGTGGGTGTAGGTAAAGGCGTGGGTGTAGGTAAAGGCGTGGGTGTTGATAAAGGCGTGGGGGTAAGTAAAGGCGTGGGGGGTAAGTAAAGGCGTGGGGGTTTGATAAAGGCGTGGGGGTAGGTAAAGGCGTGGGTGTAGGTAAAGGCGTGGGTGTAGGTAAAGGCGTGGGTGTTGATAAAGGCGTGGGGGTAGGTAAAGGCGTGGGTGTAGGTAAAGGCGTGGGTGTAGGTAAAGGCGTGGGTGTTGATAAAGGCGTGGGGGTAGGTAAAGGCGTGGGGGTAGGTAAAGGCGTGGGTGTAGGTAAAGGCGTGGGTGTAGGTAAAGGCGTGGGTGTTGATAAAGGCGTGGGGGTAAGTAAAGGCGTGGGGGGTAAGTAAAGGCGTGGGGGTTTGATAAAGGCGTGGGGGTAGGTAAAGGCGTGGGTGTAGGTAAAGGCGTGGGTGTAGGTAAAGGCGTGGGTGTTGATAAAGGCGTGGGGGTAGGTAAAGGCGTGGGTGTAGGTAAAGGCGTGGGTGTAGGTAAAGGCGTGGGTGTTGATAAAGGCGTGGGGGTAGGTAAAGGCGTGGGGGTAGGTAAAGGCGTGGGTGTAGGTAAAGGCGTGGGTTTAGGTAAAGGCGTGGGTGTAGGTAAAGGCGTGGGTGTAGGTAAAGGCGTGGGGGTAGGTAAAGGCGTGGGGGTAGGTAAAGGCGTGGGTGTAGGTAAAGGCGTGGGTGTAGGTAAAGGCGTGGGTGTTGATAAAGGCGTGGGGGTAGGTAAAGGCGTGGGGGTAGGTAAAGGCGTGGGTGTAGGTAAAGGCGTGGGTGTAGGTAAAGGCGTGGGTGTAGGTAAAGGCGTGGGTGTAGGTAAAGGCATGGGTGTAGGCAAAGGCGTGGGTATCTCTGATCTCGTCTCGAGTCAGAAGAGAAAACACAGGAGTCGAGGAATCACATCCCACCTCTGTGTTTACGACAACGAGTGAGATACTCTGCAACTAAGCGCCACAAACCTGTTTATAATGAGGCAGCAGCAGCAACAGCACCAATAACAACCCAGAGAGTGAAGAGAAGACCTCTTCCCTCTAACACACCTAACCTAACCTAACTTAATCTAATGTAAAACACTCCAGGAGAGATATCTTGGCCGTTTCTTACCTTCAACGAGAGAGGTCAGGAGGGTAACATTGGCTGCCTTCCTTCGTCCCGCTGGTAAGTTGAGACCTATCTTCTCCAGCTTATCCCTTAAGATCCGTCCGCCGTTCTTGCTCTTGGCTCTGTACCGGGGAGGAGGAGGAGGAGGAGACGATGTTAGATTATGTGAAGGACAAAGATGATAACACTAAAAAAGATGGCGAGAAGAGGAAAGTTATCTAACTCAAGGACTGTATGTAATTATAATATATATATATATATATATATATATATATATATATATATATATATATATATGTATATATATATATATATATATATATATATATATATATATATATATATATATATATCTTAATAAAATCACACGTGAAAAGGGAAACAACGGAGCACCTTAGCTTTCGTCTTTATTCAAGACATCTTCAGTTTCCTCTGAAGATGTCTTGTATAAAGACGAAAGCTAAGGTACTCCGTTGTTTCCCTTTTCACGTGTGATTTTATCAAGATTTATCTTATCCACGTTTTCATTGTGGATCTACATGAAATATATATATATATAGATAATATATATTATATATATATATATATATATATATATATATATATATATATATATAAATGACGATGGTTTGAATGCAGTAAATTATAACATTATAAGAATGAAATATATGAATATGATTTAGAATATCTAGGCCACATAATTTAGTTGTAGAGCATGAAGTAATGTTGGCAAAGATACATATGTATAGACAAACATGTGTACAAACAAACAGAAAGAAAGCTATATATACATAGTTAAACAAATATATAAAATAAATACATAGACAGATAAATAGACAGAAGCGGACAGATACCCGTGAGTTTGATATTAACATGAGCAGAGAACCTCAGACAAGGAGAGGTGACAGGAGAGAGACAGGTGAGAGGCAGGTGAGAGACAGGAACACGTGACAAATTATCTGGCGTGGGGAGAAATGCCCTACTCATCAATACCTGTCTTGCCTTACCTGAGCAATTACAGGTGTTATGGTCTATCTGCACAGGTGTAGGAAATTCATCTCGGCAAACTGCATCAATGTTAAAAAAAGTCTCCTTACCTTTCTCGGAAGCTCGGGCTACAGGGACTACTGCATAGGCACACAGATGCACAAACACACGAACATACACACAGGCAGAACAAAACTCATGTACCAACACACAAATGATATTAATTGTATATGAAGCAAAAGGTTCATGAACTCACGTAACTAAGATAAACTTTTCTCGTCACTATCTTAGTCTAGTCTCGATGGTCGTCTGTGTAAATGTCTAGTATTTTCTTCCTCACTCTGTATCATAAACAAAAATGGAGGGTGTACGTGGTGAAGGTATAGCCAGGGTGGGCGGTGTAGAGCGGGGCGTGGTGGGCGGTGTAGAGTGGGGCGTGATGGGCGGTGCTAGACGGGGCGTGGTGGGCGGTGTAGAGCGGGGCGTGGTAGGCGGTGTAGAACGGGGCGTGGTAGGAGGTGTAGAGCGGGGCGTGATGGGCGGTGCTAGACGGGGCGTGGTGGGCGATGTAGAGCGGGGCGTGGTGGGCGGTGTAGAGTGGGGCGTGGTAGGCGGTGTAGAGCGGGGCGTGGTAGGCGGTGTAGAGCGGGGCGTGGTAGGCGGTGTAGAACGGGGCGTGGTAGGAGGTGTAGAGCGGGGCGTGGTGGGCGGTGCTAAGCGGGGCGTGGTGGGCGGTGTTGAGTGGGGAATGGTGGCGGTCAACGCAGGAGGCCGTCGACAATTACCTTCGTTGTTCCCGCCGTCCGTGTCAAGACTCCCATACTGACCGTGACCTGCTCGTCGTTGTGAAGAATAAGACCATTATAATATAGATTTGTCTTACAGCAGAGACACTTAACCGGGTTTCCATTTCGAAACTCGCAAGAAGTTGAAGCGTCAATTTTAACGATTTAAATAAGCCGAAAAAATGCAGAACAGCAATACTCGTTTTCTAAGTTTACCCAAAAATGTTGAACGTCAATATTTCTTATTTATTTGTTTTTGTTAGTGAAACAGTCAAGTGTCTGGGGACATCAGTGACATGTTGTTTGGTTCTGTAACACCCAGAGCGCCGGAGGCCACACCGAGAGCCTGGTAACTCCCCTAAAGCCCCTAAAGACCGCCAGCAGTGTCGACCAAGACCGCCAGCAGTGTCGACCAAGACCGCCAGCAGTGTCGACCAAGACCGCCAGCAGTGTCGACCAGACCGCCAGCAGTGTCGACCAGACCGCCAGCAGTGTCGACCAAGACCGCCAGCAGTGTCGACCAAGACCGCCAGCAGTGTCGACCAAGACCGCCAGCAATGTCGACCAAGACCGCCAGCAGTGTCGACCAGACCGCCAGCAGTGTCGACCAAGACCGCCAGCAGTGTCGACCAAGACCGCCAGCAGTGTCGACCAAGACCGCCAGCAGTGTCGACCAAGACCGCCAGCAGTGTCGACCAAGACCGCCAACAGTGTCGACCAGACAGCCAGAGTTGACCTGGTCCCAAGCAGATGTGAACACTTTTGAGAAAAATATTTTAAAGAGTACGTCGCCAGTCCTGCCTACAGTAGCTGGACGATGGGTAGCCACGTCCACGAAAGAGGCGGAGATGCGGGGAGAGGTGCTGGAGACGTGAGGAGACGTGAGAAGAGAGTCGAAGACGTAGAGAGGGCCTCCACAGGGACTCCGGGAGGGCATGAGACCACAGATTCTTGGAGCCATTGTCTCCCGCCTGCTTGTATATGCACCCTCTACGCCCGCCTCGCCTCTTTGTGCCTCCTAAATTAACTACGGCCTTTTCGTGGTCTTTGTGTCTCTTAAATGCACGGGAGATTAATGATAGTAAAGATTCCCCCAGCAGAGCCGTGATGTGGGGCCACCATCCTCGCCTACCGCCTCACTATCTCTCTTGGCCAGCGACCTCAATTCTTCAGCAGCTTGGCACTCCAATATATTCGTCGTCATCTCACGCAATTTGTGATCTATATTATGTTTTCCTATTCTCTTCTTTGGATTAATTATTTCTATGACTTCTTACCACATGTTCTTCGTCAGTGAAAATCCTTGATTGATTACCTTTCAAGGACTTGTACTGAATAAACTATATCCTTACAATTATAAAGAATGTTTGGTGATAAACTGTGTATTACTCACTGCGCCATATATTTTGTCGGACACCAACCTGACTCAGGGTATTAGAGGGATCAAGTACGTGCGGGTGCAAATAGGTGGTGCTCCAGGTGAATGGCTGACCCACACTTCCTGAGGGTAAACTAGCGGGGAGGTGAGAGGTGGACTAGAGACCGGGGTACAGAGGTACTCAACATGGACGGCGGGAAGAGTCGGGGTTCCTGACGAGGCTACAGAAGGGAAAATAACAAGGGTGGTCCCGCTCATGAATTCAGTAGGGTTGATGCTTCCTGTTGTGGGCAGCGACGGTGTTGTGGTGATTCAATTCCTCCCCCCCCCCCCCCCCCACCTGGCACCCCGCAGCATCAACAGGTTTTCAAGTGGGTTCAAGAGTTCATAACTAGCATTGGCAGGTTTTCCCCCATTGCTTCAGGAGTTTATAAACGATAAAAAGATCTCGTGACTTCAGGGGCTTCTAAACCACCCTAAGATACCCAGTGACTTCAGGAGCTGTACACAACTCGGGTCCATGGAAACACCACCGGGTTCTTCCGCGGCCTCAGGACCAACAAACAGTGGAAGTTCGTCGGCAATGTTAAATCCCCCTGGGTCTTAAAGACTTCGTAAGCAAGACCAGGTTTTACCGTGGCTTCAGGAGCAGGTAAACAGGGTACGGGAGAGTGTAAGGCGCTGCTACAGGATACGTCGCCTCGCATGACAAGAGTAGCAATTTCAGGTTGGAGATAAGAGCGTGATGGTGTGTGTTCCCAGGCTGGCCACACCAGCCAGGCGCCCCCTCTCACCGCACCGAGTACCCTCCCACACACTCCTCGGTGACGCCCAAGTACACATAACACTTACTGGGGTTACGGGTCACCTGGTGGGGTCACGATCACCTGGTGGGGTCACGGATCATCTGGTGGGGTCACGATCACCTGGTGGGGTCACGGGTCGCCTGGTGGAGTCACGATCACCTGGTGGGGTCCACAGGAAGTAAGTGAGAGCGGGGGAGAGAATAAAAGACGGGAGAGGTGGACGGGGAAGACGAAGAGGGAGAGACGGGTGAGAGCAGAGAGGATGATAATAAAGGGGAAGAATGGGTAAGCAAAATGTGAGACGAGAGAACGGGGAAATGTAGAAACGTGTGTAGAGGGGGAGAAGTGAGAGGGAATGAGTGGGAGAGCGGAGAAAGGGAGAGGAGGTATGAAGTACGAGGGTGAGTGGGGATATATGATGAAAGGGAAAGGAAAGAACCGTGGCAGGGGGGAGAGGGGAGAGGGTGGATCTAAGTGAGAATGGAAAGTCAGAGGGAACGGGGACAGGGAGGAAAAAAACAGAGATGGGGAAAGAGAGAGGAGAGTAAGAGGGGGTGAACGTAGTGGATGAGAGGGGGAGGAAGTAGGTGATTGAAAAGGGAGGAGAGGGATGACTGAGAAAGGAGTACGGAGGGATGAGGGAGGAGGGGGAGGGGGGGAGAGGGTAAATGAGTGGGGAGAGAGGGGTGAGGGGGAGAACTCTGACGCCATAAACAAAGGTCGTCACCATTAGTGGTCGTGAATGCCACTCTCTTGATTTATGAACTCGGGGCGTTCAGGAATGTGTGTGCACACGGCTCACATGTGCACTCGACTTACAGGTGTGCACACTCTTATTTGCACACCTGCATCCTACACGCGTGTACACAACCACTCACTTGTGTGCATACGTGCTTACACCTGTCACACGCTTGTTTACGTGTGCACACAACTGCTCCCACGTGTGTTCACTCCCTTGCCAATGTGCACGCGCCTCTCCACCTAATGACGTATCAATAATCTATTATCTAAACCTATGATCATATTTTTCTTCCACCACGACACCATCAGGAATTACGTCAGCATAACATCACTTTCATAACCTATCATTACTACAAGGTCATGTCATCATGTCAACAGTAATCATATCATAGTTCTTTAATTCATCAGCAGTCATGTCATCGTCATCTTCCCTTACCTACATTACCCTAATCTAACCTACCTATGCTTAACTTAATCCAATTTAATCTAAGGTAACCCAACTTAACTTAGTTATAGACTGAGTCAATGAGTCAATGGAACAGTAACAAATTAAAAGAAGAGAGAGAGAGAGAGAGAGAGAGAGAGAGAGAGAGAGAGAGAGAGAGAGAGAGAGAGAGAAAATAAAGAGAAAGAGGAGCTGGAAAAGGGGCGATGGGAGGGTTACAATTGGAGAGGGTGAAGAATGAGCGGGGGAGGAGAGGGAAGAGCGAGAAGAGGATAATTTAAGACCTAATGAGAGGGAGGGAGAGGAGAAGGAGGGGAAACGTGAAGAGTAAGAAGAAGGGAGAGAAAGGAGGGGGGGGGGGGGGAATAAGGAGGAGGACATTGAAAGAGAACAGGAGGAAAGAAGAGGGTCGAGGAGGAAGGGGGGAAGAGAGAGAAAGGAGGAGAGGTGGAAAGGGAGGAGTGGGAGGAGGGGGGGGGGGAGGAAGGAGGGAGCAAGACAAATGACTATCGGGGGAGAATATCAGGTGAAACGAAATGATTTGTTGAGGAGTTAGGGTGTTGTGGGGGGGACTCTGGGGGACCTGTTGTGGGGGGGGCTCTGGGGACGTGTTGTGGGGGGGCTCTGGGGACGTGTTGTGGGGTGACTCTGGGGGACCTGTTGTGGGGGGACTCTGGGGGACCTGTTGTGGGGGGGACTCTGGGGGACCTGTTGTGGGGGAACTCTGGGGGACCTGTTGTGGGGGGGGGGACTCTGGGGGACCTGTTGTGGGGGAACTCTGGGGGACCTGTTGTGGGGGGGGGACTCTGGGGGACCTGTTGTGGGGGGGGACTCTGGGGGACCTGTTGTGGGGGGGGGCTCTGGGGACCTGTTGTGGGGGGACTCTGGGGGACCTGTGTGTGTAAACGTCCACAAAGGAGACGGAAAACAAACTCTCTGACTCCTATCCCCAATTTCCTCCTCACGTCGAGTTTTTTCCCATGATTGAAAGATTTAGAAACACCACCAAGAGTCCAACATGACATCATAATTACACTAAGACTGTACCTGTACCTCACGCTAGATACATCCACAGAGTACCAGCTATAGGAGATAATAGAATCCTTACGAGTACTGATGCCGGGTACCTGGCTGGAGGATAGACGACAGGTGGAAGACAGGAGGACAGGTGGAAGACAGGAGGACAGGTGGAAGGAAGACAGGTATTTTATTCAGGTGAGCGGAGCCCCTTACCCCTACCACTCAATGGGTTAATGACATTTGTATAGTTTATATATGAGGAACATTTCTGATACGATGAGAGAGAGAGAGAGAGTGGGGGGGGGGGGGGGCTGAGACAAAGACTAGGACGGTTGGCATAAGACACGGCGGGAAAAACGAAGGGATTCAGGTGAAGGAAAAGGGTCGTGAGGGTGAACGGCGGAGACTCGTGAGGGAACTGTGGCAGGGGCGGGAGGAGGAAGGGGAGAGAGTGGTGGGGGGAGGAGAGGGAAGGAGGAGTAAGGAGAGGAAGGGGACAGAAAAGGAAGGTGGAGGAGAAGTGAGAGGCTTATGGAAGAGGAATAAAAGAGAGATGGAGGAATGGAGAGATGGTATAAGGGAAGGAGGAGAAAGACAGAGGGAGGGAGAGAGGGAGGGGATCATAGCGTGCAGGGCGCTCTGCAAAGGTCACAGGTGTCGAGCAGAGGAGGTAATACTCCATTTCCTGTGGGAGGTGAGGCAGGAGGGAGGAGGTGCGGCAGGAGGGAGGAGGTCGGTAGTGTCCAGCATCCTCCTCCTGGTGTGTACCTTCTCGCTCCTCCTTCCTCACTCCTACATACCCCCCCCCCCCCCCCTCTCCGTCAAGAACCACTAGATTGGGCGAGAATTACAACGGTAACATTTATCAAGACTGAAGGAATCACAAGCAATGGCGGTCACTCTATAAGGTGTTGTCGTGTTCTTCCTCCCCCTCCCTCCTCCTGTTCCCCTTCCCTCACCTGAGCTGTTATCCTTGCCCGTTCCGGGACATCCCCCTACCCCCCCTACCTCTCCCACCTTCTTCCTCACCCCCCTTAACCTCCTCCCCCCGACACCTGGCGCTAAAGACTCTCTCCTACCTCATCTCCCTTTCCGGCGGACTCTGAGAAGGTTATCAAATAATTAATATAAACTTGTTCCTTTGTGTTCCAAAACTTTACTTCTCACCAAAATCCTAACATTGTAGGGCACAAAAAGAGCGTCCGATGTTCCGGCCAACCAAATAATACGAATAAGAGTTTAATATATTGTTCCTTTGTCTTTCTTGACGAAATATTTCTTATATCCTACAAGTTATAATGTCAGAAAAGTTTACCACAGAAACAACCAAGATGGTTAGCTTGAACTTAAGTAAACTTCGATATTGTATTGTGTCATTTTTACCTGTTGCTGTGAGCCCCACGACACCATTCCTGTCACCATCTTTCTTACCCATGATCCACCATCGTCATCAAAACATGGACTCACATAACAAAACTCGTTTCGTTTTTATCAGAATCCACCAAATACATAACTAACCTGTTTCTCTGTCGTGTGGCGTCCCTCAGCCAGGACAGTTCACGATCACGGGGATTATTTACTTATGACAGATGTCATCAGTATCACTATTGAATGTAATTTTGAGGCAAATTACCCAAGATATGATGCAGATACTCACGACAATCTTTAAGACAAATTCTCTCCCACAGAGGTTGACAGCATGAGGTCACACACAGCTCGTCAACACCCACCGTCGCCACAGTCCACCACGAGTGACAAAAAACACGGACTCGCATGAACAAGGCGTCACAGACAAGAACATCAAGGAGAGAATCTGTCCGTACCAAGAGTGGTGGAGGTGGCGTGGAGGTTTCAGACAATAGATATTAGCGAGTGAGAAACACGGCGACAATAGGCCGTGAGGTAGGCTCACAAACGCCCACAAAAGCGCACTTGTATTCCTCAAATCGCCGTGACTGGCCACTTGCCGCAGTCGGCCTCAATACCGGCGTAATTACCCTGCTCCTACAGGCTGTGCCACACGCCACTACTATTTCATTACTGTTTTGGCAGTAGATTTTTTCTTTAGGCATCTATAATGCTAACGTCATGAAAATTCAGATATATCTCAGCACACTAGGTGGTCCGGATCTCAGCACATAATCGTGGAAACGTTCACAAATTAATATCTAGTTGGCACCTCTCCTAAAGTACCCTCAAAACAGGTGTTTGCCAGAGCGTATGGTAAGGCTTGGTCAACGGCTCGACTTGTTTACGATTAAGAGTCGTTAAGGTGTACCATTAACACATTCTTTTTTTATTTATTTCTGATACCACTACAAACACAGACACGTATTCTGCTTCTCACTGAACTTACTCAGCGAGAGAGACTTTTGATAGCAGTGAAACACAACCTTGGAAGAGCCGGGTTCTAAATCATAACAATACTGTCGTCCGATTCCTTGGCTTTAAGGCGTCGGCGAGGATGACTTCTCAAACCCACGGGAACCTCGACAAACCGAACAAGGTTGACGGCTGCGACATCAAGTGAGAAAAGGATGACCGAGGAGCAGCTCATTGTACCACCTCGACCATTGTGGAGGAAGGAGACCGTGACGAATGGTGGTACAAAGCCATCTTGCCACGGGTACGAACACCACTGGTTCATCCTAGCTAGGGCCAATTATGAGACGGGCACAAGGCACTGCAGGAGGGAGATGAGAAGCTGAGAGACAGTGAGATGGAAAAATAGAATAACACAAATAGGAGCAGAAAAGAAACATTAAAAGGAAAGAAGAGTTTTTGGAGGCTATTATTCCCAATTGATTTTAATTTAAGTATCCCAAGAGTGTTCAACTATTCCCAACATTTACCGTAAGTGTTGTCAAAAGAACCGTTATTATCAGGAGTGTAAAGATCTTGGTGAGTCAACAGGAGAGTGAAAATACTAAGTAATTCTTTCACAAGATTAAGATGTAAACCCCACCGCCTGTGATACAAGCAAACACATCCCATCACCTGTGCCTTAACAAATCCAAGTCATACGTCTAACACCTGTGGTAAAATACATGAATTAACACAGGTAGGTAAGATATATTACCAACAACTGTGTGACGAGGAACACAAACACACACACACACACACCAAAATCTGTGGCCATCAATCTTGGGGTCATCGCCGCCTTACTGACCTCACCTGACCTTACCTGACCTTTACTTGTGATGAAGACAGACACACACACACAGCCATCGGACATCTAAACCAAGAAGACTGTTCGTATTTGTGACTTTATGAAACATGAGAAGAAAATACAAACATTGGTCAACCATTCCACATCACGCAGCTCACGGGATCACAAGTCCACTAAGAACTAATTTAAGCGTGGATATGTTCACCCTAAATCCCTTAATCCCATAAACTTGACAATACTAACAGGAGGGGGAGAGGGAGGGGGAGGGAGGTAGAGTGAATCCCTCAGATCACTTTGGCCCACTGCGTCCAAATCCCCCACGGGAGGCGCTTAGAGGAATGCGCCTGCTGAGTTACCAAAACAAACACCTGCGTATGGTAACTCCACCCCTGTGACGTACTGCCGTTGGTGTCATATCTCCGTACAGCGTTATGGAGGTAATGCATATTAACAACGTAGTCATCGAGGTATTGTGAGAGAGAGAGAGAGAGAGAGAGAGAGAGAGAGAGAGAGAGAGAGAGAGAGAGAGAGAGAGAGACTCCTAATAGTCACTCACACTAATTTCACAACAAATCCATCAGCAACATTAGTGGAATTAAAAAAAGTGATTAATATAATGGCCACCAATTACAGTTATATAAATACATATTCCTGTCCAGCTTTGTTTTACAGGGAAGCGCTGGTACTGGCTCTAAAGTCCTGCACTAATGTACTATTTTATCAACTCACCATTTCACATAACGTCTGTCTATCCCTTTGTCTGTCTGTGCGTCTGTCTGTCTGTCTGTCTGCGTGTTCTGTCTGTCTGTCTGTTGAACGATATGAAAAAACCTTTGAAATATAGTTATTAAAGATCATCAAATAACACAAGATTAGGAAAATACACAAAGCCAAAAAAATAAAAACTTTACAATTATATAAAAATAGACCAGAAAGATAAAAAAAAAATGTAAAATGAATAAATACGTAAAATAAATCACAAGATAAATAAAAAAACAATGAAAGTCGGTAAAAAAAAACAGTAACATTACAATTATACTGAATTTAAACACAGGGAAAATAAAATACGCACAATATTCACCTGACGGCCGGGAAAAAAATACGCCACACCGGATCATTACCACACGGAGGGAAGTAAATATTAACTCACTCCCTCTCTCTCTCTCCTTCCTAGTCATTTGGTTATTCAAGAGCTCAAAGGTGCCACTACGACCTTGACCCCCGTGCCCTCTCCCCCCTCCTACCCGTGGCCCTCCTTGATCTTGAACTCACGGTGCCACCACAGGCCAATTTCCTCCTCCACTCATCTCCTCTCACGATTACTCTCTCTTTCTCTCTCTCTCTCTCTTTCGTTCATTTTGTATCATCTTCCTCTTCCTCTTTCTTTTATCTTATCTGAGGACAATTCATGCTCCTAAGAAAATTTAAATCTTAACTCATATGTGAAGTAAATTTTTTGTAATCTTATGAATAAACAACTCAACTGTGAGGGGGAGAAAATCACATCTTTATCAATACCACAAAAAACTTCCTATACGACTTACGACCATGACACTAACTGCTAAGGATTACGTAAACACAGGTACTTAACGCTTGATAAGAGTGACTCTCTTAAGCTGGCATAAAACCCCTTCCGCTCGAAGGGTCAGGAGTCAACCTCGAAGGCGGGGCTGGAGGTCGACCTTTGAGAGGGAGAGTAACCTCCAGGTGTATGAGGGGGCACGCAATAGGTTTGTTTCCGTTGACCTTGAGGTGGGTGGGTGGGTGGTAGGGTTGTTAGTTGGGTGGGTAAGATGTGGTTAGGTGGGTTGATAGGCAGGGAATGGGCCAGTAGGAGATGGGTTGATGGGCAAAAGATGGGTCACGCCCTTTTTCATGCCACAATTGACTCTGTTTTAATTTCAGTTTAGTCATACGAAGCTGACATCCATCTGGTAGTGGCTGACATCCATCTGGTAGTAGCTGACATCCATCTGGTAGTAGCTGACATCCATCTGGTAGTGGCTGACATCCACCCTTCTTCTGCTATGTTGTTGCTGGCATCCTATATCCACTCAAGTATGACAGACAATCACTCTCCATCCATTACTCACACTCATTTATGTGAAGCTGACATCCTCCATTCGAGCATGAGTGACACCAACTAAGGCACTGCTGATAACAAGCTCGAGTCATGGCGGATAATGTGGTCACTTTCTACGCCCCGTCGCTGTACGCCGCTCGGCCATGGGGAGATGGATGACGCGAGAGAGTGTGTCTGTAGCGTCGTGAAGGGAAAACAATGCAGACAAAACCTCAGTAGTGGCCAAGGAGCCGCTTTAGTGACCACAACTCTCACACATGAACAGTATTACTCAGACCACCAACGCCACCTATTGAAAGTAAGTGTGACCAGTGATGAGGTTTTAATAGGGCGTCTTGTACGACCAGGAACAAATCCAAATGTATTGATTTACGTGCACAAAATACATAATACAGACACATCTATGCAATGATATAGAAATATACAAGTACACAGTTATACACACATTTAGTCACACACCTACATACATACATACATACATACACACACATCCAGGTCATAATTCACTAAAAAATAAAACACGAGCGAAAAAATGGATGGAAACCTTGCCATGTTGACCCAAATAATTAATTACCAAGAAATACAAACTTGGACCTTAAGAAAAATAACTTTCAGAAGAACAAAATGTTTCCCGCGATAAAAATTAAGAAAACGCGGGAGTTTAAATCACAAAAAAACAAAACAATATCAAGTTCACATATTAAGGAAATAATGAAGAAGCAGACAGATCCAAAGATGGTTGAGCCATTGCATGTCGAAGGAGTTAGGTGTATTTTGCATCACAAAGAAGACTAATTTAAAAGTCTCCAATTACAGGTTCCAACACAACACAGTTCTATCAGCGGCAGTAACACTAGTGGGGCAATAAACACGAAGATGGTGGTAGAGGAGATGGTAGTGATAGTGGTGAGTTGTGGTTATAGTGGCTGTGGTGTGGTTATGGTTTGGCTGTAGTGGTGTGGTTATAGTGGCTGTGGTGTGGTTGTAGCTGTGGTGTGGTTTTAATTGTAGTGGTGGTGAAGGCTCTTGCTGGTGTCGTCACCGTGGGCCAGTGAAGCTTTACAGGAGAGGTGGACGCCCACACCTGCTCCAGCGGGACCTTGAAGGACTCCTCCCTACCACCTGTTGCTTACCTCCTCCTCCTGCTGTGACCACCACTAACTCACGCCCGCCACAACCACAACACAACACGTTTTCACTCTAACAACATAGGACGCAACCTTTCAACCACGTCAAGATACAACCCTTTCAACCACGGCGAGACGTAGCCCTATATACAACACGATACCCCCCCCTCCTCCACCACACCACACCCTCCCCCTCCACCACACCACACCCTCCAGCACACCACACCCTCCCCCTCCAGCACCACACCACACCCTTCCCCTCCACCACACCACACCCTCCAGCAGACCACACCCTCCCCCTCCAGCACACCACACCACACCCTCCCCCTCCAGCACCACACCACACCCTCCAACACCACACCAAACACTCCCCCTTCAACCTCAAGTAATAGCAACACCTCGAGGTCTCACAGCACCTCCTTAAACAGCAAGAGGTAGTAGAGGCATTGAGGCAAGAGGCTGCATCGTCAACACCAGGTGGGAGATTAATTATATATCCCCGCACAGGTGAAGATTTACAACTGCTAGTGAATCATGAGTGAGTATTTATGAGTTAACAAGAAGCTTAAGGTGTTAATTTAGTTGTTTTTTTTGTGTACGGTAGGGGGTCACGGGAGCCTGGGAGACTATTGGTTACTGATAACAACAGCTTTCATCTACTCCACAAACATACACTTATGTGAATTACCAGCCACTGTGTACGTCTCTCTATTCACCACAACCACACACTCACCACACCCACACACTCACCACACCCACACACTCACCACACCTACACACTCACCACACCAACACACTCACCACACCCACACACTCACCACACCCACACACCCGGTCTCATGCCGACACAACATTCACTCACAGAAGGATTGGAAGGTGGAAGGCTCTGTTGAGAAGGAATTGAAGAGATGTGTGGAAGGAGGGAAAGGGGGGGGGAGGCACAGAGTGAGGGGGGATGCAGAGAGTGAGGGGGAAAGGTGGAGGAGGGTGAGGGGAAAATGGCATGGGTGGTAGGAAGGGATATAACACGTGAGCATGTGCAGTATAGCGAGAGGATATCAAGTGTTTCTATTCGCCTTTGTTATAGTACTCCGACCCTCAACCCAGGTCGGTAAAAGCCCTATACAGTACAGAGCTGCCAAGACCAACCTAGGTCAGGAAAAGCCTTGTCAGCCCCCCCCCCCCCCCAACAGGCAACCCTACCCTACTGTAGTAAATAGGTCGTAATAAGAGAGTGAACATCGTCTGGGCCAACTATGTTTATTGGTAATTAATCAACAGCCTCTCTCTCTCTCTCTCTCTCTCTCTCTCTCTCTCTCTCTCTTTGTTATATATATACACCCCCGTAATGTGACCTTCTGTAGAGTGAGTCAGTGTATTTCCTACAGGTGTGAGGTCTCTGTATGAGTTTGTGTAATCAGTTGGTTGTATTTCTTATAAATATCAGGAAGTATCTAAGCCAGTCTGTGTTTGAGTATTGCATCTGGAGAGGAGATGGATGACGGCACTAGCGGTAGTCGGAGGGTAATTAGGTGAGTTATATTATTAATGTACCCACCTAACCTAACCTAACCCAACCACCTCAGTGTAATGTTGAGGCTCCCACGTGATCACCCCGGTCTCTAGCTGAGTCATCCTCGCTGGCAACACTGATTCGCGATACCCGGGTTGGCAAAACTGACGAGATATTCTGGCTGGTAACAATGACAAAATACCAGCGTCAGTAAATGAGGTATTTGGCAACAGTGAGTTACCCGATCTAGCTATAATGGATTACCTGGAATAGTTATGCTGAATTATTTAGATATGGTAACACTGAGCTCCCCGAAATGGCTATACTAAGTTAACTGGGTTGGTTATAAAGAGACATTTAGGCTATCCGAGTTGGCTATAATGAGCTATAGAAATTGGGTAGAAAACTATACTGACACTGACTAAACTGTGGTATCCTGAGGGGCTGTCGTCATGCCCTGCCCAAACTGGTAACACTGATAACTCTACCAGGAACCATCCTTGCACCATCATCATCATCACCACCATGACCCTGACACACAACAATTCACCATCACCACCACCACATCCCTGACACACCATAATTCACCATCACCACCACCACACCATGACCCTGACACACCATAATTCACCATCACCACCACACCCTTGACACACCTTCATCACCATCATCATCACCACCACCACCACCACCACCACACCATGACCCTGACACACAACAATTCACCATCACCACCACACCCCTGACACACCATAATTCACCATCACCACCATCACCACCACACCCCTGACACACCACAATTCACCATCACCACCACACCCCTGACACACCATAATTCACCATCACCACCACACCCCTGATACACCACAATTCACCATCACCACCTGGGTCTGTCTGGTCAGGAGCTGAACCACTGTATCAATACCTCTCTGAAGCCCTACCACGTTGACGTCCTAACCTAACCTAAACCTAACCTAAACCTAACTAAACCGAAACTAAACCTAACTAAACCTAACCTAACTAAACCTAACTAAACCTAACCTAAACCTAACCTAACCCTAACCTAATCCGATGGCCCGATAACTAGACTCAATCTTGAAGAAGTTTACTGATCATTGTAAAGTTTAATTCTAAATATCCTTTCTCATCAGTTACCACACCAATAGAAATATTATCACTCTTTCTATTTCAATCGTCAATGCTGTCATAAAATTCAATGCATCAATTTACATTCTATCGTAAATAAGACTGTCTTTATACGTTACTCTACTGTGAATGACTAAAATATTTCTTCTCTCTCTCTCACTCTCTCTCTCAGCCACAAACAATCGACCTTCTTCTTCTCACTGTTTAATCCTCTTACTTCTCGTTCGTGTTAACTCATTCCTTACCCTCATTTTTATCTTCCTATGTACCCCTTCCCCCATTCTTTTCTTCCTATGTACCCCTTCCCCCATTCTTTTCTTCCTATGTACCCCTTCCTCCATTCTTTTCTTCCTATATACCCCTTCCCCCATTCTTTACTTCCTATGTACCCCTTCCCCCATTCTTTTCTTCCTATGTACCCTTTCCCCCATTCTTTTTCTTCCTATGTACCCTTCCCCCATTCTTTACTTCCTATGTACCCCTTCCTCCATTCTTTTCTTCCTATATACCACTTCCCCCATTCTTTTCTTCCTATGTACCCTTTCCCCCATTCTTTACTTCCTATATATACCTTTCAACTTTTCAATCGTCGGTAAAATACACAATCTATCCCCAATACAATTTCTAGCAGCTGTAAGTCGGTCTCTCTCGTGTGCACCACCCCCCCTCCTCCTCTTCCCCCTTCACTCCCCTCACGTGCTGAATTGAAGAATGAAAGAATGTAAAAAGTGAAACGTTGCTAGAAAGAATAAGGTCGTGTCAGGTCGAGAGGCAGTAAGAGGGAGTGGCTATAGGTCGAGGCAGAAGTTGAGTGCGTTACGTCCTCTTGATTGAGATTAAATACTGGTGGATAAAATTTTTGCTTCAACGCCATAATGAGGGAAAAAAAATCGCTTTATATGAGAATAGTGAGTCAAAATTTCCTTAGTTACAGAGCCAAAGGAATGAGATTAGTAGAGGTTAGGCTAGGTAGAGGTTAGGTCAGGTGGTAGATACGAAAATTAATGCTGGTTGATGCCAAGAGCGTGAAAATTCAATATACAACTCAGTGGTGGTGAGGTACTACTGGCGGTCGGAAGGTTAGAGAGGTGTTGAGAGGTTGGAGAGGTGTGAGGTACTGAGAGACCGGAGAGGAGAATTCACGTGTGCCCTCTCAGTCAGCCAACACCAATTAGTGGTGAGAGGGAGAGGCTGCAGGTGTAGGTCAAGCAGGCTTTTAGGGGGTATAGTGAAGAGGGTTAATGTGATATTTATAATGGCTCATGACCTCTTCTGACCTCCCCTCCCCCTTATTTTCCTGATCACCCTCTTCACCCCCTCCCCCTCATGATTTCTCTTCCATCTTTTTCCCTTCCCACATCTTCCCTTTACTGTGGTCCATCTCTCCTCCTCCTCCTCTTCATCATCACTACTCTCTCTCTTCCCATTCACTTATTTACTCTTCACCATAAACCATCCTTCTTTCTTCCTACATTCCTTGATCTTCCCTATTTATCATGACCTACTAGTCTTCTTCTTCTTCCTCCTCCTCCTCTTCCTCATGGTCTTCCCCCTCCCCCTCCCCCCCCCGTCTCCTGCGCACTCATAAAATCTTCCTCACCCAATCACCATGACTCTTCTTTCCTCTGCCATCATCTCCACTACTACTCCTCTTTTTCTTCTTTCGCTTGACTCCTCCTCCTCCTCCTCCTCGTCTTTTAACCATGTCCTCTCCCTCTTCTACGCTCATCATAAATCTTTCCTCACCCAATCACTGTGAGTCTTCCTCCTCTACTACTCTCTTTCTCTTCTCCATGACTCCTCCTCCTCTCCCGTCCCCCACTATCACCCCCACCCCTCCTCCCCACCCAGCACCCCCCTCCCCACCCAACACCCCTCTCCCCACCGCTAGTTTCGCTCTGGCCCGCGGCGATTTAATTTGTCTTATCTGGCCGGACGACTTTGATAATGAACATTTTATTGGGCGTAATGACGGGTGACGGCATCAAGACCTGATCCTCAAGCAGCTTACCGGGGCCCCGTCTACCGTCCATTGGCAGCTCCTCCGGTGACTGTGGGGACGGTGGATAGACAAGAGTGAACGGACGGGGAAAATAGACGGGACATAAACACGTGAAGTGACTGATAGAGGGACACACGAGATACAGTCAAGGTGATGAACTGAGGCGACGACACAAGAGGACATGACGTAAGAGTGGCCAGGGAGGACTGTACTAAATGTGAGGAGCCAAGAGGACTATGGGGCCTACGCTGGACGCAATCATGCAAGTGAACTGGAGAAGAGTAGTAGACGCAAGCACACAAGGGGACTGCTGGGGAAGGAGGGGCTGATGGGGGTGGAGGGACTGCTAGGGGAGGAGGGACTGCTGGGGGAGGAGGGACTGCTGGGGGAGGAGGGACTGCTGGTGGAGGAGGGGCTGCTGGGGGAGGAGGGGCTGCTGGGGGAGGAGGGGCTGCTGGGTAGGAGGGGCTGCTGGGGGAGGAGGGGCTGCTGGGTAGGAGGGACTGCTGGGGGAGGAGGGACTGGTGGGGGAGGAGGGGCTGCTGGGTAGGAGGGACTGGTGGGGGAGGAGGGACTGCTGGGGGAGGAGGGACTGCGAACACGGGAAGAATACAATAAACGGCAGCTGACAAAGAGACAGGAAGGGTCACGATAAAACAATCGTCGGAGCTGTGATAAAACTCTCCCTTTACCTCTCAACGGGAATAAAATCGTTCTCCCCATATTGTTTGTGAAGTAGAAAAACACAATAAAGAATATCTGTAAAATGATATTAGATATTTGATGACATTCACTTTAATCGATGTAAAGTGACTGTCAATTTTCACAGCCGGTGTTAGCAATCCCAACTGGCTAGGTAGCTGGCTGGTCAACGGCATGGTTGACCGGCTGTAGTCTGGCCAAGTGGCTGGCTGGACGGTACCCCATTACACTCACCTCTAACCTACACTGACGTCACCACCACTAACTTTTATGCTAATCTGACGATGCAGCTAAGAATAATAATAAGAGAATTCCCAGCGAGGTTAAGCTAAAATATTACACACAAGTCCGACCAGTACGGGGAGGAACGAACGGACTTTCAAGAATTTAGAGCCTCACAAGGTTCCTGTAGAGGCTCCTCATAGACTTCGTCAGCGCCGACGGCAGGAGTGATACCCTCCACACCCACCTTGTTGGCAGCACTAACCAGGACCATCTAGGTGTGTGGGTACACCGCAGTTAAAAGGAAACATTCACGAGGGAAACATTCTCATTGCTGACGTCTTTTTTACACATGAGAAATAATCGGTGAGAATTATATACGTGTCCCCGGCGAGGGTCCTTAGCGGATGATGCCCACTGCCTAATATGGCGGCAGTTTCATTTATTTGGCCATACCACAGTGACGCTGAGACAGTCTTGCCAGACACGCGCACCCCTGCTCCAGAGTGAATATTTACCACCACTCGGGACTGACGGAGGACCTTCCTCTTTAGTGATTATGGTGGGTAAACTTTGGAAGTTTTCCGTGACTCTCCGGCTAAGATCCATTTTGAAGAGGGAAATTATTACTTACTCTTTCTCGATGCAAACACTAAGTAATTTTACCAATAATAATAAAACACTTTTATTAGTGAATTAAATGGCCAAGCAACAGCAGGTTTAAACTCGATTACACTTGAAACGCACTCTAACACAAAACCTTGAGGTCATCCCACCAAATTATGTAAGTTCCCCCTGAGAGACGACAACAGCTGGGTGGCGCTGCGCTCTGTTGCTGGGAGTGGGTGGGGCCACCAGCGAAAATGGGGGACGGACGCAAGCACCTCTTTTCATTCCTCTAGCGTAAGAAAAAAAAATAATCACCGTACCTGTTGGAGAATCAACTCGGAGTTTTCATCAACAATATTCCAAGTAATTTTTTTTGGCGTGAGTGTGTGTGTGTGTGTGTGTGTGTGTGTGTGTGTGTGTGTGTGTGTGTGTGTGTGTGAGTGAGTGAGTGAGTGAGTGAGTGAGTGTGTGTGTGTGTGTGTGTGTGTGTGGGTGTGTGTGTGTATCCGCGTGTATGTGTATGTGTATCTGTGTGTATATGTTGGACTGGTAGAGAGGAAGACCAACAGCCTCGGGGTATAATTGAACTGTTCAGATGTAAACATTAGAATCGGGAGATGCAGTGTGAGTTGTGGTGCAGTGAAACGCGGCCCCGGGCAGGACGACCTCGCCTGGAAACTGTTGCTGGTATCCTGGTACCCGGAGGAGTGTAGCAGGAAGCCTGGGAAAGCCGTCGACACATTGGCTGTTCCTGAAGTGTATCTGTGTGAGTGTAGGAGCTGGGTGTTGGTGTGAGTTTAAAGGTTGGGTGTCAGGGAGTAGAGTGTGGTGGTAGGTATCTGGGGCGGGGGGGGGGGGATTGGGAGGTGGAGAGTGGTTGTGGGTGTAGGAGAGGTAGGAGTGTACAGTGTTGGTGGGTGTCAAGGGGGGGGGATAGGGTGTAGAGTGTGGTGATGGGGGTAGAGCGTGGTGGTGGGTGTCGGGGTGGGGGAAGTAGGGGGTAGAATGGGGTGAAGAGTGGGGCGTCCCCAGCCTGGCAGCGCCTGGGGCACCAGTCAGCCGCGGGCCCCCGGGTGACCGCCCTGGGTTGATGACCCACACTCACCCCGCCGCCACCTCCGCCTCCTCCAGGGGTCGAGGCAGTGGCAGACAATCTTATCAATGTTTACAAAGGTGTTGATTTTTACTGCGTTTATTCAGCCCAATTCCCGTCTTTCTAGACTTGATTGGTGAATGAATCTCGCGCGTGAGGGATATTTCCTTCGGTGCGCCTTAACACAGTCAGTTATCAGTACTTGGTCACTCTTGTTTCCACTAAACATCAGACACTGACACAGTCTCGAAGCTCAACACTAACACCTTGTCATTGGTCTTTGACAGTAGGGTAGACCATCCCCCCTCACGAGGAATATATCACAAGAATAATTTAATATGTTGTTTACGAGTAACTTTCACTTCGCTATTATTCAAGAAAGATTCCAGACGGTGAGCGGCGGTGTAGCATCTTACTGTGTTGTGTTCAGGAGAAGGTTGTTCCCACACTGCTTGAGGTGACGACACAGCCTAAGGCGTATACAACTGTTTTAGGAAGCAGAGAACATCTATACTGGGGTGACGTCCCTCGAGTGTGAGCTGGGGTGGTGTGTGTGTGTGTGTGTGTGTGAGCTGGGGTGGTGTGTGTGAGAGTGTGAGCTGGGGTGGTGTGTGTGTGTGTGTGTGTGTGAGAGTGTGAGCTGGGGATTCATTCATCTCCCTGTGTGAGTTGGGATTGCAACCCCCCCCCCCCCCCAGTGTGTGGTAGGGGAGGCAGTAGCGCCTGGGGGCCAAGAGTCACGCCCCCGGTAATCGTGTAAGCAGGGATGTCACAGTCCATCCTCTGCCTTCTCGTCAAACCACCAACGAGGCCAATTACAGTGTCCTGATGGGCGCGGCCTGCAGGGTAGGGCCGTGCGGGGACGCGTGCGGCACCCGTCATCTGGTGGGCCGCCTCCAGGCCCGCTGACAGGTGTTGGCCACAGGGACAGCGGGAGGACCATCTCGTGGGCGCCGGGGGCAGACTGGGGCAGCCCATGATGCTTCACCACCCACCTGTTGACTCACACGCCCGCACACTGGAGTCTAACACGTTACCTGCTGCTGTGACACCCCTGGCCTCTGACACGTCTGTGCCCTGACCTACATGACCAGTGACACAAGTGTACACACCTGTTCCTGCCAATATTTACGTCGTCAGAGTACAGTAATGTCGTCCTTGATACGTCACCTGCTGCACCTCTCCTTCCTTCCCTCTGTTTCCTCCCACAGGAGACCACCTGTACACCGTCAGACCTGCTGCAGAGTCCTCGTCCCTCACTCCCTCAATTACTCCTGCCTGATAAGCTTCGAACAGTGCCTGCCTGACAACGCTCCACAATACTGAGTTAATGGTGCTCATCGTCCACTATCATTACCCTCACTCCACGCCCCGCGCCTCAACCACTTCTCTATTTTAAAACTCGTCCAGGGACAAACTTCTCAGAACGATTTTCAAATTCGGCGTAGATCGATACGTGGACAATAGGAATCGTTGTGAAATAGTTTACCAGCCGAAGAGGGGAGATACAGCAGCCTGATACTGGATCTCCGACTCTTACAACTTTTCTCACTCTTCTTCGTTCTCTCTTTCCCTTTTCTGCGTCTTCTTGTACTTGTTTCTCTTTTATCTCGTGGTAATTACAAGGAGTGGTGGATGAAGGATGGGCGGAGAGCGTCGGTTGACCAGCAGGAATCTGTCACCCGTTCCATTCATCCAGTTGTTTTAGAAGCATCCACGGCTCACCCGGGGACAGTCGGCAATCAATACTTGAAGCCCGATGACGCGGTGGTGATGTACGGTGCTCGCTCGCCGCCTCCACCCTCCCCTCCCCTCCCCTCGCTATGTACTCCCTCGTACTTTTACGTGTACATGTACTCTGTGTACACGGGTATTCCTAGTTTACGTGTACATATGATTCCTCCGTGTACATGGATTCCTTGAATATATCCAAATGCATGTACTATAAATTACATCAGTGTACGCATTCTTACCCTGTTCAGAGAGAGAGAGGTGCTGTGGATGTACAGTACTGTGTACAGGGGAGGTGGAGTAGGTTGGTGTGGATGTATTGTTCCCAGGAGATTGGGAAGCTGACAAGGAAAAACTTATGCTGTGCACCAACGCGCCAACATAGCTGTGTACTCTAACATATTACACAGAATATTGTATACACAGACAGTGAGTGTGTACCATTGGAGAACTGTGTAAGTGTGTGTCTTCTGTTGTGTACACTATATACAGTAGGTGCATCCTTGTGTGCGTTACACGGTGTACACATGAAACCGTTGTCCTGATATGTGTGAACGCTTTCTCTCTCTCTTGCACACACACACACACACACACACACACACCTAGTCGACCACAATATAATCATCAACAAAGCTATTGACCTCGGGCTTCGGAGAAGCCTCATACCATGGCTTACAGACTTCCTCAGTGACCGACGCCAAGCTGTACGCTTCCGAGGGGCTGTCTCCACCTTTCAGTCACTCACCTGTGGCGTCCCCCAAGGCACCAAGATGGGACCACTCTGCTTCCTTATGCTCATCAATGATGCCCTAAGAGAAACCCCTGCTCGCTGGAAATATGTCGACGACTCCACCATTGGGATCAGCGTCAACAATTCTGCTCCCAACTATACCGCCCTTCAGGATTTATTGAACAGTCTCCAAAACTGGGCTACCAACAACCATGTCACCATCAACCATACCAAGACCATGGTTATGCACATCAACCTCTCCTCCGACATTGTCCCACCTCCTTCCATTACTCTAGGTCCGAACACACTCCAGGTCGTAGATTCCACGAAGCTCCTCGGCGTCACCATAGACAACAAACTAAATTGGAAGCCACACGTCAATGAAGTTGTCAAATCCTCCAGTTTCCGTCTCCACCTCCTCCGCCGACTCAAGTCCCTCGGAGTTCCTGCACACGAGCTCCTCAGTGTTTACACAACATTCATACTTCCCAAGCTCACCTATGCCTCCCCCACCTGGTCTTCCTCCCTAAATGCCACACAACGTAAACACCTAGAAAAAGTGCAAAAGAGGGCATGCAAGATTATTCTCTCCTCCTCCTACTCCACATATCAAGAAGCGCTCAACACACTGACCCTTTCGACTCTCACTGACCATCACCACGACCTCATCTGCAAATTTGGTAAGAAGCTTCTACACCATCCCCGACACCGGCTCCTACTACCACCCGAGGTCCCTTGTCCGAGAATTGCTGTTCGACACCACAACCGCATCCAGCCCATACGTGCACGAACTGATCGCTATAAGAACAGCCCAGTCCCAACCATTGTAAAAATTATCAATAACTTGTAATACTGTAACACTGTCACTATGTTGAATTGAACTGTAGTTTGAGCTTTTCCCCATCTAAGTTATTATATGTCTTATTTGTGTCACTTATGTTACTTGTATATTATTTGTAATTCGTAACCCACTCCCCAAATATGTAACTGTATATTTTCAGCCTTCTGGCTGCCAAGCTCTTTCAATAAACCGTTAATTATTATTATTATTATTATTATTATTATTACACACCTGACCCCAGCACAGCTCAAGCAGGAAGAAAGTTAAGAGTGTCAATAATTACACACAGGTGCGCCACGAACCGTAAACCCGATAATTACTGAACCTCGTCACCAAAAGTGTCTCCACCATTGACGAAAAAAGAAAAAAATCGAAAGTGAATAAAATAAATTGATATTTTCTGATACTTTACAAACAATATCGTCCAAACATAATGACTGATTCAACTTAGTATTGTAAAGTGAACTAATGATGTGTTTTGTGAGGTAATGTGGAGGGTATAAGATTCATTTTGTATTATTGCGTTTGTTGAGGGTATGATTGGATGAGGAAAAGATGATATGAAAATGGGATAGGATAGGATAGGATAGGTCCGAAACGCTTTGGGTTGGGTTGGGTTAGGTTAAGGTCTGAAACACTTGGGGTTAAACCGTCTTTATTTCAGCCTCACTTCAGTGGACAGAGACGCGGGCGCTGTGATGGTGTGAACGACTTAACAGCCACCGGGACTCGGACCATCAACCTAGCGACTGTGGATTAGTGAGTGGACGGCACCCTGTTTGTTTTGATGGGAAGGATTAGGCAAACCGTGTGACCTCCTGTGGACTGACCGGGGCGAGGCAGAGAGGCACATCTACACACAGACAGATTCTAAGGCTCCCAGGGATGTGTGTTATTGTACGAATTTATCAGGACCTGCAGGAACCCCAGAGCTACGAGGACTTCACAAGGGCTCGTAGGAACCCCAAAAGACCCACGAGGACTACATCGGGACCCGTAGGAACCCCAGAAGACCCACGAGGACTTCACAAGGATTCACAGGAACCTCAGAGCCACCACGGGGACTTCACAAAGATTCACAGGAACCCCAGAGCCACGAGGACTACACAGGGACCGGTAGGATCTCCAGAAGACCTACGAGGACTTCACAAGGACCCGTAGGAACCCCATAAGACCCACGAGGACTTCACAAGGACCCGTAGGAAACCCAGAAGACCCACGAGAATTTCTCAAGGACTCGCAGGAACTCATGCAAGGATTCCAGATAAGGTCCCACCAATATTAACTCGTCCTTATAAGAGAGACGAGGAGGCTGAGCTTGTTGGCCAGCTCAGTAAAGGTGATTAAAGCAGCCACTAATAGCAATGGACTACTGAGGGAGGGGGTGAAGGAGGGTAAGTGGCAATGGACTACTGAGTGAGGGGGTGAAGGAGGGTAAGTGGCAAAAAAGGAGATAATGGAAGGGAAAGGTGGAAAAAAGAGGGGTGAGAGGGAGAGGAGGAAGGAAGAGGGTTGAGAAAGAGAGGAGGGAGGAAGAGGGGTAAGGAAGGGAAGGAGGGAGGAATAGGATTGAGAGGAAGAGGGTTGAGAAGGAGAGGAGGGAGGAAGAGGGGATAAAAAGCAGAGGGGAAGGAAAAGGAAGAGTGGTGAGGAGAGTAATTAAGTGGAAGGGAGAGAAAGAGGAAATGAGGAAGAGAAGGGATGGGGGAAGAGGATGGAGGAGAGTAAGAAAAGAGGTGATTAGAAGAGGAGAGAAACAGATAAACAAAGGAAAGAAAGAAGGAAACTAAAGATGTTGGATGAAACTGGAGGTGAAGAGAAAAAGGGAAGAAGAGAAGACAAAGGAAGATAGAAGCAGAGGAGAGGATGAGAGAAGGCAGTAGAGGAGAAGGAAGGGAAAAGTGAAATAAAAAAAAGAAAGACAAAAGACAATTCGTTTGAATGGTAATCACTATTCATGATACAGTAAGGTTGTGGACAGCGGCACAATCAACCTAACCTAACCTAACCTAACTTAACCCCAAATGGATCAGAATATTTTGTGCAGCTGGTGAACTGTGGAGGACGGGGAGGTATAGAGAGGGGGGGGGGGAGAGGAATGGGAGGGAAGGGAGGAGAAGACGGGAGGGGTGCAGTGAGGATAGGGAGGGGAGGGAAGAGAGAGGGAGTTAGGGAGGGGTGAACTGGGGACAGGGAGTGGTGTGGGAAGGGAGGAGACGGGAAGGGTGCAGTGAAAAAGGGGAGGGGAGGGAAGGGAAGAGGGACGGGAAGGGTGCAGTGGAAAGGGGAGGGGAGGGAGGGGAAGAGGGACGGGAAGGGTGCAGTGGAAAGGGGAGGGGAGGGAGGGGAAAAGAAGAAAAGAACGGGGGGGGGAAGCAGAAGAGGAGAAACAGGAAGAGGAGGAAAGGGTAGAAAGAAGAGAGAAAGGCAGAGGTAACATCATCATCATCATCATCACCATCATCATCATCATCACCATCACCATCACCATCATCATCATCACCATCACCATCACCACCATCATCATCATCACCATCATCATCATCATCATCATGTCAGTATTAATCGTCTGGTCTAGTACAGTGGTTAATGTGTCCGTAAGTGCATTCATAAGTGTGTCCGTAAGTGCATTCATAAGTGTGTCAGTAAGTGCATTCCTCCACAGTGTGTATAAGGTAATCACATACACTGAACCTACAGAAGGTATAAGTGTATAAGTAAGAGGCTGTGTGTGTGTGTGTGTGTGTGTGTGTATTTACATATGCTAAGTGACGCAAGTGTGTGTGTGTGTGTGTGTAGTGACCCGTGTTTATGTGCTGCAAGTGTTGTGTTTATGGGTGTGGGGAGTGTAGCTGAGTGTGGCTCAACCAAGTGTGGGTGTTTGTGTTACCGACAGGTCGTAAGTGTATGTGTTAGTGACAGGTGTGGTCAGTATAGGTGTGTGTGGCCAGGTGCGTATATAAAACAGGTGTGAATGTGTGACCAAATGTGTACATCTAGAAGCTGTGCGTGTGTATTGCTGCGAACTGTACATCTATCAGGTGTACATCACGTGTGTGTGTGTGTGTGTGTGTGTGTGTGTGCGCGCGCGCGCGAAATATGGGGCCCTCGCGTGTGACTATACATCGCTGCCTAAGATGGTCTATAATTTCCCCTGATTCATGTGAGACTGAAGAAAAAGGAGCGGGATGGCTATTGCCGCCTCGCACCCTCGACCTCTCCACTGCTCTCCTTATAGACGCTCGACTTCCTTCAATTTTCTGTAAATTATCTGCCTAGACTACCTACTGCTGCCTTCAGTAACTTGTTTCCATCAACAGCGTCACCACAGCACGCTACAGGTGCGTATTTTCTTCTTATTTCCTGTCCTGTACTCATCAGGTTCCATAATTTACCGCGACAACACCTTCATCAGGTGTAATAATACAAATAAAGTTAAGGTCCTTCTGTCATCAGGTGTGTGAAGGCTCCATTCATCTCGTGCTAACCCTCCCTGTGCCCCGGACAGGTGGAACGACTGGTCCTGGTCTGTGCTTCTCCATGTAGCTGGCTTCTTGGCAGGCCTGGCCGAGCGTTGCCTTATGGTGGGTAATTGCGGGGTGTGGCGAAGCGATGGGCCGCCCAGCCAAGACCTCCTCCTCCTCCTCCTGCCCCTCGCTAGGAGCAGCCGCACGCCGCCAGCATCAAGACAACGAGCTCGTCTTATAAGAACTCAGGAGGTTACGGATGAATGACCAAGACTGGTATTGTTGGGCCGAGGGTCAATAGAAGCTCTCAAGGGTCACTGAAACCTTTTAAGTGTTCTCTATCATCTTCAGGGTGTTACCTTGTCTTGGGCAAATCTGGAATCTCCGTAATTGGCCAGCGGAACATCTTCTGGTCACTGGTATCTCTGAAGGTGTACAGGGGTCTTAAGGGGTGCTGAACCATCTTCAAGTTTGGTTACAAGGAAGACGTGTCATTAAATGAAGGTCATGAAGGTATGAAGACCTTCGGGGAATAGACAGCCCGAAGTGCCCTCGGTTGTTAGCCGAGCTCCCGATGGCGGTAGGAGAGCCGAGGCCCTGACCGTGGCCACGACTGTAGCCGCGACGTCAATTACTGGAGCGGAGTGGTCCCGGCGGTGATAGAGGGTGTGTGGTGGTAGGCGGCGGAGGTAAGTGGTGCAAGGTACGTGGTACTGTGGTGGTACGCCGGCTCGGTCCCCATAATGACGGCTGGCCAAGATTCACGGGCTACGTAATGATGCAGTGCGCGGCTGAACCAGGGGGGCCTATACCCAGCACTCACTGCTCACACAACTCCCGCCCTTAGGCATGAGGGCCATAAGGGTTAGCAGGGTGATGTGAACACGTGGAGGGGTTAGACCCTTGCGGCTACTGGCGACTTGGGGATGTGTAACATGGTTGCCAGGTGCGTGAGTGTTGCGTGAGTCGCCCCTAGCCTGCAGCCCCAACCAGAGGGGCTGCAGGCTAGACCCCTCTACGCTCTGCCCCTCCCCCAAGTTCTCTCCAGAGCCCCTGCTCCGCTCCTGGTGCTCAGGGCCTCAGAAGCGGAGCAAAGGGCGGAGGAGTGACCGAGGCGGCAGGAGGGACGTAATAAGTTCCACCTTGACCCGTCCAACCGCAAGGGTCACCTCCGCCAGCCCCGCCAGCCAGGCCGACGATCCCGTACACGTCACCACCACCACCGCTGACACCACGCACTGACATCATCCGCTGATACCTGGGGCTGACGCCATGTAGTAACACCAGGAGCTGATGCCAGCTACTGACACAAAGAACTAACACCAGCCAAAAGCATCGGCCGCTAAAACTTAGTGACCAAAATCAAGCACAAGGTCCGAGTGACGCCACCAGGAGCTGATACCGTCACCCGCCGCTAACTCCCAGAGATAATGCCAGGACAGAGCCAGATACTGACTCATAAACAAACACCAGACGCTACATCACCTGGCACCCACTACGAGTATCTCAGCGTCACAGATACAAACAACTCTTCCGACAGACTTAAGCCAGATGCCCCGTAATTGTAAGAAAACACAGGTCTGCCATCACCGCTACACCACCTTACTGACATGGATCATCACCTAACCCAGTGCATTATTTTTCTTAAAACTTTTTTCTCAATCCCTACGCCTTTAACCATTGACAGCTACAGCAAGAGGTAACACTCAACTTTAACTCTCGTATTACTAAGATAAAATAGTATAAGCAGAGAATATGTATAGATAAATAAGTAAACACACCTATAGTCATTGCCAAGTCGGATAATAAACGTTAACGCTGAAGACTAATGGATTTTACGTTTATATATGAGAGTGTAAAGGAGAGGAGGAGAGGTTGGCACAAGTGTAGGATGTTGGACTCCTCAGCAGCCGCCCGAAGTAAACGAATCCTTATAACCTTAACACTTTACTATCCAGGGATACTTAAGGCTTATTGCTGCCCTTCTAGTACGTCCAGATAGCCCAGCCCAGCCTAGCCTAACCTAACCTAACCTAACCTGGCGCACGTGAAGGAGATAGAGTGAAGGTCTCGGTCCATGGGAATAACGTTATATTTTGGGATCGAACTCGGGATCTTAAACAAATCTCCCAACGAAATCCATCTTAAGGTACAGTGACGATTGTGGTGATAGTGGTGCTATAGTGATGGTGGTGATAGTGGTGATAGTGGTAGTAGTGGTGATGGACTCTACACGGGACAAGGGTGGACTGGGACAAGATTACAGGTATTTTGTCTCACAGGTGGGTAATTGGCATCCCAGGGTCCCAGCCGCACGCTACGCTACCCTGCCTCCTCTCCCCCGATCTGCCCTCCGCCATCACGCAGAAGGAACCACCGTGGGAGAGAGGTGAGGGATGGAGGAGAGAGGTGAGGGATGGAGGAGAGAGATGAGGGATGGGGGAGAGAGGTGAGGGATGGAGGAGAGAGATGAGGGATGGAGGAGAGAGGTGAGGGATGGAGGAGAGAGGTGAGGGATGGAGGAGAGAGGCGAGGGATGGAGGAGAGACGCGGGGGATGGAGGAGAGGCATGGAAGAGAAGAGTGTGAGAGTGGGGGAAACATGGTGAGAGGGATCGAGAGAGAGGGTGCTGGATGGAAGAGGGATGTAGGAAAGGGAATTTGCGTATGAGGAGTATTGAAGAGAAGAGTTGGGGAGGGAAAGGTGGAATGGAGGAGAAATTGAGAGAGAGAGAAGGAGGGGGGGGGGTGCACACGACACTGATGGAGAGAAGACGTATCAAGGGAGGTAAATGGAAGAGGGGCGAGGAGGAGAAGAGAGAAAAAGAAGAGTGTGATAGATGAAAGAGGGGAGAGGATGAAATAAAAGTGTGAGAGAGTGTTACAGGTATAGGAGAGAGGGTGAGAGAGTAGAGGAGAGGAGGGAAGGGCGGGAGAGAAAGGGTGGGGGTGGTGGGACATGTATGGAAGTGAGTGTAACAGGTGATTGTGGGAAGGGAGGGAGGGAGGAGTGGGGTGATTGAGGGAGGAGTGGGGTGATTGAGGGTGGGAAGTGAGGAGGTTGCCCATCATGTAACACGGAAAGGTCTAGTTACGTGTTCCATTAATGATCTCACTATATAATACAATGAACTATATTAGTAATGTTAATATGCCTCTGTATTAAAGCTGTACGTGTTTATTAACTCTTTCTAATGTCAGGTGTTAAATATAGATATTATACACTTATTATTAAAGCCAATTGGCGCGCGCGCGCACACACACACACACACACACACACACAGCAATGCAAGCAGAGCGTGTGAAGATTACTACAGGCAGACACACACCCAGATGCTTCCTCCTATTAGCCACAGGTAAGAGGAATCATTCACGGCGTCAATCAAGGCGCCGCTGTTGGGAAATGAGGCGTCATAGGCCTACGTCTTAGGTCCCCAACTCTCACTTCTTTACGGTCTTGTTTACAACTTCTTGCCCCGCTGCTCACTGCCCACGACCCACACCATCTAAGTCCTTATCCCTGACTTTAATTTAATGCCCCTATCGCCCTTATATCAGGTGTCATTACCGCCCAAATCTGTCCTTAGGTTGGTGCTGTGGTGGCCACGTTGTGATCCCGGCCTGGTCCACCATTATCACGCGGCCCAGGGATTACTACACAGTGTGGCCGACGCCGTTTGTTTATAGTCACTCTTCCTTAGTAAGAAGCGATTTAGTTCACGAATTACAGCTATAAAATTAATTCTGAATCATTTCCTGAGCGTCAGGTTTTATTTTTCAGGTGAGAACAACTGTTTCCGGAGGCGCTGAGTCACCAGGATAAGCGGGTGTGAGGAGCAGAGCGTCTGTCACAGTTAGCTGGCAACACTGCAGGGCCGTCACAGGTCGCGGGGCTAATCGGCGTTTCGCACAATTTGAGGCAGAGGAGAGGACGAATTTCCGGTGGGGACGAGTAACCTGCGAGTCGTCACGAGAGGTGAGATCTTGGTGGGATGAAACATTATCATTGTCCCCGCGGTCTCCCTCCAGAAAAAAAAAGAAAATGGCGGGCGGGAGCTGCAGGCGTGGGTCCCAGAACAACGGAAGCGACAGGTGGACTGTGTTTACTGTCCCTCCTGGATTAGCACCTGTCCCAGGGTCTGTGGCGAGGGCTTCACAGCGTCGCGGGAGGGAGGGTGATAAATGTGAGAGGCTGGCGGTTCTTCCCCACCTCCTCAGGAGGACACGTTAGTTATCAAAAATTCTGGTTGATTTTCCAGTCAATTGATCACCGAGTCTGTTATTCTCAGGGTCAAGTTAATATCCTATAATTACTGAACAATATCACGAGGGGCTTCCCTGACGAGGGTTTCTTTACCTCTCCGTGTGACTGTGCGCCGCGCGCGTCCTTGTTTAAGTCTCGGACGTGTGAGTAAGAGTTATGTTGGTGTTGATTATTATATATTCTTTTAACTAGACAGTGACTGCCGCTGGGTGCTGACGGTCGTCACATTGAGCGATTCGTGTTAACTGATCATCAAGATGGAGACTCGATAGTTCCAAACTGCGAGATTCAGCAACGATTGATACATTTGTTTTGAATTTTGAAGGTCTTCAGACCACAGAGATAACCATATTTAACGTCGCACTAAAAAAAAAAAAAAACTAAGACAAATATCCGAATATTTACACCCGTCATCAAACACCCACACACCATCCACCCGCAACCACACAGCTTGTACTTACCGGTGACGCAGACGCTGCAGCGGCAGGAAGAGAGGAACTACAGAGCTGGATCTTGTCGAAGGTCACCAGTTGCGACGGAGGGCATCATTATGTCTTAAGGTGAGAGACTGAGGTAAGGATGTGTTGTGAGGGACTTACCTGCGAAGGACACCCCCTAGGAGGGAGGCGTTGAGGCACTCAGGCGGGGAGAGGCGGCGCTGCACCTCCGCCACCGTCACCTTGTACTTGGAGGTGGAGGAGAGGAGGGAGAGGCGGCCCGGCACCGAGCAGAACACGTCATTACCCGAGAGCATCCCGGACACACCCATGCTCTTCTCGCTCTTGAGGCCTGCAACACACCACACTCTCTCTCAGGGCCGCGCCACGCCAACCCCACGCCCTCTCCGGACACTCGTCGAGGCGGGGAGGGCAGCAAGGGCAAGGGGAAGGAAGGGGAAGAGGGCACGTGAGGGAGGGAGGGAGGGAGACGATACGTTAGGTAGGGAAGGGGTTCGGCGTGGCGTGGGTTTGGGTAAAGAGGAAAAGAAAGAGGAAGGGAAGGACCACAGGGAAAATTATAGCAGGTTATGTGAGGAAGGGTTATGTGAGGAAGGGTTATGTGAGGGAGGTCATGTGATGGAGGTCATGTGAGGGAGGGTTATGTGAGGGAGGGTCATGTGAGGAAGGGTTATGTGAGGGAGGTCATGTGAGGGAGGTCATGTGAGGGAGGGTCATGTGAGGGAGGTCATGTGAGGGAGGTCATGTGAGGGAGGGTCATGTGAGGGAGGGTCATGTGAGGGAGGTCATGTGAGGGAGGTTTATGTGAGAAAACATTATACAAGAGAGGTGGTGTTGTGAGATTATAATATGTGCAGAGTGAGAGACGAGGCATCGAGGAGGGAGGAAAAAAAAGGTGTTCACATCCCTCAGGTGTTCAAGTAGTGTTCACCAGCAACATCACCTCTGACTTGAACATATAACACCTCTACCCTGAACACCAGGACCCTTGAACTTCCTGAAGGTGTGTGAGGAAGTGAGGGGACACACGCGAATTCGAACACTTCACCTCATCAGTGTGTACAAGCACCATAGGATTGCCTGCGCTGGCGTTAATCTAATCAACTATAGCTGACGCCTGGCGTACTTTTTGAGCGAACACTATCTTAGGAACTTATTCTTCTTGTAAAGTTGACTCTATCCAAGACAAAATTTGGCTTATAAACCAAAAGTAAAAAAAGTCAGGTCATATCTATTTTAAGACAGCAAGTGACATTAATTATTAGTCTTTTTTTTAAATGGCTTAAAGGTAACGGGATTCAAAGCCTGGTCAGTGTTAGCTGCCTGGGAGGTGGACGCCGGGGCTGACGCTACTGGAGTCATACACATCTCGCTGATGCTTGTGTCCCTATCACCTGTAGGCGTGGGTGAAGAAGGTTAGGGAGTGGTGGAGAATAAAGGGGAGGTATAGAGTAGGCCAGGGAAGGCATCAAGAAGGATGGGGTAGGATGAAGAAGGTTGGGGGGGGGGGGGGGTGAAGAAGGTTGGGAAGGGGTGAGGAAGGCTAGCGTCCTACGAGCTCCCAAAGGGCCACATCAGTCAGCTTCCCCCATGAGGTACACTGAGAGGACTCGGTCGTCAGTAAGGCTACCCTCAGTACCCTGGGACATATACACTGTAGTCAGACCATTACCGCCCTCACTGTCCCTCACACCACTGAGGAAACAACACTGGGTCCACTGTCTCAAGAGTTCACCCGATGAATATTTTTTGTAACTGGATATATAAGAGTTTACCTTTCACCATGTTGTACCTAAGTGAACATATCTAAAGTTTCTCTCGCTGTAATTTTGATGTTATTTTTGGACGTTGTTTTTGTGTTTTGCCTGAAGTCAAACAGTTCTTATGTCTTCAGTTACGAGGAAGATTCATCGTGAGAACCTTTGAGAATTTAGGCGCTGATCTTCGAGAACTGAGTCGAGATTCTCTAAGACTCATTAGTAACTTTCCCCCTAAAGCGGTAGTCTTTTTGTAATTCTGATGCCAATTTGGTCATTAACGTTTGTGTTGTAGTTTAGGTTAGTTAGAAGTGTTCTCATATTCACTTTGGGTCAAAATTAAACGGATGAGTTTTTGAGAATCATCGCTCAGGTCTGCCCGCATCAGGACACTGGTGGTGGATATGTCTCTCTTTCACTTAAACGTAAATTACTGTTTTATGGACCTACTTCTTACTTTTAATGCATATACTTACGTTACTTTAGCACCGAGCGCTAATTGGCACCTAACCTACCAATCAGCGACCAAACAGGGATTTTAACAATTACTTGTCAACAAAGTGTGAAAATGAGTTTAAGAGGCGGGCTGTGTGTGAGCCCCTGGGGGAGTCTTGGACCCTCAGAGCCACGACCTCTACTCGTCTACCGTCCATCCAGCTAGGCCACCGACACAACTACTGTCATGCTACCTGTCAGCCTCATCCATGCAGGGAAGTGGGAAGGCGAGAGGACACGGAGACAGAGAGGAGGAATCTACCCATTGAGGACCAGTGATGGAAGAGCAGGAGGAGGAGGTCAGGAGACTGGCCAGAGACCTGGTGAGAGACAGTGTGGTGCTCATGCTTTACCCTTCACCGTGAGACACTTTGTACCAGTTGGGTATTACTTGGTAACATTCACGAGAGTACAGTTAATTAACGGTGTTATTTGGGGGGAGTAATTAAAGGAGGTCTATGAGACTGACTCATTTTTTTTCTTGTCCATTTTGTAGCGTCTCTGTTTCTGAGAGAGACTTATAGTGCCTCCGTGAGCCAGGTTGCTGAAGGCATGAAAGTTGCTCCTGGCGTTAATGCAGACTCCTTGCTGGTTGAAGTTGCTCGAAATTTCTCTCGTTCAAAGGAGGTGCAGAGATGCATCCAGGGCTCAGAAGCTGACGGTGAGAGAGGTTCGTTCCTGTATCTTGAGGAGGGGGACGCTGGAAGGGGGGCATGGACATCAAATGGGAGATCATGGGCGTGGGGACATGAGTGTATATGCGTGGGGGAACGCGGCGTGGGCTTGTTTTGGGTGGTGACGGTATGCTCCCGGCAATGGACGCCGCCTCTCCTGCCTGCCTGGCGCTGTGGGTGTTGGTGCAGGAGGGAGTATGGGCGTCTTACCTACGGAGGATGCCGCCCAGGATGGAGGCGTTGAGACACTCTGGAGGGGAGAGTCGTCGCTGCACCTCCGCCACCGTCACTTTGTACTTGGAGTTGGAGGAGAGGAGGGAGAGGCGTCCCGGCACCGAGCAGAACACGTCGGAGGGCATCGCCGGGCCCAGCAGGTTCTCCTTCATCATGTGGTCGCCCATCTTGCCTGCAACACAGGCCGTCAGGCAGCGGGGAGGGCGCGGGCTGGGGTAGGGGGCTCTTGACATGGGGGTGGTATAGACAGTAAGATGTGAAGGGCAAGGGATACGCAAGGGGCAATGGGGGCGTCAGGTTCAGTGTGGGGGAGTGTGATGATGGGTGTAGTGCCAGTGGGGAACAACAGCAGCAGTAGTGATAATGGTTATGGTGGATGTACAGTGCTGGGAGCTGTGGCAGGTGTGGTGCCGATATAAGAGAGGGTAATGTATTATTTTGTACCAGCAGAGTCGACGCTCAAATGAGTGACGAAAGTAACGTACAGTATAGTGCCAGTGGATGTGGTAGCAATTATGTATAGTGACAAGGGTCCAGTGGTTGTGGTGATGGATGTGTATTGTGGCAGTGGTTGTGGTGGTAGTTAACAGAGTGCTAGTGGCTATGGTGGTAGCAACGTTCAACGACTGTAGTTATAGCACCATCAATAACAAGACTACTAACATGACCACTAGAGAACACACACACACACACACACACACACACACACGCCGCCTACTCCCTCCCTCACGCACCCTGTAAAACTTGACCCCAATTACATCCAGGTTGAAAAGTTAACGTCTTAATTACCCTAAGAAACCGTTTAATCAAAACTCGACCAAAGAATCCGCGGCAAAAAATGTGAGGGAGCGTAGACCGGCATTCCTCCCAGTGGTCCGTCCGCTGAGCCGCACCCGTTCATGCAGATAATTTGTTTCCAAAACTAAGCACTTTAATTAAAATCCCAAAAATGTCAGCCACTCCAGTAATGCGGGGTCCAGAGGGAGGTACTGGGGAGGGGGGGGGGGGTAAAGAGGAGAGAGAACGGGGAGGGATGTAGGGATGGGGAAGGACGAGGTAAAGGATAGGGGAATATATGGTAGTAAGGGATTGAGAGTGAGGATAGGTGAAGGGAGGGGCTTGCTGAGGGGATGTGGGAGTCCTAATGTTGTGGTGTACGTGACAGTGTGAGGTACGTGGCAGTGTGAGGTACGTGGCAGTGTGAGGTACGTGACAGTGTAAGGTACGTAGCAGTGTGAGGTACGTGGCAGTGTGAGGTACGTGGCAGTGTGAGGTACGTGGCAGTGTGAGGTACGTGGCAGTGTGAGGTACTTAGTAGTGTGAGGTACGTGGCAGTGTGAGGTACGTGGCAGTGTGAGGTATGTGGCAGTGTGAGGTACGTGGCAGTGTGAGGTACGTGGCAGTGTGAGGTACGTGGCAGTGTGAGGTACTTGGTAGTGTGAGGTATGTGGCAGTGTGAGGTACGTGGCAGTGTGAGGTACGTGGCAGTGTGAGGTACGTGGCAGTGTGAGGTACGTGGCAGTGTGAGGTACGTGGCAATGTGAGGTACGTGGCAGTGTGGATTATGAGTCAATATGAGAGACACACTCATGTGAGAACAAAGAACGTGTGTGGGTGATGTGGTGTGGATGGCTAGACACGGGATGGATGATGCAAGTGCCGTATGGGTAACGTAGATGGCGTGGGAAAACCCGTGTGGGTGTTGCGTAATGTGTGTGTGTGTGTGTGTGTGTGTGTGTGTGTGTGTGTGTGTGTGAACTATGGCTGGCACTGGCTTCCCTGGTCTCTTCAGCACAGTACATGTAAACAACAGTAAACACGACCTGGAGTAAACAGAAAATCACCAGGGAGTGTAAATCCGTGTTGGGAGTAAGTCAACAGTGTATCCCTCGGTGTGCTTGAAGATGTGAGATGGAAGGGGTAGTGCCTCTGGTCTATACTATGGGAGGGGAAGGGTGGAAGGGGGGCGAGCCGCTGTTATCTTGGAGAGTGAGGTGAGGGAGTGGGGGGTGGGTCGAGGTTCTAGCTCTCCCGGAGTTGGGTGAGGGGGCGGCGGCACTGATGTTGTTAGTCACAGAAAACGAGATGCAGTACACACGGGTGGTAAGGATCAACACCCTGCTGGCAACACTGCTACAGGGGAATCCTCGCTATAGTCACCCACCCGATGAATGAATATCAATAACATCTAGTTCCCTACACACGCAGATAGACGTCGCCGCTTCTTCAAACGACCAACAATCGTATCAAGGCCGAAGAATGCCACTCAGAGTACAAAACACGTCCTAACAGGCTAACCAGAGCTCACACCAAGCCACGAGGAGACCACAAGACGCCAATAAGCGCCCATGGGATTGAAAAGATGTCAACTGCAATCCAAACGGGGCAGCACAAGACCCAATAGAGGTCTTAAACAGCAAGGTGTACCAGCGTGAAGAACAAGGACGGGAAGAGTGGCAGATGAGTCTCCTTCTTGCTTCCTCCCGCCTTCATCCACCCATTCACGTTATATCTCCTGCCTTGTCTCTCGCCACTTACCTCCCCCCCCCCCCCTTGTCATACCAAATAGCGTAGATCTCTCGTCTCCTAACCTACAGTAGCCCTCAACTAAGGCTCGTAAGTGTATCTAATACTGTAGCCAGTACTCCGGTATCTCACTAGACCCGTTGTTCCGGAATATCTCTCGTCTCTCAGTATGACCCATTGACCGTCAACCCTACCAAGCTATTTCATCTCCTCGTCTTCTTTCTATCTCAGCTAGCTGGTCTCTCAATCTCCCTCGTCTCCCCTACCTGGGCCGGGGCAGCTGCAGGCGGCCGACACTGTCGTGGACAGACCAAGCGGCTCTGAGGGAAAATGAACAATTTCCTGGGCCGCGTTAAAGGCCGGGCGTGGGGGAACCCTGAGACAAGATAAAAATGGGCGACAACTGGGCCGTCCTCCATTCCTTTTGTCTTTCGGGAGGTTAGCTCCGTGTTTTGTGCCTGGCAACCTTTTAACATGGTAATATATGTAAATCTAACTATAACCCGCCACCCCTACTA
Source organism: Homarus gammarus (assembly GCA_958450375.1). Lineage (NCBI taxonomy): Eukaryota > Metazoa > Arthropoda > Malacostraca > Decapoda > Nephropidae > Homarus > Homarus gammarus. The sequence continues at coordinate 2,884,409 of CAUDMG010002277.1, read as the reverse complement.
CCACCACCCTCTACAGTCTACACCCCCCCCTCTACTACCACCATCCCACCCCCACTATACCACCATCCTCCACCATCCTCCACACCCTCCCTTCCTTTCCTAGCCAGCTTTCATCTCACCTCCTACCCTCAACCCCTAACCTTCATACCACTTCCTTTCCCCTATCCTCCTCTCTTCACTTACTTTCCTATCTTACCTCCCTCCCTTCCCCTACCCCATCCCTTATCTATCTCCCTTCCCTTACCCCACCCCTTATCTTCCTCCCTTCCCCTACCCTCATCCCCCACCTCCCCTACCCTCACTTTCCCCCCTCTAAACAAAGATCACACCCGGGTTAGTCAAAAATTATCGATGGCGTCCGTCAGCTGCCAGAGATCTTCGCCCTCCTGAACGCCCCAATACACACACATAGCCCACAGGCTGATCGATGACTTCAGGAACGAGCGATCCCAAGTGTGGTGCGTCAAGGGGACCAGATGGGGTATGGAGAGGGGCAATTTGAAGTTCTTTTTTCCCTATTTTTTTTTTAATGCTCAATCGACTGGGCGGCGGACAAAGTGGTGGCGTTTGGTAACCTGAGCCCCCCCCCCCCCCGCCCCCCGCAGACTCTATTAACAAGGGGAGATAACGGGACTCTCTGTGGCCACCGAAGCAACAATAATAAAGGAAGTGTCAAGAAACACGAGTCTAAATAATAAGCGGCTGTTTGTAACGTGTGTGGACGCATACAAGAAGAAGGAAGTGTGTGTGTGTGTGTGTGTGTGTGTGTGTGTGTGTGTATATGGATGTACATAATGTATGGATATATCAATGTACACATATTAATAGCAATGTATGTGTTCGTGCTGATATATGTATAGTTATGTAAGGTAAACAGACACATAAACACATACGTATACAACAGAGGCGGAAAATAACAAAAGTGTATCATTTTCAAATAAAAACTGAGGTCAATATTTTAGTTTAATATTTTGATAAAGACTGAGAGGATCAAAGGCCGGGTGGACGGGCCGGGTTATGAGATTTTCCTCTGACAACACGACCACGTGGGGCTACACACACACACACACACACAGACACACACACACACACACTCACACACACACACACACACACACACACACACACACACACACACACACACACACACACACACACACACACAGACACACACACACACACACACACACACACACACACACACACACACACACACACACACACACACACACACACACACACACACTCACACACACACACACACACACACACACACACACACACACACACACACACACACACACACAGACACACACACACACACACACACACACACACACACACACACACACACACACACACACACTCACACACACATTACCGCTCCCTATTCACCAACTAAAAAATAATAAATAGGTAAACGACGAACACTGTTTTATTAATCAAGCTCTCTCATAACTGGAACTTTAATTTTTTTTGCATTACTGATGAAATATGAACTTAGGTTAACGTTTTTGATTATATACGGTGACCTGCGAGTGGCGACACCGATGGGGGGACAAATTGCAGTATTACTCTTCAAGCAATGATCCAATTGACTGACTTTACCACCAATCTATAACAGTATTAATTCACAACAGTTCAGTTAGTCACACCTCACTATTTGTCTCTAGTTTATAGTGGAGGTGTGTGTGTGTATGTGTGTGTGTGTGTGTGTGTGTATGTGTGTGTGTGTGTATGTGTGTGTGTGTGTGTGTGTGTGTGTGTGTACAGTGATCCAATAAGATACAGTGAATGTCAGATCATTATTCATTAACAGGAAAAACAGAGGAACATAATTAAAAGAGAGCAACAAGCAGTGCCAGTTATATGACATGACAGATGTATGTGTGTGTGTCATGTCATATGTGGGTAAATACACGAATGGATAAACGTCATGTATGGGTAAATGTCCCGTGTGGGTAATGTCATGCTGATAAAATGCCATGAGGTAGCAGATGTCACGTATGGATAGATACCAAATGCACAGATAAAATGCCAAGTGCACGTGGAAGCGAGGGTGACAGTTCTGTGTTCCTCAGTGCTGGTGTGAGGACGACCAAGAAACACCACAACGCCATATATTCTCTTTGAACCTGACGGACACACACACACACACACACACACACACACACACGGCGCTCATGACAAGGCTGGACCATTCTGTAGGTGGATATCTCAAGCGATGTACAAGAGTGAGTGGAATTAGTTGAACTTCATACATGGGACGGTGTGGGTGAGGTGGAGGAGTGGGGTGTGGGTGGGGTGGTGGTGGGATGGTGGTGTAGGGGGGGGTGGTGAGGGGGTGGGTGTGATAGGCGTCATGCAGGGTGTGTGGTGGGGGACAAGGCAGCACAGGTACAGGGAGAGAGAATCACACAAGTACTGGTGTTACTGAAGGTAAGGGCATAAATTAGACACCAAGAGGCATTTACGGGGAATAAAAAGGAGGGCGTAGAGGATGGTGTTAAGGGCAACAGGGCATACACATTTATAACATTTATGGGTAAAGAAGGCATACGAAGGTGTGAGAGCAGAGGAAGAGAAACATGCCAAGACGCCAGACAACACTAATGGGACGGGAACATTTACATACACGGGTCTTAGTGTAAAGCAAGACTAACATGCATAATGTGTGGTGCGCTGCTGGGATGCACAGTTCAACGAGCAAACACTGATCCTGGTGCACTGAAGGGGACCTAACACCCTCCCTTACTAACTTCTGATGAACAGAGTGATGGGTACTAAGGACAATCAGAGAGAATCAATGACTGTAATTCAGAATTTACCATCAGAAGTCAGTTAAATACGAAAGAACATACCATGATTTCGTTACTGAGTGACATAAGTTTACCACAAAGAAACATTCAGAAATATTTTAACTATGTTCCTCTGTGCTAATCATTTACAGCCCTTAGGAACAAGGTCATTATACCAAACGGTTGTGGTCGGTGGGTCACTGTTTTGACTTTCCCCTTGTGGTAAACTCACACCGATGACAAGGCTTATAAACAGAGGAAACTAGTTTATGAGAACACAGGCAGGGAGTAGAGGGTCACCTGTCCCCCCCCCCACTCACCACCGTCTTGCTCCACCACCTAACCAATTATGTGGCGAGTCTTTCAGAAATACATATTGAAACAAAAAAATACTAACTAATCTGTATAACTTTAAGCCAACGATACATAGTTTTTATGAAGAAATATAGATAAAAAAATCCAATTAATCTGTGAATATAAAAAGTACATCACAGTAATGGATAGTTAAAGCATATTACTGTGGAAATGAAAGTAGATATAAGAGTCAGAATATTATGACTCCCTACTGAGTATCATCAATATATATAAGACTCATTTAGCGTGAGTATGGTGAGGTGTGGAGGCTGGTGAGTGGGGTGAGGGAGGAGACAACAGCCAGGGACTCCCTCATATATTACCAATAACCCGTGACTTACCGAAGCCATCGTGTTTAAAGATATCACCGGTGAAGCTCGTGTCCGACTCTAACACGCCCTGAAACACACAAAACACACAGTGTAGTTATCAGTACTGGAGAGCTGCCACATATGGTCACACGTGTCCGGTTAATTATCTTAATATAAAACAAACTTAAACATTATCAAGACATGCATCAACACGGGAGGTGGAAGAGGGTGTACGTCATGCTAGATACCATACGTTTTGGCATTACTGCCCAGACTAAACTCTTTATCTCTCTCTCTATGTAGAAACAGGACTGAAGGCCGCATAATCCTAAGTGGATAGTACAGAGGAGGAGGAGGAAGAGAAGGACTGGAATTCATGCAAGCAAGCTAGGAGCAGCGGAACGACAGCAAAAAATAATGGTAAACAAGGTACTACAATGCAACACAAGTTTATCAATTAAGCTGTAGCAAGAAACAAGATTGCATCTCATTGTTCATCACACACACTGAGGAGTGTGAAGGACACGTCCGTGCATGTTTTACTCACACACTTGCATGCTCTGACATCAGACATGCAGACACTCGTACAGGAGCAGCGTGGCTGACATGAGCAGTGAAAGTGTATCTGGTAATACCTCGTCGGTAGCTCTTGATGGTTGTCTAATGGCGTCACTACCCTTCAGGCTGTAGCACGCACACAGTCATTTACACCAGCACGCATATACACTCATGTACGTACAACGTCGTACTCTCTAGTATACACACGAGTACATATGTGCGCGTGCTTATGTGCTTAAGGAATTCACTTACTTTGAAAAGCATATATATATATATATATATATATATATATATATATATATATATATATATATATATATATATAATATATATATATATATATATATATACACACAATATTCATTAACTCAGCTCCCAGGTACGCTTCAGGCTGTAAGTGATGACAAAGTTCTTCATTCTGATTATCGGACAACCTGCCCGTCTCGTGCGGCTCCCTTGTAGTCGGCAGGTTGTTGTTCCTCAGGCTTTCCCCGTCCTCCCACCATCTCTCCCTGGGTCATCCTGGTGGTGTTGTCCGTCCAGGCAGTCCTGAATACCTCCTCTTGGTAGTCCTCCCTTCATCCATCCTCTTCAGGTGTCTCAGCCATCCTTCCTGTGACACCTGTGTCTTACTGAGTACAGGTGTCGTGCCCACCAGTGTGTTGTTGCTGTACCTGGTGTCATCGCGGCTGGCTGGCTGGGTGTTCTACTCCTCCTATCCTTGATAGTTATCGACCAACTGTCAGCTCTCTCCACCAATGATAGAGTGAGTACAGTATGAACAAAACACTTATATTTTTATCTACTTATGGTTCTGTATGTTGCCCGTGTCTCATAACTTCCTTCCTCTCAATAAATACTTCTGGAGTATTTAATCTTATTCAAATTTTAACTTTTTCTCTATGATAAGATTCAAGTCTTCCTTCACTCTGCATAAACTCGATATTTCTTTTGGTTTTACTTTTGTTTTCATTTCACTTTGTGTCGGACAAATACTTTAACATTTAACGTATTTGCCATCACTCTTCACTGTTATCCGCGATGACTACAATAGTCAATATATCCTCGACTTTCCCGAGTTTCTTTTGTGTATCTATTTATCAATCTTATATATATATATATATATATATATATATATATATATATATATATATATATATATATATATATATATATTTTTTTTCTGTAAAATTTGGCCATGAACAATAACATGCCTACGCATAAACTCATAACAAACATCCACACATACAAGCATAAGCCAAACACACACACACAAACCTTCATTCTCTTATGAGTAACAAAGTTTCATATAATAATTCTCCTCACTGATAATGACGCTAAACAGCCCAATACCTCCTAAGAACAGAGAATAATTCCATTTAAATCCTTCCCCCTTTTTAATCCCAGCACACAGGTGTGAGAGAAAAATTGCCCCTTAGCAACAGCTCATTAACGTCAGCATTAGTAACAGGGCCTCCGGGAGATGCAGGTGTGAAGAGACGGGTCATAATGTGCCCAGTAAATGACGTGAATAGGTAATTGGGAGTCCGCCTCACATAGGTGATATAAGCTCACGCGTTGATAATACTAATAGGGCTGGAGGGAGAGTCGTGATAAGGGCTGTGTGAGAATAGGACACGTCTGGGAAAAGCTCCTCTGAAGATGGGAATGAATGCGACAACCGGACTCGAATGTTATAAATAAACAAGTTCTATTGCTGCGTTGTATACAAGAGGTCAACAATCCTTATAGAGACGTTCTTCTGAAGGAGTAGGCGTACCGGTATAAGTTCTTTCATTGGTTCCCGGAATATGTCTGAATTGTCCGTATATTTGGTTGTTTTTGTCGCAAGTTGTGCATCCGTTCTCGGGGTGATGGCATGTGTCGAGCAAATAGTGAATACAACCAGTACATTATCTTCATATGCTGATGATATACGTGAGTCTCTTCCTTCCACGTTGACTGTCCTACCTCATATATGACCTGTAATGAACCTGTAGAAGACCTGTATTGACCCTATACATTACCTATACTGAACCTGTATATGACCTGCACTGACCCTACACATGACACTGCCACCACCTGTACATCAATGACACAGGAGGTGGACAAGCGCCCACCTCCTGTGTCTCCCATGTAGTAACTAACACCCCCCCTCCCGCCCCTCATTGCTCCCATCCCCACTGCCTCTTATTACCCCCATCCTCCCCTTCCCCTAATCTTATTTTCCCTGTCCTCTTATGTGCTCCCCCATCTCCCTCATCCTCTGGCCTCCAACCACCCACCCCCACTACTTCCCCTCTCTCGTCCTCCCACTCTCACCTCCTCTCATGGTTCCTTCACTCTTGGTTGACCTCCTGTCCCTTCCTCATGCTCTCATCTCCCTCACCCCCTAATCTCCTCCTTCATTCATTCCCCTGATATCCTCCCTCCCCCCCCCCCCCCCACAGCGGAGACCCAAGACGGTATAACACACACACAACTAAACGGGATTTAGGGGGTCTCCTTCCCCGCTTCGCCAGATTCCTGTAGATTTCATATTTTGCCAGCAATGCCAATAAATCAATGCCTGAGGGGCTGCAATACCTGAACCCAGCCGGAGGCTCGGGGTTCAAATTGACTCCTGTGTCCCCTGGCAACAAGGGCTATAATCCCCTCGGGCGAGACCGAGGGGTTGAGCCCCGGGGGGAGTGCGGATCGCGAAATGGCTGGAGGGCCCTCGCAGGGGTAATAAAGCGAAGGGGGGAGACGAGAAGGAGAAGATAAACACATGAGGTAGGCAACATGTGAGGAGCAGTGGCCCTGGCCCGCACATATTGCCTCTCCCAGAGCCTCACTACCTCTCCCTCTCACCGCACGTTTTATTGGCCCCTCGCCTCAACACGTAGAGAGATAGAAGTATAGCGAGGAGGGTGAGCTATACCTCCAGCCAGGTCCCCCTCGAGCACCCGGCCCCTCACAGAGCAGTAAGGTTATATACATACTCAGTTCATATATAAAGTTGTTAAGAATCAGTTAAATAAAACCTTAAGAGAATAAAGGTCTTAGTTGTATCCCCTAAGTCGAAAATTGTAACCTGAAGAAGTGACTAAGTTATGACAGCGTCGTCGTGCGTTTAAATGGCTGACACACACGTAAAGAGAGTCACAGGAGACGAAGGGGAAGAGTGGTTAGGCCAGGCGTCTATAGTGAGTCAGGTGAAGGAGAGTTGAATCTATATGTGTGTGGGATTCAAGAGGACAAGAAAGATAAATGCGACGTGACTATTTTTTCTCTCCACACGATTACTTCTGACGTATAGTACAAGGGGGGAGGAGGAGGAGGAGGAAGAACGGCAACAGGAGAAAGAGGAGAGGGAGAAGAAGAGGAACAGGAGAGAAGAGGATGAGCAGGAGTGACCCCATCCAGCTTTCGATACAGACCTAAACGAAGTTACAGCCGGCAGAAATATGTGAAAGCTGAGGCCAATGGGTTACAGGTATACCTTAGTCTCTCATCACGGGGCCCATCACACCTGGTGAAAAGTCTCGGAGTGGTACAGAAGGGTGAGTGGTGAGGGTGAGTGGTGGTGAGGGTGAGTGGTGAGGGTGAGTGGTGAAGAAGGTGAGTGGTGAGGGTGACTGGTGAGGGTGAGTGGTGAGGAGGGTGACTGGTGAGGGTGAGTGGTGAGGAGGGTGGCTGGTGAGGGTGAGTGGTGAGGGTGAGTGGTGAGGAGGGAGGGAGGGAGAGAGAGAGAGAGAGAGAGAGAGAGAGAGAGAGAGAGAGAGAGAGAGAGAGAGAGAGAGAGAGAGAGACCTAAAAAGAGCGATATTTTTTATACATTTTAGCTCAAGATGTCAACTGTGTTTTCTGAATCGACTAATTTATTATTATTATTATTATTATTATTATTATTTTGCACTATAATTCAAAAGTAAATAAATAAATAAATATATATATATAAACAGGACAGGAGACTTCAGTGGTGTATAATTTAATGGGTGGTAAGGCAGGATTTTAATCAGCGGTACGGGAGGCTCATTGCTGCTCTAATGTTATGAATAATTAACATCAGCAATTATTATTTATTAAAGGTCGCCAAAATTATTAATTAATTGAAGTTCGCCAAATTTCATAATTACATTAAAAATAAGGTATAGTATTTGTGACTAATTACATGGGCGTGTTTTTTTTATCTTTGTTTTGTTTATTAATTAATTCAGTTAATTCATAATTATTAATTGGAATTCGCCAATTATTTTAATTAGATAAATAACAAGTAATTGGCTACGGTCGCTTTTATTATCAATTAAAATCTTTACCTGTTAATATATTAGCGAATTTTAGTGGAAACGTTCGCCAAATGTAATAGCGCAAACGTGAAGTTCGCCAAATTTAATAACTCATATGATATAAGTTCGCCAAATTAAATAACTCACAACACTTCGCCAAATTTAATAACTCATATGATATAAGTTCGCCAAATTAAATAACTCACAACACTTCACCAAATTTAATAACTCACTATAAATCTCAACGTAAAGTATTTGTTACACTTTCATCATTTTTATCATTTTCAATTTTTTTTTTTTTACCATTATCTGATTCATTTGTTTATTTGTTTTACTTGTTTATTTATTTCAGTCAACGAGTAAAAATAATCACTGGTAAACAATAAGAATCATTTGTTTTATATTAAACTGAAGTAAAATATTCTTTAGAAACTTCTGAATTAATTTTATTACGTTTTATTCGTATCAGTAAATTTCTACAATATTTCAATTTTTTTTTTTTTTTCCGAAATTTCATGTCTACGTTATTTTCTTTGTAAATTATGTAAATGTAAATGAATAATATATGTAAGAATGTAAATAAGAATAAATAAGGATAAAATGTTATTGTTAAAAAAAGTGAAATCGTCCCAAAATCGAACTAGATCAAATATGTCAACAAACTCAAAACAAATATTCAGTTGTTGTGGTTGTTATTGTTGTTGTTATTGTTGTTGTTGTTGTTGTTGTTGTTTTTTCACGGTGTTGCCCAAGAGTCACGATCGAACATCCAGAATACGGTCAAGTTGTGTGGAAGTTTTCTCATTATTTCTGGTAAGACTCGTATATATGGCCAGGCTGTTGTGGGGTAGGGCAGGGAGGGAGGGGTTGTAGGGGGAGGGAGGGAGTTGTAGGGGGAGGGAGGGAGGGAGGGAGTTGTAGGGCAGGGAGGGAGGGAGTTGTAGGGGAGGGAGGGAGTTGTAGGGGGAGGGAGGGAGTTGTAGGGGAGGGAGGGAGTTGTAGGGGGAGGGAGGGAGTTATAGGGGGAGGGAGGGAGTTGTAGGGGAGAGAGGGAGTTGTAGGGGAGAGAGGGAGTTGTAGGGGAGAGAGGGAGTTGTAGGGGAGGGAGGGAGTTGTAGGGGGAGGGAGGAGTTGTAGGGGGAGGGAGGGAGTTATAGGGGGAGGGAGGGAGTTGTAGGGGGAGGGAGGGAGTTGTAGGGGAGGGGAGTTGTAGGGGAAGGGGAATTGTAGGGTAAGAGAGAGAGAGAGAGAGAGAGAGAGAGAGAGAGAGAGAGAGTCTGGAAGAACGGAAGGACGTGAAGAAGATTTAAAGGAGTAAACAGAGGAAAGAGGAGGAGGAGTGTGGGTGGACGGGAGGAGGAAGAAGAAGGGTACGGGAAGGAAAGGGGGGCTATAGGAAGGGGGAAAGGGGACGGAAGGAAGGAAGGGAACACATCCCAGCTACCTCCACCTCAACACTACCACCGCCACACAGAGACTGGGATCAAGTCCATCTTCACGTCTAGCGGTGTTGTGGCTTCACGCTCCACCAGTTTAGGACAAGAACATTAAATTTTCAGCAGCCAGGAAGAACTCTTTGAAGAACAGATTCGAATCCTTCTTTGTTCAGCAGTAGGAAGTACTCGATTTCCAGATTTAAATGATATCCAGATTTCAAATTTCCTGTCAAGAACATAAACAAACGCTAATGATGAGAACTATTTGGGTAGTTGGGTGGTTGAGGCGTTTTGGCGGTGCATCTTCTGAGGACTTCCGCCCTTAGTGACCGCTGGTTCCGGGTCACTACACTGCCTCTCCACACCAGTTTGTTTGGGTTTGCCGACACGTGATTATTCGTATTGATAACCGGAGCTAATATGCGCCTCGTAACTGTGTTCTATACTAATTGTCTCATTAAGTTTCTTCTGGAGCTGTGAGGTGTAGGAAGGTGAGTGTGGAGGGGGGGGGGGGGTAGGGTAGAGAGGGGGAATTAGAAAAGGGAAGAAGAGGTGTGGTGAGAGGAAGGAAAGAAAAGTAATGGGAAGGAAAGTATGCGGAAGGGGGGCGAAGAAGAATTACCTGTCCTACATGACGCGTTCTTATAAGAAGAAGCTCACGACAACCTACTCAAGGGGCACTGGACAACTCACACCCACGCCCTGTAGTAATGTAATCATGCCTGGCTTCCTTAACGCACCAGACAGGGCGGCTGCCACCCGTCAACACCATTCAGCTGGTTCACGCGAAAAGTAGTCACCTTTCCCAGCATTCCCTGGTGACTTTCACACCGCTCACGCCAGCAGGAGGGCGCCTACAGCACAAGACAGCCTGTTGGCCCCTAGGCTACCACCTCGCACCCACACATTTCACTCGTTATGTAAGACGAACAGACTAGATAATGATAACTGAGAATCCTGCTCTGTATATTACCGGTGTTGTCTGTCACGAACCAGGAAATGTGATGATTCCGAATGATCTGATCCTGGTACAGTCTTTAGAAGTTTACAGAGCCTTAGAACATGAGGGGTAGTAACAGGTTGTGTTTTACAAAATAACAGAATTATTTAATAAGCTACATAATAATATTCACCAATAACCGTGGCGAACAAGACACATCAATGGGAACTCACCAAGTACTGGTCGAACAATAAATACATATTATCTACAAATAATTAATACAGTAACACAAGTAGACATGCCCCTACAACAAGTAAAGAACCCGCCACCGTCCCTACACAGGAAACAAGGTCTCTACGACTACAGGAGGCGCCTCTACTCCACTGCCATGCTGTACTAGCCACAGCCCCGGCCAGCTACTGCTGGTGGTACCTGCTGGGGGCGGCACCGCCAATACCCCTACACCCGCCTGCATTGCCGGAGTTAATGCAGCTGTCTACGTGCACATGCTTGTTGTCTGCAGCTTAGCATACACCAGGTAGAGGTGGCGGAGGACCGATGGTGAGAGGCCTGCAGATGGCTTGCTCTAGATGGATTACATTAAGTTTATTCAGATGCGTTGGCGGCAAGATTTGGTGTAAAGACGCGTATTGACTGTCTTTTGTTTTCCTTAATTTTCAGCCGCCAACACATCCGTAAGTCATAACAAGAGTCAAGTTAAAACAATAACAATATATCCAGAGCATGTTACCTACAGGCCTTGGTCTGCCTCGGTCCAGCCAACTCTACCTTCTACTGCTGGTACTGTACTGTGTTGCCCACTCGTCTACTCACTTCCAGAAAGAGGCCACGCTCGGCGAACTGTTGACTAGCAATCGCTCGTTTTGCCTGCACCTGTCGATGGGTACATAGCAGAGTTAAGGTGTCGCTGAGGCTACACGGTGCATCCCTCTCTGGTGCACCACTACTTTCTGGTGCACCACTACTCTCTTGTGCACCACTACTCTCTTGTGCACCACTACTTTCTTGTGCACAGCTACTCTGTAGTGCACCACTACTCATTGTGCATCACACTGTGGTGTACCACACTCTCTAGTGCACCTCTTTTTATTGCAGCACTGTAGTGCACCACCACTGTAGTGCAACACCACTGTAGTGCACCTATTACCAAGTGATGTTCTCACCTGTCTCATAAAAGTTCAGCACTGATCATTTCCCCAACGAGCCCAAACTCGTTCCATTTTATGGTGATGAGAGAGAGTAGAGCAGTTAGTGGCACTATGACCCCTCATGGACCACACTTGTCAGCCATTAACTGCACTGCTTCCCAGTTACAACACCTAAACATGACATTAACTGTATTATATATTATATGTTTTGGTTACATACTGTATATATATATATCATTGTTCATTTTTTAGTATGCAGATTCCTACTGTCATTAGTAAGTATTAGTTATTATTCTTAGTATTTGTTACTGATATGACTGAGTGATGCACTGTCAAGCATGCACAGCTGGGATGAGTGAGATAAAACAAACATCATTAGCCTGGCTGGGTGAAGCAAGAGGCTGAACTCAGTAGTGTTGAGTGATGTAACAAAAGCTGTTGCCTGGGTATTAGTGGTGAGGGCGAGCACTGGGTAATATTATTGACAACACAAAAAATAACACACATGCATAAAGATAATGATAATTATTTTAGATTCACTGAATAATGAATATGGCTGTCTTATACTAAGCTGGAAAAAATATATTTATTAATTTATATACACTTATAAATATACATTGAAGAAATTAAGTGAATACCTTTATGTTTATGACAAATAGACGGACATTAAATGACCATTAATTAACCCTCCAAACAGTACAAGCTCCCCCTCTCCCCCTCCCCTGCTTCTCCCCCCTCCCCTGTCTCTCCCCAGCTGCGTGTGGGAATAAGGTTAGTGGGGGATATGAGCGACGACTGACACACACACACACACACACACACACCTGCAATGAAAAAAAAAATGTTTTCCTGTAGTGTCCATCATAATACAGAGAAGGAGCTCCATAAACAGGATCCATCACTGTAGCCAGAGTAATATAAACACCCCCCCCCCCACCCCTTCCATAACTCTCCATAATCCCTCTTTTTCCCCGTTCTCTTTCCCTAATCCTTTAACTTACCCGTCGCTTATTCGTTCCTCTTCCTCTCAATCCCTCTCAGTTGTTCTAATTCTCTTATTCTCTCTCTCTCTCTCTCCAATCACTAAACTCCATGTCTATATTCCCCCATTTTTGCTAGTCTTTCTCACTTAATCTTTCCTTTTACGTAATCCCTTACTCCTTAAATTCCCCCATGCATTATAAATCCTCCTCCCCACCCCTATCGTCCTCCTCCCCACGTTTATCGTCCTCCTCCCCACCCTTATCGTCCTCCTCCCCACCCCTATCGTCCTCCTCCCCACCCTTATCGTCCTCCTCCCCACCCCTATCGTCCTCCTCCCCACCCCTATTGTCCTTCTCCCCACTTCCTCCTCCTCCTCCTCCTCAATTCCAAGAAACCCAAACCTCTGAATCTTCCGTCTTCACTTCTTCCCTGTTTACTGTACTGTACCTCCCAAGTCTTCTTTCCATTTTAGTCTCCTCCTCCCTACTACTTGCGGGGGAATAGAGAACGAGGAAGTAGTGGCCGTCGGGTTAGGAAAGTAGCCCACAGGAAGTAGCTTGGTCGCCGTTACTGGCCGACACTCGAGCGTAAAATAACAAGTGTGGACAAATATATAACATTTTTCCCCCCGACGACAACGATAGATGGCAGTCACGTGAGGGGGTGTTTGGCGGGTGTCGTGACGCAAGATACACCAGTTGCTGCGTCACAGTTCCTGAGTCGTCACCTCCAATATTGCGTCTCACACGGGGTTATCTAAATTGTGTCACGTGTTTCAGGGATGTGTGATAGACAGGTGGGTTCAGGTGTGTAGGTGACAGCAGGTGTATTGAGCAAGTGGGTTCAGGTGTGTAGATGATGGCAGGTGTATTGAGCAGGTGGGTTCAGGTGTGTAGGTGATGGCAGGTGTATTGAGCAGGTGGGTTCAGGTGTGTAGGTAAAACACCAGGTAGGACAGGTGAGAGCAGGTGTTGTGCTGAAGTGGAGACATTACTTTCGAGGGTACGTGCACGTGTATGGGCGTGTACGTGCGAGGAAGTGCACGTGCGGGACGTGTACACGCGTGGCGACGTGCACACCTGGTACCACCACGTCCGGTCACGCACAACACACTCCGGACAACACGGGCATATCCGCCACACACAGTTACGCATAGAAGTACAGGTAATTAATCTGGTAACCTGGATATAGTGTGTGTGTGTGTGTGTGTGTGTGTGTGTGTGTGTGGAGAAAGACGGCGATTTGAGGATGAACATGACATGACTGCAAGACAATGCTAACGAGGTAATGATAATGACGTGATAAAATATAATGACGATGACGATCACTTAACAGACGACAATATTATACAATGACACCTGATAATGATGACGTGATAAATTTAAAAAATAATAATAATAAAAATAATATTAATAAACGTCCATCAATCACCAAGGGAATTTTTACTCTATCAATAAAATAAACATTGTCACAGCTTAACGTTACTCTCATCTTTATTATTATACAAAAATATTAAAAAAAAACATTACAGTTATTTGTCACATTTAAAATAATTCAACAAAACTATATTTTTTTAACCTTAGAATGACACGCTCTCTCATTCCCTCTCTTCCTCTCTTCTTTACGATATTCCTCATTTATCCCTTTTCCCTGTCTCTCTCATATCTTTTTCCTCCCTCCGTCTACCCTCCCTCCTTCTCTTTTTACCTTCTTTCCTTCCTTCCTCCCACAAATCATCGCAGGGTCGACTCTAGGTCCCTCTAGCCCGGGAAGGTGAGTCCGGTGCCACTCGGTGAGACGTAGAAACACAAGGTAATGGGTCAGTTATTTACTCTACCATTCCCGAGCTAGAGGGGCACACAACACCGCCCAGGTAAGTAACGTGTGGAGGGGTGATGAGGGAAGGAAGGGGGTAGGGGGGGGGGGTTATGAAAGAAGCATAAGGGGTTGCACACGGCAGAGATTCTCACCCCTCCCTACACACAACCCGGGGAAAAGCAGAACAGGAAACACGGAGGAACCAACACAAACACTCTCTCTCTCTCTCTCTCTCTCTCTCTCTCTCTCTCTCTCTAGGTCCACCTTGCCCTGTCACTTTGTCCGTAATTTGAAATGTCGGTTTATATCGGGTTAGTCTTTGTCTGTTTCCGTTATCAGTGTGTCCGCACAATCATTATTTTTCTCTGTCTCTCCATTTATGTCTGTTTTTGTCGTTTCCACCACTTCCTTGTTTCTTTTCAATCCTTCCCAGGTCTGTTCACCCCGGCTAGAGTCCTCATACACTTCCATACGTTTGGGTTTTAAGGGAAAGACCGAAGAACAGACTCAGAGGAGAAGAGGGGGAGATAATCAAAGAAAAAGAATAAATATTATAAACGGGAGAATGGGAAAAGACGCCGCGAGTTTTTCCTTTAGAGGATAAAAAAAAATAGTGATTTGCATTTGTATCGTTACCTAAGAGCAGAGAGAGGAGTGACAACAATTTAAAAAGCGAAATCAAATAGCCAGGATTATCGCACCTCACGCACCTCATTCCCCTTAGACCAGCGTGGAGATGCGGCAAGATGCGGCACTAAATACAACAGAACGATAAAAAAAAAGGTAAAATAGAAACCTGTCCATTCACAAATCAGCCCCAACAATGGCATCAACGTGTGCGAAGATTCCCTCAAGTTCTCCTCAATGACTGGAGCTCCTCAGCCAAGTCATCCAGCCAGTCTGTCCAGCGTCCTCAACACAAACACAACCACCATCTCCGCCTCCTCCTCAAAGACCCATCAACCTAATCCCTCCTGGTGCCTGGCGCTGCGTCTTTGTTTGGCCGCCGCACACTGTTTACCAGACTCACACCGGGTTGTGTTGACGGTACCGGTACTGCCACGACAGCGACCCCACGACGGTGACAGCCATTACTAAATGATGATGAGGACTCAATGCCGATGATGACGACTTCACTTCGAGGACCAATAACGACAACGACGCCATAACGACAATTTTCACGCCGCCGACATGACCACAACGACGACCATAAAATTAAATGGAATTAAGAGGACAGCGCAGTGACACACGATAAAAAAAAAATACAGAGAGGGACAACACCGCAGCGTGCAGGGAGAGACACATGTGAGATGGTCCCTGTTAGTGAATTCCGAGACCTGAAGGTGATGTTGTGGTTGAGTGTGGAGGGGGGGGGGGGAGCCACCGGCGACGTACACACACACACACAATTTCCTGGATACAAACCATAAGAAACATCATCATATATCCACTCAAGACGTTCTCCTCTGCAGCGAAATAACACTTTGTTTTAGATAACCAGTGAAAGAGATTATCGATTAAGCTAGACTGTTATGGGAGTGTTTCGTACATCAACTAATAGCGTTTTTTACTATGCGAATCACCCAAAACTACAAGCACCTTCACTCTACGTCTGTATTGTGTGTGTGTGTGTACAAGTTGCTACAAATATTCGCCTAACTCTCCTTACAATAGACTACAGGTTACTACAGCACATCATAGTTCTACATATAACACGTCACCCATTGCATTAAATCACGATCAACTGTCCCAAACATCTCTACGTCTTCCTGTGGCCAAAATACCACAACAGCGGACGACGAAAACGAAAGAAAATCCCGTGGAAAGTTGAGGGAAATCATCCTCTGACAATGGACGTCTCCAAATCTGTTGACACTTCTCACACATCTACTGTTGACCCGCGAGCAATTAGGCGCATGCAGAATTAATGCGACCAATGAAATGTGCAATTGACGGGCAGGAGGGATGGCGCCTCTCACCTCAGCTGGCACAGGTGAGAGAAAGAGAAAGAGAGAGAGAGAGAGAGAGAGAGCGAGAGAGAGAGATAAACGTTAAAGCCATGTTTGCAAGCGAGCTTTGATAACCTCTCATTGAGTTACGAAAAACCGTAAAATTATATATATATATTTTTTTTTTCCGCTGTGATACATTTAATTACGTTTCGATGCGGTACAACACTTATGAACGAACGAGACTTCACATAATAATATATAACTTAAAACATATAATTTAGGTAATATGTTTGTCATCCATGTACAGCTGGGGGTGTCCGGCCCGGCAGGAACACACTTCACGACGGTGGGCAGAGATCGAGGTGAGCTACAGTATTAACCACAGCTTGTTCTTGCTTCGCCACGCCTCGCCGCTATGTACAGAGAACCTGTTATTGCTCCGCCATTTATGCAAATCGTAATAGGAATACTGGGATGAGTATGACACTAATTTGCATGTACGTTATTCTGAAAGGAGCATATCCGTGGGCGGTGGTCGCTTAGTTATGGGCGGGGCAGGTGATGTGGGTGGGTGGTGGTGGTACAGGTGAGTGGTGGAATAGGGTCAGGCAGGTGGGTGATGGTGCAGACAGGTGATGGACGAGATAAAGGTTGTCCAGGTGTGCCATGGAAGAGTAATTAAATACAGGTGAAAAATGCAATCAGTGTATGAGTTTGATTGGGGGTGGGGGTGACGTGTGTGCCTTGTAAAGAACTTAACGATAAAACAGACAAACAGACGGATAGAATGAGAAACAGACACATAAAAAGACAGACAGCGAGACAGACAGGGGGAGGGGGGTACTATGAGGGCCCTTAAGACTGGCCAAGGAGGGGAGAGGAGAGGGTAGGACTGATGGGTCATCCACCTGCACAGTTATTTCAACACACTGATGGAGAGCCTGTCATAAACCCCCTCCCTCCACCTACCCACCTCCTACCCCTCCTCCTTCTCTTCCCGCGCCCACGCCTTCTGTTTGTTCCTGCTGAAAATACGCCCACATCTCCCCTCTCACGCTTTAGTATGTTTCTTCTACATACATACATACATACATACATACAATGACGTAAGATCGAGTTTAGAGACACATGGAGTAATAAAGTCGTAAACCACACACTTACGTCTTAGTTTACACCAAAAAGACTTAAAAAAAATAACATAGTGGCGTTGAGGTGAAAAATTTAATCCTTGGTTCACCTTCACGAGATAAATTTACAAAAAAAAAAGAAGAAATATTGAAATATAAAGTAATTGAAAAGTAATTGAAGTCGAGAAATTCTGAAAACACTTATTATTTTTATTATGATTATTGTTGTTGTTGTTTTTGTTGTTATTGTTGTTGTTATTGTCGTTGTTATCTTTATTCTGTGTTTATTTACAAGCACAAAGACATCTTTCACCGTGTCTCGGGTATCAAGGTCCAGGAATAGTGAGGGAGGGGGAGGAGGGACGCTTGCATGTGTGTGCTTGCGGGCGGGCAGGTGGGCGCATCGTGGTGGGCGTGGGAGACAAATTAATAGACGTGCGGTATGTACCAATTACTAGCGGTTCGGGGTAAGTTGCAGTCCGGGTGTAAGCTGCTTGTACCAGTCCAGAGTCGAGATTCACAAAGATCAGGTCCGATAATTGTGTCCCTTAAGTAGTACTAAGTGAAGCTATCTAGTTAAAGCAGAGTCTCGGTGTAATTCTGCTTCTAATTTATCAGGATTTCATTATTGGTGTTGTAGCTTATGAGAGACACTGAGTTGAATTTATTTTTCTTTACTTACGGGGGAAAAAACATCAATGTTGGTGTCTTGCAGAATATCGAGTCTTGTACATATGGCATCTTTCCTTCATCAAACATTAAATTATTATTCAAATATTTTTTTTAAGTAATGATGTTAAGAGATAAGTAAATGTCCCATGAACGTGATATAAAAATAATAATACAAATAATATTCCCCCACACATATGACGTCTCCTCCCAGTCACCATTATTCTAATCAGTCACATATAGATTACACTCACCAAACCGTCAAATCCCGCTTATTTCACTTTAAAGTTAACCATCATAAGGCTAACCTACCCTAACCTAACCACCCTGATACTAACCTAACCTAACCTAACCTAACCTAACCTAACCTTACCTAACCTAACCTCACCTAACCTCACCTCACCTCACCTAACCTAACCTCACCTCACCTAACCTAACCTACCACATCAGTTACATTGGGTTGTTTAATCATTAGGTGAAATTAAGCTGGGGTGTCTGATCCCAGGAGTCAGACTGTCTCCCCTGGCCTCCTCCTGCACAAGGTTCCCGCCACCGCCGCCGCTCGAGATCCTTAATAACAACGACACCAAAAGTTTCCACATGCTGAGGTTTTGACCCTTCCCTAGAAACTCATTCAGCCGCGAAGAATGTGTACCCAATTTCCCGCCGCTTCAGTGAGCTGCTTCACAATGTGTCTGTGTAAAATCCGTCGACCAAACATTCAACATATGGTCCCGTGAGCTGCCTTTCAGTCCCTCACCCCTCCCTCCCTCCTAACTCTCCCCTTACTCTCTCACTCTCTCTCTTTCTCTCTTCTTCCCTACTCTCTGTTTATCTTTTTCTTCCCGCCCTAACCCCCCCTCCCCTTTCTCCCCTTTTAAAACCAGACCATCTTTTCACTCGCCCGGCTTCTGTGTATCTAAGGGACACGTGTAAAAATGTTGATTGACTGCTTAGGCTGTCAGCGGTTTGTCGTTTGTGGGGGCACACTGTTAGTAAATGGGGAGGGTAAGGCGGGGGGAGGGTCAGGGTAAGAAGGAAGAAGAGGGTGTGGGATGGTCAGTACGAGCAAGAGGACGGAGGAGCGAGGAGGAGGATGTGAGTTTGTTTATCATGGAAGGATCCTCGACGTGTAGTATAAAATGGTTGAGTAACATCAGCAGCGAACATCATCGAGTAAATTATTGACGAGATTAATTACACTTCAGGACGGCGGCAATTACACAACCGATAAAAAATCAAGACTAGTTAGTGCCCTGTGTCCCGCAGAGGTCCCCGGGGCAGACAGCGCCAGCAGGACGCCCCGCGGGGCAGCCTAGGGCAGGGGCAGAGGAGGGGTCACCAACAATGGCCCCTTTCACGCCCTGACAACCTGTGGGAACCCTGACCAGGGTAGCCACGGCGACCCCCCAGTCCAGGCCTCCGAAGGGGATGACTGGTGATGGTACAGCACCGTCGTCGTGTGGCCGCCCCCCCCCCCGCCCCTACCTCCTAACTACCCCACATTTGTATTCCCCCAACACCGCCCCAACAGGTGATACCGCGTTGCGCTTGACAGTGAAAAAAAAGGACGAGAAAAAAGAATCCAAATTAATATCATCCACGCTGAGTCCAGTAGCAAAGGGCGGGGTTCCCAGCCTGCCCCCCGTGACGTCATGACGCCGAGGACCAATGAGCGGAGAGCGAGGTGTGAGGGCTCAGTAGGGGCGCCGCGGACCCCTACAGCGTCACACAGTAGCTTTTGTTGCGGGCTCCGGGAGGCTGACGCCCGATGAACGACTCACATTATACAAACTGGCTATTTCGATGACTCCGACGGGTTAACAGCCGTTCAGGAGGGCGGAGTGAGGAGACAGACGGAGTGAAGTGAGGGAGGGGCGCTGTGAGAGGAGGGGGGGCGGTGTGAGAGGAGGGGGGGGGGCGGTGTGAGAGGAGGGGGAGGGGCGCTGTGAGAGGAGGGGGGGGCGCTGCAGACTGTGGTGAAGTTGGGGAGACGGAATGGGCTGTGAAAGAGGGGTGAGGGAGTGGAGGGGAGGGGTGAGGGAGTGGAGGGGAGGGGTGAGGGAGTGGAAGGGGAGGGGTGAGGGAGTGGAAGGGGGAGGGGAGGATGTGAGGGAGTGGGGGGGAGGGGTGAGGGAGTTGAGCTCTGAACTTGAACTTGCCTTACCATCCATGGGTGATTGGTGGTGGTAATAGCTGATGATGAGCGACGCTGATAGGTAGTGGTGGTAGAGGGTAGTGCTGGTATTGATGATGGCAAGTGGTGGTGATAGTGGTGGTGATAGTGATAGTGGTGATAGATTGTGATGGTGTTAACGGCCGGCAAGTAAGTTACCTCATCCGGAGACAATTGAAGCTCCAGAGGGGAAGAAATGGGTGAACGGAAATGGCGGAGATTGAACGAAATTACCGTCCACTACACGTTCACCAGCGCCCTCTGACAACACATACAGGGACCACTAGACAACCTCAGCTTGAGAGAGAGAGAGAGAGAGAGAGAGAGAGAGAGAGAGAGAGATGCTGAAGATAAAAACTAAGAGGAAATATGAAAGAAAAAAGGGAAAACAGAAGAGAAAATAAATAATATATTAAACCACAAAATATTAAACTTAAAACACAAAAAACGCAGCTTAAAAAAACAACAAAAACAAAAAACAAAAACATCCTAATTCAGGCCCGTTCCCTCTCGTCCTCCTGACTTGGACAAATTATATCCACGCTTCGCTCCGCCAGAGTGCGCTCAAGTGAGTGGGTAATCGGGCGAGCACTGGGGCGGGGCAGGGGGCGCCCACCCAGGGGGATTATCACACCTCCACCACACCACTACCTGTTATTCCTACACTACTACTGCCCCCCCCCCCCCGGATCACTACCCCCCACCACTACCTGTTATTCCTACACTCTCCCCACACCACTACCCCTCCCACACTATCACCTACCTCTCCCACACCGCCCTCAAGACAGCCACACCTAATGTTTCTCGTTAATATAGATTGTAGCATAATATACCTTCGAATTTACTGTCAATTTGCACTAAGAAGCAAAAAATAGCCCCCTCCCCCTCCCACACACACAGATAAAGCACAAGTCCTTACACGGGAAACGAAAAATAAAATTGTGAAAGAACAAGGTCATGCAACAAAGTACTCCAGGACAGTCAACCATCACAGAGGCATTTCCCACACTTCATGATGGCGTGATGCAGCTCTTACTACCAGCGAGGACGACTTGTGCAATGTATGATGATGAAGATGATGATGATGATGATAATGATTCAGACGTAAAAAAATTAAATTGAACTAAAAAACAAGAGAGGTATGAGAGAAAACCCGGGACGTTCCGACATAGCGAGACGTTTATTACCACATCTCGGCATGACGGAGACCTCACCTCATGATGGCCACCTCTCGCTCCATGATTCAATTTCCCATTATGGTTCCTCCTCAAGGTGGTCGTCCAAGGCAGCGTCCGACTGTGGTCTTAGGGGAGGAGGAGGTCCTAATGTAAATAGTCCCTTCCGAGGCGAGGTTTGATACAGTTTCTTTTTAACATGAGTATAAAAAGTTTATTTCCTGTGATTTTTGTATTTCCTTAACTGATTATTTTTTTTTTAAGAAATTGATTTACTTTCGAGGAGTTAAGATCTCTTTCTACAGGTACCAAGTAACGATATACCAGGTAATGAAGCACCAAGTAACGATATACCAGGTAATGAAGCACCAAGTAACGATATACCAGGTAATGAAGCACCAAATGACGATATACCAGGTAATGAAGCACCAAGTAACGATATACCGAGTAACGAAGCACCAAGTAACGATATACCAGGTAACGAAGCACCAAGTGACGATATACCAGGTAACGAAGCACCAAGTAACGATTTACCAGGTAGTGAAGCACCAAGTAACGATATACCAGGTAACTAATCAAGTAACGATATACCAGGTAACTAAGCATCAAGTAACGAAATACCAGGTAACGACAAACCAAGGGTAACAAAAGGGCCAGCAATGACACCAAATTGGCCAGGGAAGCACCAGCTAATGAACATAAATACAGAGATTTAGAAGCATATTAAAGTGACAAGCGACGATATTCTCAAGATAATAAGACGAGGGTGAGAAAGTACCGTGTCCCCCCCCTTCCCTTACCTCCCTTCCCTTACCTCCCCCCTCCTTCTACTCATTACCACCTGAGCGCAAGGTACTGAGGCAGGTATAAGTTCACCCAGCCAGGTAATTCAACACCTTCCTTGTGCCGGCCAGGTAGGTAGGTAGGTAAGGTGGCCAGGTAGATAGGTTTCTTCTCCCTTATAAGGAAACTGAGAGAGAGAGAGAGAGAGAGAGAGAGAGAGAGAGAGAGAGAGAGAGAGAGAGAGATCCAAACCTCCAAAAGAAGTTCCATATCTTTATAAAGGATCTTCAAAACTCCTACAAAAAATAATTCACTTTTATAAACGAATTTCAACCCATAATTAACAGAAAATACACCTTGAACCTTATAATGGCGTTTTAAACCTTTATAAAAACAATCTGAATCCTTAAGAAGTTTATAAAGACAATCTGAACCTTTATAACCCAGCTCCTAGACCTCTATAAAGGAGTGGGTGGGTGGACAGGATGTGAGAACCTGTAATAATGACTCAAATTGACTGTCTTTATTATGTTTATACTCTCTCTCTCTCTCTCTCTCTCTCTCTCTCTCTCTCTCTCTCTCTCTCAAGCAGAAAGGAAAAGACGAGGTGTGTGGGGAAGTCAGTAGTGACGTAATATCAGCTGCACACACACACACACACACACACACAGAGTCGTTCCCTCCGCTTAGTAATGCCCAGAGGCTACACACTTTCTGATTGCCAGTCAGTCGACCACTCACCTCCAGACTGTGGGAAGACTGCCTGGTGTCGAGCTAAGACTGTGTAGACTGTTTATAATATGACATATGACTGGTAAATTACAGTCAAAAAACAAATACGAGTTAATTATAATACATTACACCTCATGATCATAATACAATAACCTAATCATTAACAATCAGAGCAAAAACAAAAAATTATTACCCAACAATCACAAGTTAATCAGACAATCAGAATATAATCCAAATCCAAATAATTACCAATCAGAACAAAAACATCACACAATCAGAATATGTGAGTTAAACGCTCCAATATGTCGCTCAAAAGTAGTGGGTGGAAAAGGTGAGCTATATTGTTGAGTTAATTAAGGAAAATGCAAAAAAAATTATGATAATTTCTTCCATTTCCACGATGAAAGAATCCTAATAACTAATTTACATACCAAGTGTAAATGGTTATTATTGTTTTTAGACTAATTACAGGTAGAGGTAGAGAGGAAGGTACAAGGATAATGTAGGAGTACAGGTGAGAGGTACAGTTAGAGGGATGATGAAGGGGCATAGGTGAGGCATACAGGTACAGGTAGAGAGGAAGGTACAAGGATAATGTAGGAGTACAGGTGAGAGGTACAGTTAGAGGGATGATGAAGGGGCATAGGTGAGGCATACAGGTACAGGTAGAGAGGAAGGTACAGGTATAATTTAGGACAGGTGAGACATACAAGTAACATCATATACAGAAAACAACAAGAGAATGTAAGACTAAACAGAGTAATCATAAACAAAACACCTGATGGCTTTTTCCCTCCTTCCAATCTAAGTTGTAAAATATCACGTGTAATAACCCAGTTTGTGGCGCGGTTAAAATTTGTTGATTAAAATCGACTGTTCCGATTTGATCTGTGTGTTAGAGGATACCGGTAATTATAACACCTGTTGCTGGTGTAGATGTAATTAGATAATTCAACCATATGACTAACCTGGGCGTGACGCTTTAAACCTGTGCAATATTTATTAATTAAAAGTATCATTTGTAGCGCCGTAATAACCTGGTGTGGCGTTAAACAATTAGTCTGGCGGCGAGTATTTATATCTCAGAATATAATGGTGTGTGTGTGTGTGTGGTCAGATAACGATAAGATTTATAAGACAGTCGGGAGGACAATTAAATATTATATTCCTGATAAATAAAAACATAATCATTGCTATGGTGACAGATAACAACAACAACAACAACAGACATTTTGTTCATTTTCTAATATTTCAAAAATATTATATTGAATAAGTTAATAAATTCACACCGATGTTGTTTATTTATCGTTTTAAAAATGTAAACAAGATTATTCCCGGAACCAGAGCACACCTAACCTAACCACAGCCACACCTAACCTAACCTAACCACAGCCACAGCACACCTAACTTAACCTAACCACAGCACACCTAACCTAACCTAACCACAGCACACCTAACCTAACCACAGCCACAGCACACCTAACCTAACCTAACCTAACCACAGCCACAGCACATCACACCTAACCTAACCTAACCACAGCCACACCTAACCTAACCTAACCTAACCACAGCCACACCTAACCTAACCTCACCTAACCTCACCTCACCTCACCTAACCTACCCACGGGCAGTTTACTTTACTGTATTATATAAAGTGATGAAAATCTCTTTGTGTTTATCTATCATTAAGATCTCTCGCAGCATCATAATTGACGGGACAAGGGAAGGGAAGGGGGGAGGGAAGGGGGGGAGGGGTTGGGAGGGTTGGGGGCGGCGCGGTCGTCTGCTGGTTCGGGTCACGTGATATTTTCTGCCTAATTGGCCAAAGGGTCATCTATGGTTTCGTGGTCCGGAAGTCTGCTGACCGCACCCATCACGCCACACCACGCACAAAGTAGGTCCACCACACCACCGCTGCCCCCTCGCTCGCCCGCGCTCTCACATACGACTCAGCCCGAATACCCGAAACTGCGCTCACCAAAAAAAAATAACTAAAACTTACTATCCCGAACTGCGCACCCATCTAAACACCGCTTACACACAGATCCTAACCTATCCGTTTACCTCCGCCGCGTACTTCCCGTTGGTCAGAGCCACTTAATACTGCTTGTATATATTGCCAAGTTATCTGGTAATATAAACACCATTTGGACTTCACTTCAGAGCTGCATAATGAAGCCAGCGTAACCCAAAATTATTCGTTTAAATTACCTATAGCTTCACTTCACGTCGACCGGGTGTTTTGTTCACGGTGATGACCAGGTTGTTCTAACGTTGTATGGCTGCTCGAGGGTTAACTGGCTGGGTCATTTACGCTACCTGGGCGATCATACCTGCTACTCACACACGCAACTGGGCTGTCCATGCACGCTGATCCGGCTTCTCATTCACCCCACCTGGCTTCGTCTTGTCCCCGCCACCACCGCTTGTCACGTTATCACAAACACAACATTCGTCTCTCTCTCTCTCTCTCTCTCTCTCTCTCTCTCTCCTTCTCCTACACCAGTGAACCATTACAGTACTTTACCCTCGCCACTCCACACAACACAGCATCATCCACCAACATGTTTACACTACTTAATAATAATAAGGCTTTTATTGCTTCAGTACATCTCTAGTTTGATTTACTCAAGACTCTACATGTAACCTGAATGTAAAAGGAAACAATGACGACGAGGTTTATATGGCTGAGTGTCTCTATAACCTTCAAACATTAATTACATCTCTATATAATTTTCTTAGAGTATTTTTTTTGAGTTGTAAATCATATATAACAATCATTAATTTATCTAAAAATGGTGATAACTTTCCATCCCTGGCGGGCTGATCAGTACTCAACACAGTCAGTCTTTCCAACATTTAATTGATGTCTTTTATAAATGTATTGTTGCTGTAACCTCTATATAATTATCTTACTGAATTACGAAGTGACCAGAGCAGAGAGGTGGTGGTGGTGGTACTGGTGGTGGTACTGGTGGCGGTGTTCAGCGTGAGAAAGATCCCACATTTATTACAGCGGCAAAATGTTTGTCCTCTTTCGTCCCCAAAACAATAAAGGCCAACCAGCTGGTGACGCAAAAGGCCGCCGCTCTGTTCTAACCTACTGTAAACCACTGCCTGCCTGCCTCCCCACCCACCCACCGCTACCACACCCGCTGAAAGTGCCGCCACTGTCTACCACTAAGAGTACCGCTGTTTTCCCACCAACACTGGCGAAAGTACCACCATTGGCCTACCACCATAACCACCCCTCGTCTACCCCCCACCATCACCAGCCTACCCCTGCCCACCGCCATGCCACGACCAGAAGCCTCCACCTAACCGCGGCCCCTCAGAGGTGGTGAGGGTAGTGGTGTGGGCCACCACCACCCTGGCAGCCACCGCAGGGCCCGCTGACCGCACTCTGTCCGCAGTCGCCGCACCCGGGTCACTTGACATTCTCATGAACTGTTAATACACCTTCCTGTCAAATGGACCCCTGTTGATTCTCCCCGTCCACAACACACACACACACACACACACAAAGAAAAGAAGAAATGCGACACAGTGAAAATAGAGAAAACTGGCAAAGGAAATAATAAGTAAAGAATACGAAAAAAAACAGATGATAAAGAGTAAGAGGTAGTAGAGAGGAGACAAAATACACGACCCTGAGT